>OY751433.1:4207311-4807311 GCA_963565745.1 Phengaris arion
CCATTTAAAATACCGATGAAATATTTTGTAAGCTTTTCGAAGCCTTACTTATTCCTACTATCTGCTATGTCAACTGGCAGTAGCCTAGCGCTATTCAGTCTTAATTTTTCCTACTATCTTCTATGTCAACTGGCAGGAGACTAGCGCTATTACTATCTGCTATGTCAACTAGCAGGAGACTAGCGCTATTCAAAGCCTTAATTTTTCCTGTAACCCTGTGGGTTATAGGTGGTAGCGTGGTGCATTACAGCCTAATCCTCCTCACACTGAGGACCCGAGCCCCAGCTTCAGTAGTGAGGATGTAAGTGGTCGTCAAAGAGAATGTCTGCCATAATAGTGAAAATAGTAAAATCGTCAAGCGGTTTAAGCGCGAATGAGTAACAAACATAATAATAATATTATGTTTTAGTGTTTAGTGCATTCATAGTTTCTGACATACATCCCTCCAACTTCACTTTCGCGTCTATAATATTAGTAGGACGGGCTGAAGTGATTAATCAGACAGTAATTCCCCCCCAAGTTTGCTAACGATCACATTTCATAAGTGTCTGGGTTAGACAATTTTAGGCATTAGCGTGATCAATAGCATCATAATACCTACCTACCACTTACAGTCAACATCTTTAATCATTATTATTGTATCAGCTCAAAGATATTAGAAGTATAGGTGTAGGTAGGTTTTCTAATATCTTTAAATAAGCAAGAGTGGTCAAAAGATGTAACCTTCTTCTTCTTTCTTATAAATAATTAAAGCCGGCCAAGTGTGAGTCGGACTCGCGCACGTAGGGTTCTGTACCGTTATACCAATATTTTACATGTTTACTTATTATATAGTTATTTTTGTACGAAGGTTTCCAAGTAAACGTATTTTACCAGTTAAATATCTATAATGTATACACCTCAACTCTATGACATATCTCGATAAGGAAATAATGTAGCAAAAAATAGTCCCATGTTTAGAATGTGTACATTATATAACAATATAAAATGTTCTGAATATGAAATATTTTTTAGTAGTTTACTGTCTTTTAAAAATGAATTAATCAAATTTTTAAAATCTAATTCATAATTAAAATTATAAATAATTTTAATGCAACTCATTAATAATATTACTTATGATGTAATCTTAACTTAATTTATTGGACATATTTATAGAATTTCATGAATGGAATTCACATATTTAATTATTTGTATTATGATTTTTTATATTACATTTTTATTTTCTATTTTGTATTTAAATTAAAAAAAAAATGATATGTTGACTAATAAAATATGATATATTTATTCTATTGACATATGACACTGGCTGACATAAATATCAATAGTTATTATTATTTACTATATATTTAAAATGTTTATGCAATAATCTGTACGTAAAATAATAAATGATTATAAACTTATATTACTACATTGAATGAATTGGTTTATTATTATTGAATGTTATGCAAAGTAATTTTAATTATGGTAAAATATGCTAACTTATTCTAATATCTTAATTTTAATATTTAAATTGTATTTAATGGGAGTACTTGATGTTCCTTATTAATTTTATAGAATGTTTTTTTTTTTAAATTAAATGTTGTGTATAGGATAGGAATGCAGTGTAAAATGCTTTTCCTTTATTGTTGCTTTTTAGTATGTAATATAAGTCTACTCTGTTGTCTGTTACCCTACCTATTATACCTAATAAATAAATAAATAAATAACTTCTGAACTAACAAAGTTATATATAAGCCGCGCGTTATAGTTTTCCTTTAAAGTTCATCATAATGTGGACTACCATCAAGATTTTTTTGTCTAATTTTGGTCTTGAAATGTTTGTTGTAGTTCAGGGAAGGTTTAAAGAATGATTTTGGAAAAATTGCGGGGAAAATATTAAAAACGACGATTGATTTTTCCCATTCTAACTGTTGACTGTTTAATTTGTTAATTGACTGTTGCGTTAAGTTTACCTGTTTGGTTCGGTTAAGCCAAATCAACGCCTGTGAGAACAACTAGTTGTAAATATTTGTGACTAGCAGGGCGAAGGCGGGTTCTCCTTCATAGGGAAGCCCTAGCCTGTATAATGTAAGTGGTAAGTTATGCCGATAGGAATAGAGTTATAGGAACCCCACGCCACTAGTGACTAGTGACTATACTATTAAACATAGAAACAAAAAAAAAAACCCATAGCTACAACGATTTACGTGTTATAAAACGTAGTACAATATACTATATGGCCCATATGTACCTACGGGCTACGCACTATTAGACTGGGGCTATATTGTCCGGAATCCAGAAGGCCGCAGAAAATTTAGAGCATTGAAAATAGAACTCTCGACTAATTCAATAGAAGTGAAAATCGAACACACGAGTGTCCAGTTGTCAGATTCGACATTGACATTTTATTTGACACTCGTGTATTCGATTTACATAACTATTGTTATAGCGCATAGTTCTATTTTCAGTGCACTGAATTTTCCCCGACCTTACGAATTTTACCCTGCGCATTAGATGTATCGCACAAAAGAAATGCATGATTTGCAGGGGTAAAATTATGATGGTCGAACTATGGGTCGTGGTGACCCGTCACAATGGTATTCGTGACGCACGCGGAAGGGCGCGCGACCTCGTCGTGGCGTGAGACGGATCTCCGCTGTGAGTCCCGCAGACCGTAGATTACCGACTAAGTAACACGCCCACTGGAATCAACATCATCATTAACCTGTGTTAGCCTACCGCTAGTGCATTATGGGTCGCAGTGACCATGGAGCTAGTATAAAGGTAGTCCGCATCACACTGGCCTAATCGTGACGTCAGACGATGCGCGGTGTGCCGCGTGAGTCCCGCAGACCGTAGATTACCGATGGCGGGGCGATGGTCAAAATACATAGCACATAGAAAACCTTTTGTCAGGTTATGTTTATCATGTCATTTCTATCAGACGATCTATCCACTCGTTTGCCCACTATACCCACCAAAAAAGTGTATTGCTGTAATTATATACAATAATATTCTAAAAACCTATTACTGGACCAGCACCAGGCTTCTTGCATCTTTGAAAAAGTGATAGGGACTATAAACTTGAAAAAGATAATATATTGAATGGTATGAACGGTTTTTGGAGTTTACTCCTTAAGAATCGATTTTCATATAAGGCCCCCGGTATGAAAAAAATATGAGCAGTAACAACTACTGAACGAATGACAGCGTTACGTTTTCGTGCGCAACCTATTCTGCGCACCTGTCACTTTTTTTCACATGGCGCGAATTTTTGAACTCAAATCGATCGCTAAAGTTTTTGTTCCTTCTGAGGGACGTGTTTTACTTTTTAGAGTAAGCTCCAGTCGTGCGTCGGAGCTGACACACACTTTTTTATGCTCTGCGGGCTTAGCGTGGCGATCCGAAGAAATAACTTTAAAGAAGAAATATTCTAGCCAAATTAGTTCGTTGCAAAATAGTTCTTAATGCATGGTAACAGGATCGTCAATAGAAGTCAACATTTCTAAACAGCCATATTTTTAAAATGGCTGCCGGGAAATCTTCTGTCAAAAACAAACAAATATTCAAGTAAATGACTGAACATAAATAAACTATTAGTCTAGGAGCGCCATGATGTGGAGTAGTTGACATTAATGTAAGACTATTTGACATTGAAATAAGAAAACGTTTCTACTTTAGCTGTCAAAAGAGGCCATTTTGTGAGCTCTTGCTCGGGAAGAATAGAAATGTTACTCATAACGACGATACATCATCCTTTGCTGCCTTACAATAAGACGTATTTTGCTCCGAATGGTATTAAAATTTTTTCAATCTTTCATTTTGTCGAATCTTCGGCGTTTCTAGGGTGCGCACTGCGCATGCTAGGCCTGCAGGTGGTTTTTTAGTAAATAAATGATTATAAGCAAACATACACACTATTGATTTTAATGGATGATAAATTAATATGGGCAATAACAAGGTCTATTAGATATTCAATGCCAAGTGTTTATTAATTCATTACCAAAAACACATGACTTAAATAATAATTTTAATATGCTAGTAATTGCTAAATAAACCGGCTCTAATGGACTCGTTCTACCGAATTCATACTACGGCCTCATAGAAAACGTGCGTCAGTTGGGCTTGCGTTGTTACACATCGCTGAGTTAGTGACAACCACAAAAAGGAGGTCAGGTCAGTCATCATATAGTCCCACTATATGATCCGGAGTCCGGTGGGCCCGGGAAAATTCAGATCACTGAAAATTTATCTTTGCGCTAATACAATAGGGTTGAAAATGAAAGTGTCGAGTGTCGAACTGTCATATATGACATTGACATTCGACTCGACACTTGCAGTTCGATTTTCAGCTACATTATTGTATACACCCAGAGTTCTATTTTCAGTGCTCCGAATTTACCCCGGCCTTACGGATTCTGGACTAAAACTAAGGCTTAAGGTTGGCTTAAGCCTTAAAATAGAAGTAGCGTTCCTTTGGTGTTGCGTCTGATCATGGCCGATATAATCACTTTACATCAAGCTATTCATCTGCGCCTTTGCTCTTATTCCATAGAATAATAAAAAAAATGAAGTATTTAAAAAATTATGCAATGAAATTGAAATTTATTGTACTAGGTGTGTGAAGTAAGAATTGGGTTTACATTACAGAAAACGCGGCTTAAGAAAGCTCAAGTGCGTTAGCAAATGGGACTGTTTTAATAATTTATGTAGACAATCTACCTTGAGCAAGAAAATACAAGATACTTTGTAAGCTAGGATTAAGCTTTATATATAATTAACTAGCTGACCCGGCAAACGTTGTTTTGCCATTGTATGTATTTTTTAGTGTCACATTATATAAAAATAAAAATAAATGTCGAAAAAAAAATATATTTAGGGGTGGGTCACCCTTATCATTTAGGGATTGAAGAAATTACAGAGATTACGACCGATTCTGAGACCTATCGAATATGCAAAAAAAATTTCATCAGAATCGGTCAAGCCGTTTCGGAGGAGTGTGTCCTCGAACACAAGCTCTTAGACCTTGTACAAAAAGGGCTGTACCGTGAATCTAAGGGTCAATCACACCGATATGATACGCGACATGGAGCTGCATTTTTAAGATAGCGATTAAAATTAAACTTTATTCACTACACAATAAAATACACGTTTCATTGCAACAGTTCGAATTTCGAGCTGCGCCGCGCTACGTAGCGCTGAAACAATTTTCCAGAATCTCTGCACCCAAAATTTACAAAAAGAGGTCGTTTGTAGGATCATAATTCGTTCTGTAGCTTATTTTGTTTTTGACATGATAACGTCTTATAAATCGATGGAGCCGGCTGCACGCACGAAAAAAATATGACTCATGCGTTACCTGTTACCAGTAATCGTTACCTGTTACCTGTTATCGTTTACAAGTACCAGCGTTACCTCGCATTGCCGGTACCTTATTATTATTATTATTATTATTGTTGTTGTTCTTGTTCTTGTTGTTGTTGTTGTTGTTGTTGTTGTTGTTGTTGTTGTTGACGTTGTCACGTTCAACTATCGTCAGTAAATCGACTTTACAGATAACCGATGTTTTTTTTAAAAGCACCTAAAGATAGCGGATATAATCACCACAAAATTGTTAAAAAAACAATCAAACAATAATAAAATTGATTTGGAAAAAGCATAAAAAGTCTCCCCAAAATTTTCCCGTGTTATGCTATTATGCATAAATCTAAAACGTAGAAAAAAGCTTTATTTTACTTTAACACTGTCCGGATTTGTTACACAAAACATTTCTATTATCTTTGCTCTCCATACTCGTACATACAAGAAAACTTAAATATTATTTTATTAGTGTTAGACGACCTCTGTGGCTCAGTAGTTCAGCGCGTTGGTGCGTTCGCGGGTTCGAATCCCGCCGAAGGAACAAAAAGTTTTTCCATGTTCCTGGGTCACGGCTGTGTATTAAATATGTGTATAATAGAATAAAAGTCTTAAATATATGTATAGTATAAAAGTATAAATTATACTTCCCGTTTTCTGGTACCTGTAATACAAGTTCTTCGGATACCTAGCACGGGGCCAGATTGACGTGGCGTGAAGCGTCCATAGATATTATTATTAGTCGAAAGAAGCGGATTTTGGCACAACAATATATTCGTGCATTACAAATTCCTAGCCGTTACAAAAAATATTGTTTGAGAATGTAAAGAATATTTCGCGCTTTATTTTTAGGTAATTCGAATACAGGGTCATTCCTACTAAAATCAACGGAACACCGTAAAAACTATTGTTCGATTTTTCACATCACCTTCATTGAATAAAGAATGTGAAATAAATCTCCTCATTTTTCGTACGTGAGTACAATAAGCAACGACACATAACATCTTTTACCTCAGATTAATAACTAAAATAATAATTGTACTATGTAGGTTTTGGGTGCGCATACGTTCTTTAACGTTATAGTCATGCGTACATATGCCTTAATCTTTAATTGGTTTATGTGAACACGTCTTATATGTCATTGTTCAATTTTGACATATGTGGGCATGATTCACTGTCTTCTTAGTCAAGTAAGTATTTATAAATCATTATAACTATCAAGTTCTAAGAGTGATTTTCCGATGTTCAGTAGACATGAGTCATTTGCAGTAGGATACACGCAGGACCGTGTCTCTTCCATCCATCCATAGTCCATAAATACAAAAAGATTGGCAATCTTTGCAAATATTTATAGACTGAGATCCCAGCCCCGTCAGACTCCCCTTATATTCTTACTGATAAGATGTAAGTCATACTGTAGTATTAGTTGTGTACAATGAACGTTTGTGTACCCGCCAGGTTGTGCGGTGGGCCAGTCCTCAGGTACAGGGCGCCAAACGCACAAGAAAATTGTACTCACTTTACTTAGATTCTGATAAAGTATTAATCTTACTTTTTGGATTCAGAATAACGTAAGGAACAAAACTTATTAAAGTAATTTTTCTCTAAACTTAGTATGAACAGAGATATCATATAGGTTAGAAGTTTAATGATTTTTTTACATCGTCTCAAACTTTTTCGTCTGTGTGTTGCATGTCGCGTGACGGTCGGCCGCGGAGTAGGGATAAAGTGAAAGGCGCTCGTCAGAGCAGCCGAGGCCAATATGGCGGCGCCTATAGTTCGCATCAGCTGACCGTGTAGTGTATAGACTAGTACTCATTTGTGCCAGTGCTCCACGCTATTTTGTTTTTAAGTTTCACTTTTACCGTGGTTTCATAAAACCACACAATCCTTTTCAGCAGGTTTATTTCTACGTGGATGATTTTCGATTTTTTATTTTTATGAAAACTACAACATGAAAATCATGTACATTCAATCACACAATCCGTGTACATTTCACTTTATAATATTTAAATGTCAATATAATACTATAATATACGTTAGAATCATTTCAAAGGCTGTAAAGAAAAGCACAAGTTTTTTATACCTTTGGTGCCCTGTACCTAAGAATTGGCCCACCGCACAATTTGGCGGGTATACAAAAGTTCATTGTACTCAACTAATACTATAATATGACATAAATTTTATCAGTAAGAATGCAAGGGTAGTCTGGCGGGGCTAGTATCTCAGTCTATTACAGTAAAAAATCTCATAAAACCAATGAGAAATTTGTTCTTAAATTCTTTCACGGTAACGCGTTACTTCATTACCTTACGCTACGAACCACTACCACATTAGATAAATCACATTAAAAGAATGTATGAACTATTCACAAACGTAGGTACTACATTAGCTAAATAATAAAATGTTAAAAATCTCGCAAACGTGCATTGTAGACTGTCGGATGTCCTAAAAGCTCCGAGCCCCGCGCTAAGCTAGCGCGGGAAATATAAAAGCCAATTTGAATTATACTTTATACTCCGGTTGTGTAGTCATTACGGGATTTCCCATAGTTTGTCTTTTTGAGCCACGTGCTTTTAATACTAATCAAAGCACGTGACTTTTGTGGTTATTTTTAAAATGTATTTAAATATTTAAGAGCACTCATCATTCTGCTAACAAGGCTACCTAGCTCAATTAATATACTAATTGAGCTAGGTACAATACATAAGAGCGAGAGAGTTATAACATACTGAGTGTATTTTTATCCGAATTAAATATTTAACCCAACATTGGGCTACAAAATTACGTAAAAATTTCCTGACAACTCTCATACATGACGCATGGACACCCTCGTATTGTTGTACGTCGCACCGGCTTTGAAGGTCACGCGCCCGCCACGCAGCATCAGCAGTGCCATTATCAATCGAATTTAAGTGTTTTATAGGACAGTCAGGTCAAAATTTGAGGTCACATGTTATGCGTTTTTGGAACGAGAATCGAATTAGTGTATTTAATTCTCGTTCCAAAAATGTATAATTATTACGCTCCTTGATTTTTGTTTCGAGGACCAGTGGATGTCAACTAAAATTTATTTATAACTTAACTTCATCCCGACTATGTAAATTATATAGCCTCTGTTTCCCGGCTTATTATTACGAATCTATTGAGTTCAGGCGCTGCGGTGGAACCATCATATTATATACATACATATATATCATAGACTGCCAAAATCGTTGCCTTCCTTTAGCCTTCGCCGTAGCCGGGTAAAATGTGACACATTTAACATTCCAAAGACTATACTTAACTTTAATACCTTCTCAGCTGTCTCGCGCTTTTCGTAGCGAATACCGTGCTAGAGGACTAGCCATTAAATAAAGCCCAAATTCTCAAATGCTTCGTAAAGTAAAAGACTTTGAAGTCACAATATGCTTTCCTTGTTAATGTGCCAAGTAGCCCTTTTCTTTAATGAGCGTTTGAAAATTCGGCCGTTCGTCTACAAAGCTAACATAATCTAAAGCCTAATGTATTACGGATGCCCTATATAATATTATACTATACCTTCTTACTAGTTACTATTATAACGTTAAAGCAACACGTTGAAGGTAACAATGAGTTCGAATTAGCGTCAGTTCACACCAAGACGCGGCGCGCGCTTTTAAAGATAGTGATTAAAAATTAAAAAATTCAAAATTTACACATTATCAAAATTAAACTTTATTCAGTACACTAAAAGATACACGTATCATTCATTGCAAGGTACGGCGCTGCGCTGCGCAGCGCGGTGCAGTTCGAAATTTGAACTCTTGCAATGAAACGTTATCTTCTTGTCTAGTGGATAAAGTTCAATATTGAATCGCTTTAATAGTGCCGCGCCACGTCTCGTCTTTGTAGTTGGTAGTTGGTGTGAACTGACGTTAACACAGTAAGTTACCTTACACTAATGTCTTGGCACGTTAACGCATAAACCGTCCGTTAATTTTAATATGAGCAATTAACATTGATGGCTACGTTCTGTATAGCGTCACCTTGTGATTGACAATCGGCGCGTTCGTTCCGACCTTATCTGTTCGTCATCATTATCACCGACATTCGTCTTCACAGCTGAGACTCAGATACTCAGTTATCTCCTCAATGAACGAGGGTTAGGCTGTGTTCAAGGCTAGTTTACTGCGGATTTAAAAACCTGGACCCTCTCGAGAGCACCTCCAGCGGTTTAACCTTTACTACGAACTTTTCATGTCCTTTACCATAGATTAAGGAGCTGCGCGCTACAAAGAACAATTCATAATGTTTACGCATGTAATACACTTAGATTCTACTTTATTATTGTTTGTTAAAACAAAATACAATTACAATTTCATTTATTGTATAAATGTAATTGGATGCGTACTTTCTGTTTGCTAGTGGTTGTAACGATTTCCTTATTTTCCCACTTCCCATTAATCTACTTTGTATCTACGCAATATTTTAATGCTAGATGTTGGACGCGACTACATGCACGCATAAAACATATCCCGCGGGCACCGTACATTTTCCGCTATAAAAAGGAGCCTATGTTTTTTCTCGTGGTCTAATCTATATCTATGCCAAATTTTAACAAAAAAAATGCGCTTTATAGTTGAATATCTCGCAAACGGATACCAAAATCAAAAAATCTACCATTTAATCAAAAAACTACCATTTAATGATACCTTCTAATCGATCGAATCTTAGCAACCTTTCAACAAGAGAACTCCTGCAATTTTTAAATTTGCTAATCTTATCTTCAACTACAGAAAAGAGAACAAGGAAATATTGTTGTGCTATGTTTTTTTATATTTTGGGATAACCAGATATTGAAATTATCTATATTGTGTTGGTTTAGTAGTTATCTGCAAAAATATTGCAGCATCAGGTCATAAGTGCGCCGATAAGTAAACTGCAAACACCTTACAAAAGTACAAATTATATTAAAATAATTAAAAAACCCAGCATACAAAATATAATTATCTTTTTCCGTATTCAATTATTATATTATTATAACAATGTTACGCTTTAAACGAGCAATTATTGTAAATATTATGCACTTAAGAGTCAAGTTATAAGAAAATGTACATGATAAAATATTTACATAGTATATTTACTTGTACTATAGGTACAACCAGAACTTGTTACTTAAAAACTGACCCTGGGAATTCTGCAAACAGAAATCTCTGGGGAATACCCTTGAGACGTTCTAAGACGGATTCCAAATTTTAAAATTAAACCGAATTCAATTTGAACTGCTTTTGACAGATATTCTATATTTAGTGTGGGATCTAATGGAGTTAAAATATTACTAAACAATATATTTAGTAATATTTTTAAAATAGAATTGTGTAAAAATAGCTTGAGGTATAATATAATGAGGTATAATGAGGTATAAAATGAGGTATAATAGGTTTATGGACAATGGTAGACACTAGACCATTTACGAGGGCTGCACTAAAAGTATCGGGAATGGAATATTTCCACTGTTCCTGTCATATTAAAATCTTTTTAATGTAAAACTCCTTGGTTTTAAAAATCGAATACCGTTTATTAATTTAAAAATAGATTCTCGGTCTTGTCACAAGGTCTTGTCAAACTTGTTTAGTCGTTGAGAAAATGGAATTGACTCGAGAAAATTCTAGAGCGATGATTTATTATGACTTTCGAAGTGGTTTAACAAAAAAACAGTCTGTTGAACGGATGATTTCTGCATTTGGTGATGAAGCCCCATCCAAAACCACAATTTATCGCTGGTTTGCTGAATTTCAACGTGGACGTGTCAAGCTCAGTGATGATCCCCGTCAAGGTCGTCCAAAAACTGCAGTCACCCAAGAAAACGTTGATGCTGTGCGTAAGCTGATTGAGGAAGATCGACATGTGACATACCGCGAAATTCAGGCAACTTTAGACATTGGCATGAGTTAAATACAAATAATCTTGCAACTTGAACAATTAGGTGTAAAAAAGTTGTTTTCCCGATGGATACCGCATTTGCTCTGTGAAGAGCAAAAAGCGGCTCGCGTTACTTGGTGCGTCAGAACTCTCGAAAGATTCCACGCAGGATCCTCAAATGCTGTATACAACATCGTATCAGGTGACGAATCCTGGATATACGCGTACGAACCCGAAACAAAAAACCAGTCACGAGTTTGGGTGTTCGAAAATGAGTTAAAGCCAACAAAAATTGTTCGTTCACGGAGTGTTGCAAAAAAAATGGTGGCCACGTTTGTCTCCAAAACCGGCCATGTTGCGACTATTCCTCTTGAGGGACGAAGAACGGTTAATGCAGAATGGTATGCTAACATTTGTTTGCCACAGGTCGTTTCTGAACTCCGTAAAGAGAACTGCAACCGCCGCATCATCCTCCATCACGACAATGCGAGTTCTCACACCGCGCACAGAACAAAAGAGTTTTTAGAGCAAGAAATCATATAATTATTAGACCATCCGCCGTACAACCCCGACCTAAGCCCTAATGATTTCTATACTTTCCCTAAAATAAAGAATAAATTGCGTTGCTAGTCGACTCAACCTGTGTTTTATATATTTTATGTCTAGGCCGCCCAGTGCCGCTTTCCCAATTACAAAGTTTATCAATATCCTCATCATCAGCTTACCAGATCACGGAAATATATATACTATACATATAATATTAAAGATACACGTGATGTTAAATATAATATATACATGGACCAGGATTAAAAAAGCTTTTTGTGCCCTAGCGGTATTAAAAGCCACTCCACTGCAAAGCCACTGACGTCATCGTCGATTACACGCGAATTTTGAGGAAAAGAAACCGCCTTCCATCATTAATCTTCTCATTAGCAAAAAACTACATTCTTACGATTTGCCTCCGCACGTGCGCAAGTCACGTTTTATTTTTTATAACAAACGATTTTAAATTATTATCAGATTGTTATATTTTGCCAACTTTCATTTATTCAATGGTTGTTGAGTATTGTGGATGGACTTGACTAACACTCGAGAGGGTGCTGGTTCGAACCCGTAGCGTATATACGGACGTTTTAGGCTGGCACTATATGAATCTGGAAGGCGGGAGAAACTTCAGGCACTGAAAATATAACTCTGCGCTAATACAATAGAGTTGAAAGTTAATGTTTAGTGTCGAGCTGTCATATATGACATTGACATATGAATCGACACTTGTGTGTTCAATTTTCAGCTCTATTGTATTTGTGCAAAGTTCTATTTTCAGTGCTCTGAACTTTCCCCGGCTTTCCGGATTCCAGAACTTAACCTATATTTAGCCTTAGTCAAAAAACAACGCGAGGAACATAATTGGTTTTATTCTTGTTCTTGTCCACAGACCGGCACGGAGTGGTCCGTGTCCTTGCTATATTTTTGTTATTGAAATAGTTTGTCTCGTTAAATATTAATTTGCGCCAAATATAGCACAATAATTATTGTTGCCTTTTTGTATTCTTAGGGCTACTAACGCATATCTGGGTTAAAGTTAACCCTGGGTTACATATCATATTATTTCTATCGTTCCTCGTATTTATGAAAGTATGATATTTCAACCCAGAGTTAATTTTAACCAAGATCTGCGCATATGGGCCTTAGTCATTTATCCGCCTTTGAGTGTTTTTTTTTTCTTTATTTTTAGAGAGGGTTTTTTCTAAGTAGAAAATGACACCCTCATAGTATACACAAATTAAATTTACAAGCCATCTGTACTTCTTCGGCTTAAACCTAGGTTAACAATTTTATACAAAATGCTTGGCAGCTTCTGAGTTAGGAAGGGACAGTATACTATTACATAACCCTACGTTAATACCACCTTTGAGTGTTTGTTGGCGGTTTTTGATCCAAGTTAATGCTAGATACTCGTGCGTGCTGACGTTTTATTCCTGAACTAGTTTAGTCCTACTAACGACCTGTAATTCCTCAGAACGCTATGTGGCGAGAATGTGCGTATGTTATATGCGATCATATGTTATTTAAAACCCCCTGTTACAGGCACTGCAGTGGCGTGGTTCGCTCTGAAATGCTGTTTGTTTCTTCTAATCATGGATATAAAATCCTAAGTTGCTTAATCTACCAGTATTAATGCTAAAGGCTTCTGGCTTGGTTGAACTTGGCTTAAACTTTACTTCTGTTGTGTCTCTCTTCAATGTAATAGGCTGTTAGCTAATTGTGGATTGTTTGAGGAACTTATCTGTGTTAATATAGGAGACAGAAAGGACACATTGAACTTTGAATAATGGAGGCCTATGTGAAGTGCCAGATATAAAAAAAATTACTGATTAGATATTAATAACGAAGAAGCGACAAAGAGCAGAATATTCGATGTGGCGTCTCATTGAAAATTGGAAATCTGGTAATCTTCTAAAGTTTATTGACCCACTGCTGTTACCAGGTTCTATCTTCAATGTAACATATTAGATTGAATGAATAAAAACGCCAAAAATCAAGGCAACAGACTATTCGAAAAACATACTTTTTCTTTAAAGTTTTGAAAATTTTGAACTGCCAGCGGTAACCTCCGAAGAATGCTTAATTTTTTTTTAAATTAATTTAAAATCACTGTATATAAGTAACAAACAGTCAGGTATACTTAATAAGGCTTGTTAATATGTCCACAATATTTAAAACCCTTTGGCTGGGACTATATGCTCCGGAATCCGGAACGCCGGTGAAAATACAGAGCAGTAAAATTAAAACACTGGACTAATACAGTAGAGTTGAAAATCGAACACATGAGTTTCGAGTAAAATGTCAATGTCATATAAGACAGCTCGACACTCGACACTTTGATTTTCAACTCTATTGTATATACGCAGTGTTCTATTTTCAGTGCTCTGAATTTTCCCGGGCCCGCCGGATTCTGGATCATATAGTCCCAGCCTCATTGAGCTTGCAATGGCTGACGTAATGGCTATCGGCCTTGGCAGTGAAAATTTCAAAATCCGTGAGCATTCCAAGCGAAACCCCTCTCTATCGACAAGGTCGCGCGTAATCTGTTACTCATGCAATTATTTGTATACACTTGTATAATATAAGTACAATTAGTTGTATAGTTGTGTGGTCTGGACCATGATGCGTCCAAGCTATGGTCATTCACAGTCTATCGACCATATGTACCGTTCGCGGGCGAACGATCGAACGCCGGCGTTCGAAAATCGAAAATAGTGGTGTCAATTTTTTTTATGATTTAAAAATAGTTGTGCACTGGATTTGTTTTTAATTTATAAATGTAAGTTTTCTATTTTATTTTTATGTTAAATAGTGTAACGAATATTTTATTTTATTTTTTTGATTATTATTTATTTTATTTATAATTAATAATTAATATTATTTGATTTATAATTTACGTAACCTTTTGGAAGTTTGCATGTTTTGTTTGATAATACTACATATTTGAGTAAGTCAAAAATCACATTGTATTGATGCTAAAACAGTCAATCAACCCTCCTGAGATATTTTTTCAAACATCGAAAAAATCAATAAATAAAATAGGTAGCTTAAATTTCAAATTAATATTTATTTTTCCTCAGGGTCCAGAATTTCATGGATATTCTGGACCCTATCTGAGGAAAAATAAATAGTACCTAATATAAAATGTTAACTACCTATTTTATTGACACATTAAAATTCAGTGAATTAATTTTTAAAATAACTGTACTTGGAAATGTAAAATAGAGCATATTGAAATCGACTTATTTATTCTGGTAATAATTTTATTTGGTCCTGCCTCCAGAAACGAGTTCTTGCGGATTGTGCGACGGGTGTGCGTTATCCCAGAGTTGACACATTCATTCTAAACATAACTTTTATTTATTTACAGCTAAATTCTAAAACGCATCTTTAAGTTAAGGGCCAATTAAATCACAGGCTATCATAGTCTTTGCTTGGCAGAATGCATGCATGATGCCCGCATGTGACATAGACAACTCTTAACTTTGAAACTCCTTTCAGAATTCGGGCTTGGGTGGCAGAAAGGGTGTATAAAAAATCAAATATTTTAAATTAACATTTTTGTAATCATTGATTTCTGATCTTTACGCACTTTTAATATTACTTTTTATTTCTATCTATCTTTGTATTATATTTTACTCGTTGAAAATAACTTTTCACTTAACTTTTCCGGATTCGCGTTTATTTTTATTTTAGTTAATCCTTCCGTGACCACTTTTTTTTTCACAAACCACAAATTGCAAACTTTTATATATTGCGATATTATATTTTGTATAAAATGTGAAACGATTTAATTAATAATAATATAATGATTCATTTTTAGGGTTCCGTAATACTCAAAAACCCTTAAAGTTTCGCTCTGTCCGTCCGTCTGTCAGTCTGTCTGTTCGGGCTTCTAGCATCTGTAATTATGAAAATAAATTGATGAAATTTGGTATAGTTAAAGATTGTGTATAGATCTCAGTTTCGGCATTATAAAATAATAATAATTTTACACTTTAGCTCTCCATATGTGTGAAGGGGGATGAAAAATATTTTTTCATTCTACCCCATCGTGTGGGATATCGTTGAATAGGTCTTTTAAAATAAAGGCAAAATTTCATAAATGATTTTTTTACTAAGTTAATAATTTTCGAAATATCGGCCCCAAAGTGGTTTGTAAGTTGGTCCCCCGCCTGGCATTTCTAGATTATGAGACTTAGAAACTTGCAATTTTCTATGCTGATAGATCACGCTAAATACTCTTTAGGAAATTTATATTGAACGAAATCGGCCAGTAACATTTGGAGTAATTTGAAAAAAACCTATTACGCGTTCATAGTTACGGAACCCTCCTCAGACATGTCCTGACATGCTCTTGGTTAGGTTATTATACTTTTGAACGCAGAAGAAGTACTAAAAAGTGTTTGATTAACCATTGGTTAACCAAGCGATAACTTTCTTAGCTTAAGCTGCAAGTAATTAATACAATTTACAGCTTTTATTACCCTTAGAAATAATTTATTACATTTTTTTGCAAATTTAAAACGGGCGCACACTTCTATATAAGTAATTATAAAGTAAATGTACTTACTGTATAAAGCTTGATGCTATGAAATATCTGTTTGTGACAACCCTAATAATTTTTAGTAGAGAGAGATTTGGGCTTCTTATTGCACAACGTTCATTTTTAACTATGAATGCATTTTCATATTGCGTCAAGTGCTAGTATCTAGTGCTATTACCTAAATGTTTGCATTACCGAATTTTTGTTCGGTAGGAATCTCTCAACCAGTATCTTATATATATATATATATATCTTGCGTATCTTTTTTAAGCTCCTCTCGGGACAACTTGATGTAATGCATTATGTACAATTCATGCTATATTGGTTCTTGAAATTTTTCGATAAAATTAATTGAATATTTAATCGGATCAACATTACGTAACACCCAAATACAACATATTTAACCCAGATTAATAATAATACTTGTGCTTACATTTTCTATTTCCTCCTTCCTATTATGCTATCAACCATAAATATTATCTTATCACATTCATAATAACAAGAGTTGTGACAAACTATTATCTTTATCACGAATACATAATTATCTAACACTCGTTTTGTTCCTTTTTTTTTTGGTAAGCAGCCATAATACGAGTTCTTGACTTCTTGCGAAGCACATATACACGCGATAGCGATTCACCGAGGTTATATTGTGGAATAAAACTACAGTCAAAATCGTTGGTCACTTATCACTCGGCGAACGATTAGCTTATTTACCTCCCCTACATTTGAAATATTCATTGAAGTTATTGTACTGAGGGCCTGCTTCACAATAATCTAATAAGTGTCGGATAGCTTATTCGGAACTTTCGCTGCTTACTTTATATCGAGCGATAGAGACAAAAAGTGCAAATAAACATCTGACACTTATCTGTAGATTGTGATATAGGCTCTAAGTCTTTTTAAATAGACATACTTATCAATAAAAAAGTCTAACAAAGCTAATGATCCAGGAACAGAGTCATTCTGACGTCATAATTTTCCTAATCCATTGTTATTATTGACCTCATAATACGATAATTTCAATGAACAGCTATTCGCATAAAAGTTAGAACAAAGGGGTTCAGCACAGTTTTATGAGAATTATGCAACTGGAGGAGTATGAAATTTGGCCGATACATTAAAATGTATGTGGAGGATGGTGTGCAAAAAGCTAAAAACTTTTTAAACTAGGTATATACCTTCATAAAATGAATAAAAATAAAAATAACACACCCTACCTCATATTATTAAGACACTACCGTGCGATAAATAAATAAAGAGATTTGTTACTGACACGTTGACGTTTGTCAATCTGTTACAATATTTTTTTTTCTATATGTAAAATAGGCAAAGAAACTCTTATATAGTTAATCTAAGGTACAAACTTAACAATTATATAAATTAGTATGGGTGAGTTTCGACCACAGTCGACCTCTAGTAGTGACTTTTTGACAACAAGTCTCGATTTAGTTTCAAGTAAGTGCGTCCATAAGAAAACCTCCGTAAGTCATAACTAGCAAAATGTCACAGCATTTTATGAGCAAAATTTTGCTCAAATGATATGTAGTATGGGTGTTTGTTCCTTTATTTATTAAATTTTATTATTTTAAATGAATTAAAACTTTCGTAAATGACGTCACAATTGAGGTTAATAGCAAGTTCGTTATCATTTGGCAGGAAAAACCTCAAGCTACTAAAATTCCTATGACGCGGATGACCAATTTTAATAATTTTTATCAAATTAATTATTTTAAACTTTTTAACTTAAACACATTTCGGGCATCATTTTTCCTGTATAGATGAATTACGTATTGTTATAAAACAAACGTAGGCAAAGGGCGTAATACGCAATATGCCTTTTTATCATTACATACAATAGTTAATATAAGAATTTTATATTACATTCGTGAATCACGAAACAAGTTAAAACTCGCTATTCTTACAGCATTTATATTGCAAATAAGGGCCTCCATATACGGTCCGATTAACCTTCAAATTGGCCTGAACGGATGCAAAATCATATCGTCTGTGTACAATTTCAGTCGGTCGGATGGACTGAAGCGATTCGTTCCAGTGTTGTCAACTCTGTTTTTGCGAAACTGCTAAACTCACTTCATTTTCTACTAAAAACGAAGAAAAGATAAAAGAACTAAAAGAGTACCGAAAACTATAAAAAAAAGGATTGTGTGGTTTTATGAAACCACGGTAAAAGTGAAACTTAATAACAAAATAGCGTGGAGCACTGGCACAAATGAGTACTAGTCTATACACTACACGGTCAGCTGATGCGAACTATAGGCGCCGCCATATTGGCCTCAGCTGCTCTGACGAGCGCCTTTCACTTTATCCCTACTCCGCGGCCGACCGTCACGCGACATGCAACACACAGATGAAAAAGTTTGAGACGATGTAAAAAAATCATTAAACTTCTAACCTATATGATATAGAAAGTAAAAAATATAAAAGTTTCACTTAGTAAGCTCATAAACTTAGATATCCCAACAGAAACATGAAAAACCACGAAACCGACGTCGATCACACACGAAAATCGACAAAACGCTTCGAGGAATGGTGGTCTGGTAGTGCCCTTGAGCTTCGCTTGGCTCGTCTTACCGTGCCCCCAGATTAATAAGCACGACCGTGCCTCGCTGCAGAACAGAACGAACTGAAGCGATATTTCCGTGTACGTGCTCGAAAAAAGAAACTACTAAACGGGTTTTGATGAAATTTGGTAGGTATGGTATTACTTTCAGCTCTGGATTAACACAAAAGCTACTTTTTCTCCCGAAATCTTTGCATGATGAAAAATGAATTTGAAAACATTAAGAATTGAAACCTCAAACCTCTGTTATGTAACAAAATCAAGATAATAATCTTTTCTGGATGTTGATTCATATCTGTAAAAACTTTTAGATGGCAATCTCTCTCAAATTTGTTATCATTATGTTATGTTTTGGTGTAAGTTTTTCTGTAAAAAAAAAAAAAGTTGAAACTTAAGAACAAAAGCTTCCCAGAGATAAGATCTAGCTAGATTGATTTTTCTGCTGCAAAACTCCGTGCACTCAATATTTAATGGAAGTATATACTATACAAGATTTGCTCGTTTATAGTATAAGATATCTAGGATTCTTGCATCATAACTAAACAGTCTACCCCAAAGGCCGTATAGGTGTGAACTACTACACGAACACGCGCGCACCGTATGAGATGGCGCAACCTTCATCCTGGGTCAAGGACGCTGACCACAGGTGGGTTAGACTAGAACCATCTTTGATAACACATTTGGGGATCCCTGTAATACCCTATTACATATCACTCATATGGGATCACTATAATAGCTTTTCCCTGCGTCCTACTATCCTACTATCATTATTATAAATGTGAAAGTTTGCGAGGATGGATGGATGGATTTTTACGCAAAAACTACTAAACGGATTTCAATGAAGTTTAGTATGGTAGCTTGAGCTCTCGGTTAAAACATAGGCTATTTTTTATTCCGAAAAAGTAAAGTGTTCGCGTGGGACACTGTATTTAGCGGGCGCAGCCGCGGATAAAAGTTAGAATTTAAATAAATAAGTTTATGTGTTCCGCAACATTATTCAGTTGTAGCTAGAAATAACTACTTTCTTACTAATAGAAAAATGTCAGTCACCTGACGGCCGATACGCATGTAAATCGTTCGCAGTAATAATAATTCATGCTGACCGTACATTACCGTAATCGTAAGTGGAGTGCAAAGATTATTTTTTGCGGACGCCTTATATGATAAAAATATACAGTAAATCAGCCGATGATTTGTTAACTTGCACTAACTAACTGTTACTAACTATAACAGTGGAAAACTGATCGATTCTCGTTTGCATATCCACTTGTTTCTTTTTAGGGTTCCGTAGATCGCGTCTCGGAACCATTACGGTTTCGTCACGTACGTCCGTCTGTCTTCGGCTTACCGTTCCAACGGTTAGTTCAAGAAAGATGAAACTTTGTATGAATATGCGTATTTACCACGTAGACAAATTGGTAAAATAAAATAATGAAAATGTTTTTTGGGGCCTCCCCTACACGTAAAGTGGGGATGATTTTATTTCTTGCATTTACCCCATAGTGCAAGGTATCATTAGAAAGATATTTCAAAAGCATTGAGACGTTGCTAATACGTTATTTTTAGGCACCCGTTTGCGACATATTCAACTTTAATGCGCATTTACTGTAATTAGCATAGTAGCATATTATGCTTGCTGTCCTTTAAACAACGCTGAAATCCCCAAAAGTGTATATTGAAAGACACAGGAGGTGTATTTTGGCACAAAATCTTAATTGTGTTACTTCAAAAAAAGGCAAAATCGCTATAGGTTTCATATAAATTTGGAGAAGTTCCCTCGATTTCTCATTCACGCATCCATCACCAGATCTACCATTTGGTGACAATGGGACCAATTTCGAAGTAAACCTTTTACAACAAAAAAAGAATTATCAAAATCGGGATACACTTTAAAAAGTTATGCGCGGTCATACATAAAAATATATATACGCAGTGACTTCAGAATCTCCTCCGGTTTTTTCGTCGGTTAAAAATGCACTTACTTAGAAATCTTCGTACAAAACTAACGAAACAATAAGTAAACATGGAAAATATTGGTATAATTGGTAAGGAACCCTACGTATGTGAGTCCGACTCGCACTTGACCGGTTTTTAATTTATCGTATGAATAGCTCAGAACTAGCAGCACAGGGAGGCGCGCAGGTGCCTATCCTAAATAAATGTTTTGAAATTCTGGTTGGTTGTTGAACAACAATACCTATAGTTAGATAGTGACATGAAGCCAAGAGGAATGGTAATGATTTTGGCAGTATGTATATTTGTTCTACCGTAACGCCTAAGCTGCCGGTCCAATTTTAATATGGGGTTTTAATGGGGTATCAATCTGGTCGTGTAATAAGTATCCGAAGAACTAGTATCATAGGTACCAGACAACGGAATAGTAGATTGTTAGCCTAGGGTTGAAAAGAATCAATTCCCGAGGTAGTTAGACTATAGTCCGATTAGGAATTGATTCTTTTACCCGTGGCAAACACTCTACTTGTCATTTAGAATATGAGGAAAATAAAACTAGTTGTTTATCTAAACTATTTATTGATAATAATATATTTGTAGTGCGTATTTAAAATTAATAGTCAAATTAGGACAATTCGTAAAATTAAAAGTTACATTTTTGTTTGGAATATTTATAGTATACAATATTTATAGTTTCAATATTTCGCTTGAACTCATTTTTAATATTCAATTCAAATCTTAGCACAAAAGTCCGTCACAGATACATACATAACAGATTTTAGTATCCCGCCAATTTGTGTTGACTTTTTAAATTTTAAATATGGAACTTGCCGCTCGCCGCGTAATTGTCGCGGCACTCGCGGCTTATTCCGCTCAAAGCAGTTTGCGCTAAATTCACACTGGCTGTTTAGAAAGTCATGTCATTTTTAATAGTTTTTTTTACATAAAACTCTTCACAGCTGACAGCAGCTCATTTTTGAAGTTTTTTCGGCCCTCGGGCCGGAATGAATTTGTATGAGTTTTTCCCTCCCTATGAAAGGAAAGCATCTTCCACCCAATAATCAGATCAAAACAACACTACTTTCCGAGTATGAGAAATGAAAATATATTTAATACTTGTATACTATAACAATACACATTTAATACACATCCATGTATCATGACCCAGGAACATTGAAAACTTTTTCCTTCCCTCGGCGCCTTCGACGCGATACGAACCCGCGACCTCCGGCTTGAGCGCCAACGCGATAACCACTAAGCCATAGAGGCTGTCAATAGGTTCGCAAAAATAGCCCGGGTAACATTGGCTACTTAATTTACGTAGTCTTCATTTTACTACATTAAAAAAAAATGTAGTAAAATGTAATTGATTTAAATTATAATTTTCATACCAGGCAGTAATAATTGTTGATAACTAGTTTTACCCCACGGGAATACTGCCCTTTTTCGGGATAAAAAGTAGCCAATGTTTTCATCCAAAGCCTGTTTAGGCTATTAAGTTTTATTATTAAAAATAGTTTTACTTCCATACCAAATTACATTGAAATCCGTTCAGTAGTTATTGAGTAACACAATAACAAACATCCATCCATTCTCACAAACTTTCGCATTTATAATAGAAGTAGGATTATAATTACCCACGATAACTGTGATATCGATGTCGAAAACGAGAATGGTCATGACATAGAAGAAGGGCTTTTAGTCGAGTTGCATTCGATAATTTCGACGGCGATAATCGAAAACAAAATGTATGGGATTTGACATAAGTCATCGCTAAGTGTCATGTCGCTTGCGATGCCTTATGTCAAATCTCATACATTATGTTTTCGAACTTCGCCGTCGAATTTATTGAACACAACTCGACTAAAGGCAAAGATGATGCTGATAATGATGATAATAACGATGACATCCTTATGACAGGCTCAAGGATCCGAGTCGGCAGTCGCAGGCGGAGCACGCATATTGTATTAGATATTATCCTTTATTACGTAAAGTTACGTGATCTTGTACTATATTAAAATAATATTATCAAGATTATCCGCACTAGATAAATACTATTAGCATGAATAAATATTTTTCTAGCTAATACCATAAATGGCTATGTAAATCGAATGGATAGCTTTTGCGGTCAGACAACGCATTCAGTCGTATTAACGATAAATACTTTAGACCACAAGGTTCTGGTTGGACCGATTTGTACCTAATTTTGGTCTTGAAATAATTGTGGAAATTCAGAAATTGTTCCTCTACCTCACTTGCACTATCATGCGTTTGTATAACAACAGCGGGAGTTTGATACAACTAATAATCTTTCTTTCACATTTCACATCCAAATTCATATATTTTTATTGTGTATCGAAAGGCGCGTCTCCTGCTCATGTTTTTTAGAAACATTACACAGAAAACATGAAACAAATACATTTGTTTTCATACACAAGCTGTCTCCAGCTATAGAAAATGTTTTTGATTGAAACAAAACATTTTGTGTAGACAAGATCATGAGTTCCGATGAGGAAGACGTAAGCTCTCGCAGTTTTAGCGATTGCAGATGCAGAAATCAGATGAATCATGTTGCCATTTTACAATTTCGCGATTTTTGTTTGGAAAATATATATAAAACATAATATGAAACTAAAGTGGCCTTTTTAGACCCCCAGATTTCGAGCTAGGCCATATTTACTGACCCGTAATTTTATTATCTATCAGGAGTTAGGAGTAGAAGAACGATTTGGGATTGATAAATAATTTCTTCCGTATTTCTATGTTAAATGGTCATGTGAGTGGTGTAACAGTTGATGAGAAATTAAATACTCCTTCCCCCCTCTACCCGCGCGGTGGATGTTTTCCGTCCGTCTCGGAAGACAAAAACATTATATATTCCTACACAAATTTCGATGTTTTGTCTAATGTTTCGAAAACAAACACGCGCGACGCTATTTATTTATATTATTTAATTTATTTAAAATTGATACACCAACAACTTATTGCTACAAAATTACATCATTTCTTTACAGGTATACTTATTCTAAAACAAAAGTTAATTACAGGTGTACACAGCATTTAAATTTACCTAGGAGGAACCCCAAAAGTTAAAAACTTAAATGTGAATTATGGTCCAATTTCCATCACAGGGCGACCTCTACTATTAATGAATTGCAGTATAATATACTACCTAGTACTAGTGACATTCCATGCGGCTAATGTCCAAGGTCACGGCTAGAGGACCGAGTCAAAACAATGATTGATAGTCAATAGTCATGCATCAGCGCACGCCACAATGTCTCCACCAGGGCCAAACTGTCGAATTTGTATGACGAGAAATTAAACAATGGCCAGGGACATGACAGATAATGGTTTTTTTTAAATTATTTACTCATCTAAGGGCTTATTTTTCAATCGTCAGATAACTTATAACTGAGGAATAGATATGTGACTTTGACAGATTTTGTATGAAAAATTTGTCAAAGTCACATATTTATTGAAAAAAATTAGCTCTTAGTGTGTATAGTATCCAGTAGATTATTTTTTTCTAAGTACCTTACTAGATTTTCTTTCAACACGATGTGGGGTCTGGGGATATAAAACATCCTCACTTTAAGCGGTATCTAGTGTAAACCCCTACCTGGTGTCCGCAAATTAGTTCGCGTGGAATTAGTAATGAAAACGGAACCCTTTTTTTTAAAACGGAACCCTAAGATAAAAGTAGCCTAAGTTACTCCTTATAACATCAGCTATCTACTAGTAAATGTAGGGCCAAAATCGGACCGGCCCTTTTTGAGATTACCCGGAACAAACAGACAGACAAAAATTAAAAAAAACTGATTTTCCATAGCTGTTAATTTAAAATTACAATCAGACACTTCAATTTTATTTATTTATATGTATACATATACATAAATAAGCATTATATTTAGGTATTTAACATACCACAAACATAAATAAGAGACACGAGATATACATAATAATATTATGTTTAACCAGTTAAAATACGAAATGAAAGGCGTCGCTAGTTTCGCAACTTATCCTTGTTGCTATGAGTGTGGCCAGTGGCAGTAGGTCGCGTCTAAAACATGCATTCTTAAAGGCTTTATGCAACGAAAAGGTTTCATACACCTGTAAAATACACACGCATTCTTAGAGGCTTCGTGCAATGAAAAGGTTTCGTACACCTGCAAAATACACGCTGATCAGTAATTTTCGTGCATGTCTATGTTATTCATATTTTAAAAGTAAAACTAATGAAAAGCCTATGTCAATGTTTAGATTTTGAGTTTTACTATGGATCTGATACAGAAAAATGTAGAAGTCTCAATAATATTATTTTTTTAAAGCAATTCTAGTCGTAATTATATGGGAGGACCTTTTAGAAGGCAAAAACACACGAATTGCTAAAGGCTTCGTGTTTGAAAATGTTTAATTAGGTATACGCCTGCAAAATACATAAGTTACCAGTTCAAGAAAAGAACCGACAACTTTGTTTTTTTGAGCTATTATCGCTTAGTTTATATTGTATTAATAAATTTTTATATAATATATCATGTGAAAAAAGTAAGTGGCCTGTCCAAAATCTAAATATTTTCATTAGAATATTTTAATTTAGTACGACAGATACCTATTATGTCTTGTTTATAATTAAGCGACGGCGTTGAAAGTTAAAACTATTATAAGTAATTAGTACTCAATGACTAATGGTTTAGATTTTCTCTATTTACCTGCCTAAGATATTTCACCATATTAATATTTCCTTGTATGAGTTATAATTTGCATCTTATTCATCAATAATAAATGTACAGTTCGAAATGCCTATTACAGATATCAAGGATTAAAATAATGGCGTAATAGAAACTAAATAACTCGTTTAATAATAAAAAGTTACGATTATAACATCGCCTTGATTCATTTTAATCAGTGTGGTCATCAATAAATGCGTTAAAAGTCTCATATTAGCAATTATTGATTGGAAACACATAAAACTTTAGTTATATTTGCAAGGTCCATTATGTTTCATCATAATATTAATAGTATAATTCTTGAACTGATCCGAGGGCTGAGCGGAGAAAAAAAAAACCGAGCGAGTCTAAGGCCCGTATTAATAAACCATTCTCAAACTCGTTCTCGTAGATATTAATATTTATTATTGTCTAGCATATTAATATCCATATTTTTTTAACAACTACGTAAAACGGAATGCGGATCATTGCCATTCGAAAAAAGTTCTTCTTCTTCTTATTCTTTAAAGTGGCTCCTTAGTGATTCGCCAGTGTTGTGTTGACGAAAACTCTACCTTATGAGTAGGTTTTATGAATAAACAAGGGCACGGTGTTCTGGAGGAAGTCTGTTGAATAATTTAAAACCTAGAACAGACAAATTTAGGGCCAGTACCACAGTATGTACATAAAGTTTCAGTAAAAGGAGTATTTACAAAACACAGAACAGATTTAAGGTTGAAAAGGCGAGGAATTGTAGGAGGGGTGTACTGATCATATAATGAGGATTATTTTTTGTTCTGCTGTCAAGTGTCAAATCAAGTCAATATAAATCGAACAGGTAATTCGTTTAATATAAATAAATAAATATATTTTATTTAATTTTTAATTATAAATAAAATCGAAAATATTTCTACAAATACTCGACACTGGCAGAATGGAGCAAAACCTTTGCAACCGCGGTTACCAAAAAAAAGAAGAATATGTATCAATCATGTATCAATATAGCATCTTTTTTTAATAACTTTATTTTGTGTTGAGTATAATATGTAAATTCTGAGTTTGTTTAATCATAAATATTTAGATTTTAATTTACATAATTGTAAAACACCCAAAAATAATAATGTACTGTATCCCAATTCCCAAGCAAGCCGTTCTCAAGTCAAGGTTTGACTGTACCTACGAAACCGCGTCTCAAGTAACAGTTTGACAGCAATGACAGCGTACTTGAGTAACGAATCTCGTTTATTTTAATACGTTCACACTCACTTGATATGCCGCACCTACAGCTGTACTTAAGTACGGTCTATTAATTAAAACATCTTAAGTACTTTCTTGAGAATTGTCTTAGAATTAAGAACGCTTTATTAATACGGGCCTTACAGTAGTTGCATATGATGTGTAACATTTTATGAAAATATTTAAAAAAATAAACCGAAACCTTTCCATTAAGTAGTGACAGAAATCAACGTCAAAATAAAAAAGCTAAATACTGAAATATTTTATTGGAATCTGACGGCCTACTCTACCACCACGCGCTCATTGGTCAATTAAAATAGCGCGCGCTTTCGCAACTTGCTGTTACACACTTCCGTCCCATTTCACGAAATCACTCCCATAAACTGCAAAAAAGCGAGAGGAAAGATATCATACATATATAATATAGAGACATATCAATAACTCATCATCTATGCGAATAAAGTATAATAAAACTACTTAAAGTTTTAGATCCTAACCTAAAAAAATACGACCATATTCTCCTACGCTTGAAGGAGCTAAAGCAGTTGGCTCATCCGTGGCCCGCAGTAATGTTTAAAAGAGCCTTTAGCGGTCACCAACCTTTATGGTTTCACAAATCAGTAATAACAAAATACACGCATAGAAAAATACGTTCAAAACCGTGATTATGGTCGTCATTGACACACTAAGCGTAATGACGTAATAAATACGCGCCCGCGGCTTATTACGGATAAGAAAAGCGATTTTAATGCGATCTTGAAAGTGCGCGCGAATTCGTTAATCCAGAGTAAGTAATTACGTATTTTATGGTGAGGCCAAAAAGGGCGTTTTTATTACGGCAGTATATTATTTTTAATTCGCTTCTAATTTCGCTGGTGAAAGGGGAGTTTTTAATTAGGTAGACCAAAATTGACGTCGCGGTTTTGTATTATTCAATTAGCATTTGATAACAAAAAATATTGCCTTTGCTTTGAAGTTGTGCCATGTTTATGATACCTAATTAATAATAATAATTAACTTAATAACTGGCAACAATATTATTAGTATTTATTGATGAGATATTATCATGTTTCAATATGTATCTGCTTTGTATGTCGTAATTAATAAGAAATAAGTTTATATTAAGTATTTATATTAAGGATCATAAAATTATTTCTTATATCGCCTTTATATTATTCATGACTTGCGGTTTTTACTTATAATAATTAATTTCTGATTTATTATAAACGTGACTTGAGCGTATGACTAATTAATTTACTAATTGCAAGCACAATAATATATATAGCTTATACAAGTCATACAATAGTTCCGGAAAACAAGAAAAATATAAGTATTGTTTAATGTTCTCTGGCCTTCCTATTGTTTTTCGGTTTGGAATATTGTCTGAAAGTTTTTAATCTGTAGAGTTCGGACTCACCTGGTTCGTAAAGAACGTAACTGTACAATGCAAATACTAGAAATACGCTCGGAGCGTGAATAAAAGCAACAAAACTTCGCCATGCCCATCATTACGGCGCGGCGTGCTAGATATCAAAACAGTAAATATGACAGTAAATTGTTATAATAATCTACTTCGTATAAAGGTAAAAAAATTAAATAATAATATTTTGATTTCTTCTTCATGTTAAATATTATTAGATCATCAGTGAATAGTCTTACCTCAGATTCAATAGAGACTTAACTTACCTCATTTTCTGTAGGTGAATTATAATTCAACCCTGGACAACTAACACAATTTAGATATGATTAGGCAATACAGGCTGCAAAAGCGAATTGGTTTACTAGCTTACTTGGTATTAAATAACATGAATAGCTGCTACATGACTTAAAATTACCTACTAAATTCAAGTTTTAAAAAATTTATATTTCATTTTGACATCTTACTACTTAATATTTGACGACCGCTGTGCTTCACCTCAGTGGTCTCAGTGGTTGAGCGTGTTAGTGCTGAAGCCGGGGGTCGCAAGTTCGAATCCCGCCGAAGGAACAAAAAGTTTTTCTGTGTTCCTGGGTCATGGATGTGTCTTTAATATGTGTATAATATAATAGAAATCTTACATATATGTATAGTATAAAAAGTATTAAATATACTTACCACGGGACCACATTGACGCGGTGTGAAGCGTCCATAGATATTATTATTATATTATAAACATTATGATTTATATTACATTTTGATATCGTTTTTAAATCGCGTGAACGAGAATCATCGTCACGGAATAGTCAGTGAGGTAATTCAACGGAACGCAATACGTCATATTGTCTCTCTCATGTGACGGACGCGCTGTTGCTTTGTTTTTGTCCGCGACCTCGTCATTTGTTTCAATTTGTACGTCATCATCATCATCATCATTAGCATCACCTGGTGATGATCCATTATCCTCATTATCATCATAAATAATCATATAGAACCTTAAGAGTTCATACTAAAGTTATTCTCTTTTGTTTCAGAATTCGCAACAATGTACAAGCACCAGATTTTTATTTTATTGGCTTTAGCTGCGACAACATGTAAGTAATATTAATATTACGTCATATTTTACAGACCAGAATTCCCAATCACTTTTTCAATCTATATTACCATAAAAATAAGGTAACAGACAAGTATTTTTTGTCCCGCGACTTCCTACGCGCAAAAGAAAATCACGCGGAAAACGCACATTTTATAAAAAGTAGCCTATGTCCTTCCCCGTGGTCTACTCTATAACGTCTGAGCCAATTTCCATTAAAATCAGTCCATTTCCAGTAGCTTCGTAGCATATTCAATGCAAACAAACAAACAAATGTTTCCTCTTTATTACATTAGTATAGATTATTTATATCAATTTAGCATGTAATAAATCAAAAGCATAATATATTTTACATTCGCAATGGTTTGCTCTTGAGCAAGGGTACATTATGCATGGCCAATTAACGTTTTAATTAAGGTTTACACATCAAAGGCTCCGCTGGTAGATCTAATAAAGCTTCCCTGATATTAGGAGGTATAGGAGTTACAGGACTGGGAACACTGCGAGATGTACATTGCTACGCGATACAAATTGCTACGGGTTAAGGATTATTATTGGACCACTGCAGATCTTAGGGGGCCAAAAGTTTTATATATCAAACCGCCGTCGCCGCCGCCGGTCTGGCGGTTCTAAACCTGGCAGATTTATTTTATTGACCAAAATGTGTGAAGATTTTTTGAGTAAAAAGAGGTCATAAGGAACAAGAAAACTTTTTTGAGACACGGCTGCGCGCCAACTAGAAACCAATAAGAATGCAAGTCTGGCAGTCCTACTCTTGACCAGTTTCCAGCTCCAGCTCAGACCACCCTGAACGTGTAAGAATTTTGAGTAAAAAAAGGTCATAGGGAACAAGGTCAAGTTAAAAAGTTTCGAAAATCGTCGGTCTGTCATGCTCAAACCTGGCCAAAACTCAGCCAAACCGGGATAAAGTTACCTCCTGTGATGCTTACTAATAGGTAAATAATGAGTAATTTGTACTTAATGAAACGTGATTATAATAGATTTGTATGTACTATTAACGAATTTAAAATTTGCCCCATCATATTGCTTGCGATCTGCAGTGGTCCAAGGCTTGTTCTCGATGACCTCTTTTTTCGACGCCCAGCTTTAGCTCTATTATCTAAAGGTATGCTTGCAGCTAAAACATAATGGTGATAAAAGAATATGAAAGAACCACTCTAAACTATTTCCTAGAAAATCCGTTTTCAAATTTACCTACTTTTCAAAAAGAGCAATGCTGTTACTAAGCTTAAGTATATTTAAAACTATATTTTCTCCCACAGTCGCACAGTGTTTACTGTTGACTCGGAGATGAGTAGAAATGGCAACTCCCACGCAGAACATGTCACCTTTGCAATCTACATTCTGTAAATTAGCCTGCCCCATATTTGCATGAGAAAAGCTAGAGGTGTGTACGCACTGTGCGACGCCTGAACGTCAGTTCGCACTGAGACGCGACGCGGTGTGGCATTTTAAAAATAACGATTCAAAATCGAACGTTATGCACTACACAAAAAGGTACACGTTTCATTGCAAGAGTTCTAATTTCGAGCTGCATCATGCTACGTGTATCTTTTTGTGTGGGGTACTAGTACTAGTGAATTAAGTTCGTATCTCTATCAAAAAAATAAAATAAAAATATTCAACTAAATTATTGTGTCTTTGTATTTCTTTATTACAAGGTAAATAAATGACATTTAAATTTCTAGAATAATCATAAACCAGATTTTTCCTGCGGCTCCGCCCGCGCCCGTCGTATCAGGTATCCCACGGAAATACTGTATTTTTTCGGGATAAAAATATGTTATAGGCCTATGTTTCAATCTGGAGCCTAAACTACCACCATACCAAATTTTATCGAAATCCGTTCGGTAGTTTTTGCGTGAAAGAGTAACAAACATCCGCATATCCATCCCTACATCGATCCATCCATCCTCACAAACTTTCAAAGGAGACCGTCAAGTCTGCCTGGTAATTAAAACGTGGCCAAAAAAATATTTAATGTAAATTGTATTTTATAAACATAGGATTAAAAAGCAATAAAATTATACATCAATAATGCGATAAAAGATAAGATTAAAATATATAAGGTCTAGAAAAATCAATTACGGATATTTCGGGCACATGATTTACTGCTTATATGAAGATGTTTAATTTGGAACATAATTGTCCTACTCAAAAAAAAAATTCTTTATATGGGCGAGTTTGCGTTTAGCGGAGGGTCGGTCATACATACATGAGATGATTTTTTACTTTGAGTATGACCAATATTTTTTTTCATAAACGTCTTTCCACAGCTATTGATTTCCGGAGACGTTATATAACTTAGCCTTGTTTAATAAATTACCCTAGTGGCGGTTTGCGGAAAAGCGACATCTATTAATTTTGATGTTAATTACGTAATAAAATTACTAACTAGTTTGTTTGGAAACGCAATATGCTAACATATAAATTTTAGATGTCGCGCGCGAAAACCAAAAACATATTATTTTTTTTTTTTGGGTTAAATATAAATAGCATAGAGGATCTATTTCACCCCCCAAGTGATATTTTTTACATAAATGTACTAAACTGTTGAACTATAAAAAAGAAAATAACTTTATACTCCAATGAAAGTAAATATATCTATTGGGCCACTAGATGGAGCTTTTACGCCTCTAGTGACAATTTACTGCATGATAACCACAGACTAAACAGATATGACAACAACGATTACTACAGATAAGTACGTATTTTGCACATGCATTCTCTGTTTATATTCAGTGGTTTTTTAATTCCCTAGTCCGTTTTTTTTTATTTTTTATATTATAACTTTTTAAGTACTATAAAACCACATAACATGTTCGAAACTTGGCCGCTCTTGATGGAAATTCGGGCAGGATTCGCCATTGTCCTTTATAATAGTAGTATCGCTATTATCTTCTTGTTTATAAAAATATTAAATTGGTTTTGAACAGAGTACACACATAAAGTAGAACACGCTGTATACATATGTTATGTGTATACACGCCTAATGTGTACGCGGCTTGAGAGGCAAAGCTCCGTTACACACCACCGACTCGCAGCCCCGCCTGGGAAATGAGCCAAGTGATTCTCGCGTTGTCTCAAATTCCATCGCGTCATGGTTACACATTTTACACATTTTCTCCCCTTTAATCAGCATAGTTAACTTTTATTAATTTTGTGAGATTTTCTATTGTGAATTGTGATGATAAAGAGACGTAGCTCCTCCGATGTCGTAGGTGGCGGTGATACCATAAGCCGATGTGTCGTTTAAGGCCCTTATCCCATAAGAAAGTAAATCCTACGAATATTATAAATGTGAAAGTTTGTGAGGATGGATGGATGGATGTATGGATGGATGGATGTTTGTTTATCTTTCACGCAAAAACTACTAAACGGATTTTGATGAAATTTGGTATGATAGCAGCTTGAGCTCTGGATTAAAACAAAGGACACTTTTTATACCGAAAAAGTACAGTGTTCGCAAGGGCTACTGTAGTTACGCGGGCGGAGCCGCGGGCAACAGCTAGTTAAATAGATTTTATTCAGTTTAAAATCTAATTTTGCCTCGACTACTAGTGTTAGAATTATAACGGCATTAACACTGCCTACAGCTGAAACTTTGTCGCTAATTTAATAACTTTAGTCTTCCCTGAGTCGTTTATGAATGTATAAATTAGGACTTAGGCCTTCGGAATCTCTGTTTTAATGCCGTAGCGAAGTAAAACAAAAGAAATATCACAGAACAGATATCTTTGTAGAGGAAGAGTTTTGAACAAACCTTACTGAATATAGCAGTGATTTATAGTGATTTTAAATGACATAAGTTATTTTATAGTATTCTAATAAAAACATGAGAACATACCTGATAATTATTATCTGAAGAGTCTATCGTAGGAGGCGACTCTCCAGATAATAATTCTCAGGTACTTTGTCTATAGCTTCGGAAAATTAGTATTTTCACACTACACTAGATACCGCGAATTCGTGCGCGCTGAAAGAAATCTCGCGTGAACCGTATATTTTGATGCAATAAACAGTAGCCTATGTTCTTTCACATGGTCTAATATCGGTCGATATCTGTGCCAAGTTTCATCAAGATCGGTATCCAGTAGTTTCGGAGCCTTTGCAAACAAACAAACAAATCTTTCCGCTTTATAATATTAGTAAAGTACTTATTAATAATAATAAAGATAATTTTATTCTCAGTTTAGGCGAAGCAAGATAACTGTACAAATATTATAAATGTCTCTTCTACCCGCATATTTAATCGCCTCATAAACTTCTACCCCGTACAACATTACAATGAAGAGTAACATAAATTGATGACAAGCTCCCAAGTAATTGGAACAAACTTCCTCATACGACAAAAGGAATGGCACTGCTCAAACTTTATTGCCCTTTCATTTTTAATTAAAATTACATTTGTGTAGTTAGGACGGCCGTGATTTAGCAAGGAAAAGTTTTAGGAGCGCCCGTGGTTCAAATATTGATATCCCATTTCAAGTGTCATATGTTAGTATAAAGATTTATTAAGACGTGTATGGTCACTGGTCATATGAACTGAGGTGCTTTTTCTTAAGCACACTTATAAAATCGCTGAGGGTGAACGAAATATAGAAGTCGTGCGTTGGACACGCACGACTTCTATATTTCGTTAGAGTTCTATAGTTCTTATAGTTTTATATTTCGTTAAGAGGACTGACGATCATATTGTAGCCATATATCATCCAATCGGCATGCCGCATGGCGCTGTAGGCTTGACCCAATCTACAGTTCATCCATATACAACACAAACGTATAACTATCATGCCGATTCACGTGTATGGGAGACGGTCAGCTCTAACTCCAATCTAAATCACATCGGCATCGTCATGCCGATTAATTGCCGGATTACGGTGTATGGCTAACCTTAAAAAGCTGCGAAATCTGCCAACCATTGAATGTTTCAGAGGCTTTCATAAAAGATGTATTCTCAGCATAAAATGCAGAATCTTTCGAGCACTGATTCAATGAAACATCCTGAACGCCTTTGTAAGCTGATGCTTCATAATATTATACACGTTTTAAAATTAAGCGTTTCTACTGAGGTTTTTACAAAAATGTGTAACATCCCGAGTGCTACAAGTAAAATAGTGCAATTATTTGCCTGACTGAAAATAAACCAATACACTGAAATACATGCATTCGAATTCGAGTTTCATTTGAAGACTTTCTGCCCTTGCTGGAAAAACAAAAGTGAAAAGTATTATTACCTTGAAATACAAGCATTCGAATTTCAAATAGTTTGAAGACCGCCACGTCACGGGAGGGCGGAAATTTATTTAAGTTCGTAAGTTAAGGCGCGATGAAGTTTCTTGGACCGATCTCAAGTGAATACCGCGGCGTGCGCCCTCGCTAATTTATTAATACAATTTAAATTGCACTAGTGAAAATAGGGAGATAAAATGGCAATTTTCTAAGAACACGAAGGTATTTATTTAAATGAAGGACCTAGGGCATATTCTGGCATCTTCAATGATCTTTGGATGTGGCATAGTAATAGCGGCTTAAAGAAACAAAAGACATAGGGTCGTAAAACTATTAGATTCCTTATGATACCTGCTCAGCTCAATATCAGAGGGTCAATTCTGCTAAATAAAACCTGCAATACTACAATTCCAATCAAGTCCCGACACGACAAAACTGCCAAGCCGATATTCTCGTAAACGTTAAACCAGCGTCAAACGCGTTTTGATTGGTTCAAAATTCACAAAATCAGTTGATGATAACACGTCGTTTCACTTATACTATAATGAAAATAAAATGAAACTCTACCTTAAATACGAGACTTGAGGTTCAGTTTCGGTCCGCGCGGTGTCGCATTCAAGTACGTGTCTATGGCGCGTGAGCAGGGTAATGAGGGTGTTTGATATTTTTTCTGCCGCTAGGGCCAACGCACACAAAGCGTCATCTGGTGGCGTAAGTGGTATCAAAAACGGTCAATAAGAATTTTCGATTTTTTTTCTGTCACCAGGCGGCGCTTGGTAGCCCGACGGTCCCTGTCGTGTCCAAAAGCTGCCGGATGTCACGAATTTAAAAACCCTCATTGTGCGGACCGAAACATGATCTATTCTGATCTGAAGGACGATTTTGCTAGTTCAATGCTGCATTTTAAATCTAGTCCCGATAAGTTAAAATTGCAAAATGGTATTCTCATAAACGCCAAACAACTTACAAACGCGTTTTGATTGGTCCAAACTTCACAAATCAGATATCAAGACGATACATTTATAATTCAATAAAAGTAAAATGAAAGTGTAAGTTAATTACGAGAATTGGGGTTCTGATTCCGTGACGTTAGAAAGTCTTTTTTATTAAATAGATAAACATACAAGAAAATAAAGGAAAAACAAATTTAATCTCTTAGATAAAGAGTGTTTTCCGAAATAAAATGTAAGGAAAATGACAATTGATTTATCCTGTTGATACTGAGTATCAAAAGTGTTCGGTTGCGCTATAAAGAAAGATGAATAGTGCGATTAAGCGGACTCGGTACTTGATTGGTTGTGCCAGGACTTCGATGTACAAACGAGTACAGACGCGCCACCATCTACAAGGATTGTAAATCACAGCGCTGCCAGTCGCGAGTCGCTTTATTTTTCACATAGCAAGTATGGAATTAAATTCTAAGCGCTTTACGTATGTATCTTTTTTTTTTACTTGGGAAATCCTTTGTGGACCCCCGGCGGATTGGGGGATTTGGGGACACCCCGGGTGCGTGATTAATGCACCCGGGATTATCGCACTCATACCTCAAGGTGCCTTCTCCTCTGCTTGTTGCTGGGCCGCCGGACCCGCCCAAGCGATAACAGCAGCGCCCCAGTAAGCGGCATCTGCTTTCAGCAGCAAATCATTGTAGCAGCCTATCGACGACAGCTGCTTTTCCTCCAGGAGAGAAGTCCGAGGCACCGGACGCTCTTCTACCGGATACGCCTCGTGCAATGGGCGACGGATCGAGGAATCCGTCGCCTATTTCACGAGATAATATTATTATATACAAAAACAAAATATGTGACGAAAAGAAATAAACTTCATTACACAATAATTATTATTAGTCATAATCCAAACCCACCGAGATAAATCCGTTAGCGAACAAACAAAAATAATATTAAAATAATATCTATGGTCGCTTCCACTCCACGTCAATCTGGTCCCGTGTTAAGTTCTAGAAGAGCTTGTGTTACGGGGACCGGACAACGGAAATATATATAATAACTTTAACAACACAAAATATATTTAAGATTTTTGTTTCTTTTTTTGTTCCCTTGGTGGGATTCGAACCCGCGACTTAGGAAATCAGTCCACCACAGATTTGCTACGTTAGGCTCACTTGCAAATATCTGGGTCAATGTTAACACTAGGTTAAAATATCATTCCTACTATTTTATAAATACGAAGAACGACAGAGATAACATGATATTCAACCCAGATCTGCGCAAGTGGCCGTTACAATTGATCTGAAATCTGTAAAATTATAACTCTGTGTTTAAATTATTAAAGGTTACTGACGTTATTAACTGGTACTATAGTGCATTCGCTTTAAGAAGTCAGTAAATGTCAATTTATCACGCGTACATATTATGTAAAAATGGCTTGCTTATGATTGGTTAATATTAACATGGCTTAAGACGCCATTGGTGAATTTTGAATTTTTTTTTTGACATTTCACTGACTTCTTAACGCGAATAGACTATAACACCTGACCAGTTTCGAGAAAGAATTAGTTACAAATACAAAGTTTACACAGAGGTGCCTTTAACAACTTCGGTGGCTTGAGGCGGGTATGAATAGTTAGTAAATTCGAGAAATCCCAATACAGAGGGTACTTCATTGTTATTCGATAATTATTTAACTCTTATTCTGATTATCATCAGCATGATATTATATTTTATTGAAGCTGTTTTCATCTACAAAAAAAATAAGAACCGCAATAAAAAAAAAACGAAATTAAATTAAAATTTAATATTGTACGCACTAAGTTAATTTAACTTGTAGTAGGCTTGCGTGAATTTCGTCTGCTACAATAAAGAAAAAAAATACGAACCGCAATAAGAAGACTGAAAAAATACGAACCGCAATAAAAAAGACTGAAAAAATACGAAATTGAAATATAATATATTACACACTTTGTTAGTCTAACTTGTAGTAGGCAAGCGTGAATTCATTGCTCTTCAATAATTATTTAAGCATTATTCTGATCATCAGCTACAAAAAAAGAAAAAAAATACGAACCGCAATAAAAAAGAGTGAAAAAATACGAAATTGAAATATAATATTAGGTATTTACCTATGAAATTGCCGTTTTGTATGAAAAAATTTAAACGAATTTTTTTCTTGTATTTTTTATTTGTATCAATCGAAGTAATCACCCATGCAATCAATGCATCTTTGCCAACGCAGTGGCAGTTTATTGATGCCCTTCTTAAAGAAATCAGCTGGACGGGAGGCAACAAATTATTCAAAGGCATTTTTTACTGCCTCTCGGGTATTTATTTTTTTTCCCGCCAAGAAGTTATCCAAATTCTGGAAAAAGTAGTAGTCTGTAGGCGCAAGGTCTGGTGAGTAGGGCGGATGACGGAGAGATTCCAACCCCAGTTCTTGCAACTTGGAGACCGTCTGCTGTGCAGTATGAGGTCGCGCGTTGTCGTGCAGGAGCAGCGGAGACGAGCGATTGACCAATTCTGGTTGGAGATGTGCCAGATTCTTCATCATTGTGTTCAGTTCTTCACAGTACACATCTGCAGTAATGCTCACCCCGTTTGGTAAGAAGCTGTGATGAATCACACCGGCGCTAGACCAACAAACAGTGACCATCACTTTTCTAGGGGTAAGTTTTCGTTTAGGGCATTGTTGCATTTGCATAGGTACTGAACTAAGATCCAACCAACTCGCTGAGCGCTTGCGGTTATCATACAGAATCCATTTTTTATCGCAGGTAACAATGCGGTTCAAAATTCCTTCATTTGTGTATCTGTTGAGCAGTGCAGGCACGTCTCGACGCGTACTTAACGCTGGCGATCATTGAGTTCGTGGGGTACGCATTTGTCAAGCTTTTTTACCTTGCCAATTTGCTGCGAATGGACCAATATTGTTTTGACGCTAACGTCGAAAGCTGCTGCTAATTCAGCCGTAGATTGTGTATCATCAGTTTCCACAATCGCCTTTAATTCGTGATTGTCGACCAAAGTCTTCGGACGACCGCGAGGTTCATTTTTCAGGTCGAAATTTCCAGAAAGGAAGCGAGCAAACCAATAACAGGTAGTGCGTTGGTTTGTAGTGTTAGCTCCGTAAACGTCGTTGATGTTGCGTGCCGCTTGTGTCGCGTTGCTGCCACGACGGTACTCATATACCATAATAACTCGAATTTTTAACGTATCCATGATGACGAAAAAGATTGAAATCCGATGAAAATGTAACTTATCAATAAATTTGAAAAAGAATTCCATGTTTTTAAAATAAAATTAATTTGAAATTAGAATTCTTAGCCAAACAAAAATTATTTTGATTTAAAAATGGCCAGTACTGCAGAACGGCAATTTCATAGGTAAAGACCTATTATATTACACACTAAGTTAATCTAACTTGTAGTAGGCAAGCGTGAATTCATTACTCTTCAATAATTATTTTACCATTATTCTGATCATCATCAGCTACATAAAAGAAAGAAAATACGAACCGCAATAAAAAATACTGAAAAATACGGAATTGAAATATAATATATTACACACTAAGTTAGTCTAACTTGTAGTAGGCAAGCGTGAATTCATTGTTATTCAATTAGTATTATTTAATAACTCTTACCCTGATCATTATCAGCAGATGTACTTTATTTTAGCTGTTTTCAGCTTAATATGTGTGTACGTAAAATGACTTTTCTCAAAACGTACCTACACACATACAAACAACACGATTAATTGTTATTAGCAAAAAAGTCGGGACAGCACAAAAATCAGATCTATACCTATGTCATTGGTAAACCAGCTCTGAAGCTGATGAATACTAAGATTAGTATCTACAGAGTGTAAAAAACAAAAATAGATATTCAAGGAGCGTGATCAGTATTCGATTGTCGTCAAAAAAATAATATAATATATCTAAAAATAAAATGTGACCTTATTGTGACCAGATTATAATAATTATAATAAATAAAATAATTAACGTTTATACATAACCGCGCGGCGAAGCTGAGCAGCGGTTGCGTGACTTTCAAAGTCGGCACGGCGCGGGCGTACGGCAGTGCAAGGGTGTTTAAATGCGTAGTGAGAGTAGTCTGAAAAGGCTCAAGAAAGGTACATAATATGTAAATAGCAATTTTTCTGTAAATTACAAAAAAAAATAGGTATGTTAATAGTTATGCGCACTGAACTAGTACGGATCAGTAGTTTAGGCGGTACGGTGGAACAAACATACATATATACATAGCCAAAATCTTTACCCTCTTGCCCTCATTACCCTTCCTGATTGCTTCGTCGTAGTCAAGTAAAAATGATATTGAACGCTTAAGTCCATCCTTTGTACTATACCGTTTAGGCTAAATTTAGCTCATTCCTCTATCGGCCGTCGTTAATCCTTTTGTAAACAGTGGACGAAATATTTTTCTTAATCTACTTACACAATATTGTTGCGTAATTATGGGTAATCTATCTCATTCGAATAAAAATACACTCTGCATATTACAGTACGTACCCTCAAACATACATTCATATATCATTTTGAGGTCAGTTAAATAAGGGAGAAATGCACTTGCACTAAAATAACTCCCCCAACCGCCAAGCGTGAAGCCAGAAGCTCTATATCAAGTCATAAATATGAAAGACTTCAGAATCCTGGCCAGTGCTTAATGTTTGGAACACAGATTCTATGGAACGTTTCTGGGCAGAATTTATTAATATAATACTAGCGCCACACTGCAGTAATAAGATTAAAATGTAGGATACGGTAGGTAAATTATACTCCTCATGTTAACACTAACGAATAAAAAACGGTGAATAATTCTTTTTCTGTCACCAGGCGGCGCTTGGTAGCACGACCGTCCTTGTCGTGTCAAAAAGCTGTCAGATGTCACGAATTTAAAATCCCTCATTAGAATATCATGTGAAACAATCAAGGGAAATGTTTTTGCAACTTTTTTTAACATATTGTGAAATAAGCATTTCATTACACGTGTAAGAGTACTTTTCATGTCAGTGTGGTACAAGCATTAATACAATAGAGTAGGCGGAAATGTAATGAACATTATTTATCTGTGTAAATCAAAGTTTTGGTCAGAGACTAACGCTAAGTTACGCATTGTTTTAGAGTTGGATCGAAGTATTATTGAGTACGTGACGGTAGTTTAACACTATTCATCTGTTTATATATCAAATCCAATCTAACTGTTTATCATTTGGAAGGAAACTAGCCTCTTGAGCCCGCAACTTTAAAGAAAATAGGACACCCATGTCTAAGCGCTTCCAAGTACTTCTATGGTTGGGTATTAATGGATATGTAAACTTGGCGTAATGATATATATATATATATATATATCAATCAGCCAATTTGTTTTAGAAATTCCCGTTTACGAGCCAAAACATATCCGCCATAGGAAACAAAGATAACCGCTACAAAAAAGAGTTAAAAAAATCCATGATATTCAATACAACTAGGTTATTATAAAATTCAAGCAATGACTTCTATGTTCAAGAGCTCTATTAAAGCCCATATAGAGGAAACTTGCCACATACTATCAAGGGCAATCTTCGAAAAACAGCCTTGCTCATTAAAAGCCGGAAACTGTTGATGACTCTTCAAATTTTTTATCCGCTATTAAAATAGAAATAGATATATACAGTGTGTCGTCTCGAGGTTAAGAGATTTTAACAACAGAAACAGGTGTAATTTATCGACACAACACCCCTCTTTTTGGGCGTCGCAACCCTCAGCCCGACCCCCCGACCTACAAGGAATTAAATATTTTTATGTTTTGGTTACAACCTCACGTTGAATAAAATAAATTAATAATAAAATAAAAAATGCACTAAATACATCAAAAGAGTCTCATTTTATTCATAAGATTTTTTTTACATTAATAAACAAATTGTTTTACTCAGAAAAAAATTAAAAAACAAAATTGAATCCAAAAAAATATATGAGGGTGTTTTGTCGATAAAATTAAACCTCTTATTGCTGTTAAAATCTCTTAATCTAAAGACGACTTTGAAAATTCAATTAAAATACAAACAAATTAGTAACAAGTTATCCTCATGACGTTAAAGTATAAATATATAGAATATAATATTTTCTATTATTGACAACAAAGAAACAAACAAAATGTTAACTAAAAAGTATAAGTTTCTAATTTTTAATGGGCGTATAATCCGGAAGGAAGGTACAGCTATCTTATTTGAAAATAAAATTAAAGGGCATTTTGCACACGAACTAGTAAAAAAGTGTTTGTAGTGGAAAAGTTAAACTGAAACGAAATATGGCAAAAACTTAACAGAACATGATCGCATAGTGGCATCGCGTTTTCTCAAGCGTTCTAGCGAGAAAGTTTTTAAAAGAAACAGTATTACTTCGCGATGTTCAAACTTCGCCGGGGTTACCACTGGAATTAAATTATAAACTCTATATTGCCTTTCCGTAAACTCTTTACGCGGTCTGACTTCTTTTAAAACGAGATTCAATCTCATTATATTCACAATTCTAATTGTTATTTCTAATAGATTTTCCGAAGCTTCAATTTCTTCGTTATCAATGTTGTCCTCCTAATGATCAAGTATAAATTTCTTTATAATTATTAAACAATAATTTTATAAGCTCGTAAAACGATAATGATTAATCCATTGTATGATTGGTACGGAATATGGTTGGCTGATTTTGTTTTGTCAGATGGTTTCGATTCTTTATTTATTGGTATTCATTAGAAGTAATCATATGATGGTGGAATGTTAACTTATTAGTTTATTGGCTTCCCATCATGATTATATTTGTCATCTGCAAACAGCATGACGCAATTAATATGGACATGAGGGTAATAATTGGATTCAATTTATGTTTGCCATGGCTTTGATTGAATCCGTTTCAAGTCCTGGGAAGCTGTTGATGACAATTTTGTCAGTGTTCCATCGTGTTACATAATAGTGAACAATAATTAACATGTACATTTTTTGGATTACTTGGTTAGAATATTATTTCTTTCGGAATTTGTTCGCTTTTAGTGATAATAGCGTTTATTTCGAAAGTGTGAAAATGGTCGGACTTTTTTAACAAACTTAGTTTTAATAAGACGAATTCCAAATAACGTAGATGATATAACTATTGTGCTGCCATTTAGAGTCTAATTTATTTTCATAACAATTTAGGAAGGATTAGTGGTTAGGTGTTTAATAAGGATTAGATTTAATTTGCATACTCACTCCCAGAACTGCCTAGAGTAAACCAATAGCAACCAGTTAAATTGAGTTGAGATTTTGTAAGCTATTAATTATTATTGCTATGACTTACATAAAATATAGATAAAAATATATTATAATACACGTAATTTCCCATTTTTATTGTAAGGAATAGTAAAATTGTGTGACTTATTTCAAATATCTCTTTACAGATGCAAAAGGTATCGCTCTAGATAAACAAACTGCAGAACGAGAGTCCCAAGAGTCGATACCAAGAGGAAATATTAAAACTAACAATGTTAACAGTCCTATTGATGACATTTCCCTTGATGCAGAAGAAAATAATCAAAATGTATCCGACGTTAAAGTCGTGGATGAAAACAAAGAAATGATACCAGAAAGTGCTTCAAGCATACTCGTACCACCGAAGTTAAATAATTCACAAAACATTATAACGTATCTAACGAAGAAGAAGAACGTAACTAATAATCTTGAAACTCAAGAGAGTGTTATTGGAAGAATAAGAGATAGAAGAATAGAAAAGAAGAATGATTTGAGGGCTCACGTGAGATACGACGAAGTGACAGGAGAATTAGTAGACGGAAACCATCCATGTCAAAGAGAATGTAGAGAAGGGGAAGAGCCAATGATATGCTTCTACCATTTCAATTTAGAATGGTACCACACGATGAGCAAAGCGTGTTACGACTGCCCGTACAATCCTGAAGACTGCAAAAGAATCGATTGTATCCCAGCTGACGGAATTAGCAGATCTCTTAATGTTATAAACAGAAAAATGCCTGGTCCAGCAATAGAGGTAAGTGTTAAAGGAATAATATTATATATATATATATATATATATATATATATATATATATATATATATATATATATATATATATATATATATATATATATATATATATATATATATATATAATTAAAAATAAAAAAAATATTTAAAAAATCGCAAAAAAATATTATATATTATATTATCCATGACTAACACACTTCACTATTCCTTGAAAGTATAAAACAATATTTCAGGGACTTATTAACCTACTGTTAATTAATCTACTTGCACAATCAACGCAACACGACTTCCTTGTATCAATAAAGCCGACTCTAAGATCATCTCACATAATCGGATCGGACGCTCAGTTCTCCAATTAAAATCTGGAAAACTCAATTGACACGCTTTCATACATTCGAGTACTATTGAAATTAAAAGAATATCGCTAAAGAGAAATTCTCTGTAATAACATATTGTATTTTATCCAAGAAGGATAATTTGCAGCACTTTTCGTTCAAAAACATTAATGGACTTAAAAAGTTAGTTTTTGCTCTCATTAGCGTTGAAAAGAGCGTGAGTAAAAAGAAAAACACGATGAAATAAATAGAAATATATTTTATGAATTGTTATTTCTCACAAAAAGTACTTAAGTGTTTATCTTATTGAGAAGGATTTTGTTTGTATTTCGAATGGAATTGGACGAACACAAAACGCTTGAAGGCTTAACCTTATAGAGAGTCTTAACGTTTATTCACATTCGTGTGCTGAAATGTTTTACGATTTAAATTCTATTATGAGGGATATATATGTGTTTGAAATGTTTTTGGGTAGATTTTCTAAGAATTGAAAATACTTATAGAAGTTTTATTTACTTTTGATAGTGTGACCTTCAATTACAGAAATAAATTAAAACTACATTTTTAAATTTGAAGTTATTATTCTGATCTGTCTAATACGATCCATTTAAATAATAAATCCAAATCCTATTAGTATAATATCTATTCTTTCTTTCTTATCTTCCTAATAACTCAAATCTAGTTTGTGCAGTATGTGCGGTTTGTCATGGCGGAAACATGTTATAGAAAAGCGTCACATAATCCATGTAAATTTCAGGTGTGCCAACACGACCGCATTATAGTGGACGTGGAAAACGATCTGATGACAGAAGCCACCACCGTCCACTGGCACGGGCAGCACCAGCGAGGGACGCCGTATATGGACGGCACGCCGTACGTCACGCAATGCCCTATACTGCCAGAGTCCACGTTCAGGTAATTTGAATGGAATTCTTTGAATGATGACGTCACCACTGTCCACTTCCACGACCATTAGCGAGGGACACCGTACACGGATGGGATGCCGTACGTCACACAGTGTCCGAAACTGCCGGACTCTACTTCAGGTATTTGGAATGAAATGTTTTAAATGATGACGTCACCACTGTCCACTCCACGACCATTAGCGAGGGACACCGTACACGGATGGGATGCCGTACGTCACACAGTGTCCCAAGCTGCCGGACTCTACTTCAGGTATTTGGAATGAAATGTTTTAAATGATGACGTCACTGCTGTCCATTGCCACGGGCAAGATAAGCGCGGGATATCATAAATGGACAGGAAGCCGCTGCCGTTCAGGTGATTTGGATTCTTAACCCTTACTCTGCCACGCATAAAAAATACTATGGCGTGTCAGGCACATGTGACTGACACGGCGTTCTATGTGATAATGTTATGGAGCTTCTACTCATACAAATGATGAAGTCACTTTCTTAGTATTTAATTTTATTGGATACGTAATGTAATAAAGATAAGTACATTATTTAAATCAACAATACATAATAAGGGCAATTTTACGGAATTTATAGCGGGAACTTTAAACTCTTTAATCTCAAATTAAAATTGAGATTTCTAATTCTTTCAAATTATTTATTAAACACACATAACAATATACAATAGAATAAACATGTAATATACATCACATCAATCTAATCCCCTGCTAAGTTAAGACTTGTGTTATGGCAATCAGACAACGGATATACATTTAACCATTCTATACTATAATATATTATTATACACACTCTCACACTACACACGCACACACAGTTAATAACAAGTCGCCAACGTCTAAAAAAACTTCTAAAAAAGCATCGAACGGAAAATACAATAAAATGGTATTCGCGTAATCACCAGATAGAAAATAGGAAAAAAATTGTACAGCCGAGCTTAAAAATTGTAACCACATGGGTCGTGTTTCTTTTCTCTTTTGCGGCGCATGTATGAGAATTTTTAATTGATTGAAGTAAGCCAATACCTATAATGGAAAACGGGTATTGTTGTGTATTATAGAGTGCGGTTTATAGACATATTATCACACTCTGTATTTTGTTTTGTACAGCCCTAAGCATATTGTTTTTTTTCAGGGTAAATCCTATTTACCCTGGGTGGCAGGGTCCTCCCTATTACTGATACTTCTATATCTATCTGTCTGTCCGTCTGTCCACTCGTCTGTGACCAGGCTGTATCTCCTTAACTGTGATAGCTAGGACAGTTCACAAATTATATTTTATTTCATTATAAAAACAATTTTGTTGTCTATTTGACTGATGTTTTGTGAGACAGCTAGCTGCTTTCAGCTTTGATTATAGTGCTTTTTCCGTGTATGTTCTTCCAAGGTCGGGTTATAGGTCGGAGGTAGGGGTTTTTGCTTTGACCTTCCATAAATATCATTGTAGATGTACATGGAATAAAAATTATTTTTTATTATTTTACTTTATAATAATTTTTATTTTTCCCCTTAGGTACCAATTCAACGCGACGCACTCCGGCACTCACTTCTGGCACTCGCACTCGGGAATGCAACGCGCGGACGGCGCGGCCGGCGCGCTCATCATACGGAAACCCAAGTCGCAGGACCCGCAAGGCGATTTGTATGACTATGACAGGTAATGTGATGCTTAAATTACCTATTTCAATTTCTAAGCAGGGCCGGACTGTAAGCTTAGGGGCCCCCGGGCTAGTACTACTTAGGGGCCCATCTAATTACTTATAGTATTGGAAAAAATAAGAAACTAAAAAATACTTGCGATCTCAATTTAATTAATATTATATCTAGCAATATCCCGTGTCCCCCTAAGAAGGACCTGCGAAAAAAGTTTGTTCGCAGGTCCGCTTCCATGGTGGTGTGGTGCCTTGCACGATCTTGCTCACATTGTTGCTTGTATGGCGGTGGGTTTGCACGATCTTATTTCGGAGTGTACGCATAAGCAGTGTGGGAGGAGGGATGAGCTTTACTAAGCATGCTTATGCGTGCACTCACACATTTGCTTGCGGGATATTGCTAGATATAATATTAACCAAATTGTATGCTATGAACACGGTAAACAGATAATAGTAAAATATTTTCATACCAACGTGCTGCGATCGGTTGGAACGTGTGCGTGTGCGCCGGGCGCCTATCCGCACGCACAAACACACCTTGTACAAGGAATGATAAGGCGCTCTCAGTGCGGGCTGTGCCGTGACCGATGGCGTACGTACCGCGACCACGCGCTTTGAAGTATGACGGCTCGCGATAGCCTGCATTATTTTAGCATTTTTTTAATTTAATATAAATATATGGCGTCGGCTTATAACCATTTGCCAGTGTCAAGTTAAAAAGGCGGGAAAAAGAACTTCGTTCGTCTTCGTTTCAATTTTCAACACTGTATTCATATATCGTCAAGTCTAAAGTCTAGTGAAAGTCAAAATAAATAGTCAGTACAGTCAATGATTCATGTCAGTCAATTCAGTAAAGTGGTAGACGCTTTACTGAAAGTTCCTAGGGAGTTTTGGCGGGAAACACACAGATAGCACGTTTTTAGAGTTGTACCACTTGCCCACGCTTGTGCACGATAACGAATATTTAATGGTTAATATTTTACCAATATTACACATTAAGAACCGAGATAACACAAATTTATGAAATATTACAAATTCACAACGTCACCCATTGAACTCCCCGGCAAAACTCATTTTAGCATTTATTTGACAGCCCTTGCGCCAACGCGAGAGTAGGCATAATAACTCGCCAGACAGCCTTAGATGACCTACTGTTCTCTGTTTACAGTGATATGTATTTCCGGAAAGATACGATCGATTATAAAGATACGATACGAAGATAACGATCTTTTTAATTTAATAAAATTATGTTTTTTATGCATTATTGTCTATTTTAAACTTTGACTTGACTTAGCTGGGGGCCTCTTGAATCCACGGGGCCCTGAGCTGAAGCCCAAAACGCCATTTCCGGCCCTGTTTTTAAGGGCCTGTTTAAGAATCTACTGATAAGTGTCAGATAGCTTATTTAAATGTTTTTTGTCAGTCGCTCTATATAAAGATAGCAACGATAAGACTTCCGAATAAGCTATCCGACACTTAGAAGATTGCGAAACTGGCGCTAAGCAGGATTGGAACATACTACTAATTGATAACTTGATACATTCATCAACTTAAGTTTCCGTCTGAAGTGAGGCTATTAGTATTGAAGTAAAAACAGATTTCTTCTTTTGAATTCTAAATTGGCTTCTTCGATTTTTCTAATTTAAGCTCTCGAAACTACGATTGCTCTGAAAAGTGGCTCAATTTTGTTGCAATTTAATGAGTACATAAATGAAATTCTTAATTGCTATTGCACAAGGGAATTTCGTTTAAATACACCATACAATTATCATTACATATCGCCCAATCGACTAACGCCCGAATTTAATAATCAATCTTAATCTCAATTTAGCTATTGAAGATTGAAGTCAATCTAAGTTTTAAGATACGTTATTTTGGTCACTAACCAGTTCCTTATTGACATAAGACAGTTGTAAAAGTGCCCCAACACGGTCAATTCGAACTGAACTGCTCAAGTCGATTAGAGGATAGACCTATGGCAATGATTTTGAAACTAAATATAAGCTATGACGTACATTGGAGACAACAAATCTTCATACAAGAAAAAGTTACGCCATCTTGTTTTCATCATACCTCAAATGTCAGCCATCTTGATTTCACCATATCTCAAATGTCAAAATGGCCCCAAAAACTCCAAAAGTGGGGCCTTTTAAGTGGAAAAAGTTTTTACTTTGACATGACTCGTCTATAATAATATATTATACGTCTATGATGTATGGTGCATACTATCATTTTACGTGACTTGTCTCATCCAAGTTGCAATCATTATGTGCAGATCAGATCACGTGATGATCGTGACGGACTGGATCCACGAGCTCTCCGTCGGCATGTTCACGGACCACCACCACTCCCGCGGCGACAACAAGCCGCCGACGTTGCTGATCAACGGCATCGGACGGTTTAAGGTCTTCAACAACACGACGAGCAATAGCTCCAAGCCGATGTACATGACTACTGCTAGGTTCAATGTGGAACAGGTAAGTTCTTGAACCATAAGTCTTCATATATTATGTTATTGATTGTACTGTAGGTTTTTTATGTAAATTCATGTTTTACAGTAATAATACACAGAACTTCTTGCACTGTTTCCACTTTTACTAACACATAGTCTTCATGTCTTAATTTTAGGGGTTCCGTACCCAAAGGGTAAAACGGGACTCTATTACTAAGACTCCGCTGTCCGTCCGTCTGTCACCGGGCTTTATCTCATGAACCGTGATATTTAGACAGTTGAAATTTTCACAGATGGTGTATTTCTGTTCCTATACAACAACATGATTTTTTTACCGTTTTTATAGATAATGGTACGGAACCATCCGTGGGCGATGAAATGAATTTTATATTAACTACCACCATCAACAATAATATTATTTAAATATTAAGGTTCAAATTGTTTTTTTCCAATTCCGTTTCCTACGCTAACGTGATAGGATACAGAATTAAATTCCTTGTACTGCAAAAAAATTAATCTGTATCCTATTAGTGGCCAGTGCAAAAATATTATGCCATCGACCAACGCGATGGCATTACTAGAATTTGTTACTTATATTTAGATAACAATAATATTTCTTCTATTTTTATTTATCTTAAAATTAAGGATAATAATACCAATTTAATTGGTTTACATTCCAGACATTAGACTATTAATTATTAACATGCATTATTATGTTTAGGGCTACAAATACCGCTTCCGAGTCATCAACGCGGAGTTCCTCAACTGTCCGATAGAGCTGTCGGTGGACGGTCACAACATCACCATAATCGCGTCTGATGGTTACGACCTGGAGCCTATTACTGGTAAGATATTCGCTTCTTTTACCAGAAAATTTGTCAATTGATCGACGGATTGATCATTACGAAAGTTGGCGAAACTGTAGATCACTACCTAGATCGATTGCTTAAAAGAGGTGCTCGTTGGATATTAGAATAATCGCTAAACTGATAAGTTTGGTCAAATATTGCCTACACAAATATTCATCAGGTCAGCCGAAAATCACTCAATATTATAAAAATACCTAATGTTCGCGGCAACACTAGCGCGACGTATATAATGAACAGGACATTCAAAATCGGCCAATCACGACCCGAGTATGGCCGACCGACTCGAAGGCGCTGTCAGAGTGACGTAGCACTTGCAATTGGAACCCCTTCCGCGCCATATGCATTTTCAGCTCATCAAATCAAATCTAATATATTTACTATGTCTTTCTGTCACAGCCACCTCGCTGGTGACGTACGCGGGCGAACGCTACGACTTCGTGCTGGAGGCCAACAACGAGATCGACAACTACTGGATACGGTTCCGCGGACTGATGGACTGTGACGAGAGGTAGCTTCTACATTCATCATCATCATCATGTACTTGTCGCATCATCATCACGAGAATTGAGCTTCCAGATTTTTGTAGAGTATACTCGAAAAGAGTCGAGAAGTTTCTGTGCTACATTTTTTGGAACGTAGTTCCTTATGGCGCGTTGCGAATTGTATGGAGCTAGGCGGATTGCCGAGGCACGACACTTTTTGCCACTCGAAATCACAATGTAATAACGACTATTAAGAATGATACAATAAAATGATACAAAAGAATGAAAAAAACGACCTTATCACCTTGACAATAATGTAGAATTTTACAATTACACATTGTGACTGTTATGACTGTTACATATTGTGACTAGCTAGCCGAGTGGCTGATGTTATTACTCAGTACGGAGCCGGACTTCGCGGCGGCAACACTGCGAGCAGCAAGCAACCCTCACCCCTGTCCCTACCTAAGGCGCTAGTTCCGCGCGCACTATATATACTTAGTTCAACTATATTTTGTTTTGTATAATATAATATAGTATATCTATACAGATAAACAAAATTGAAGTGTCTGTTTGTAATTTCAAATTAACCGCTTTTATTTTCACTTAATGTATTTAAAAGTATGATCGGTACTTACAATAAAATATAAATTGTTGACATTTTTCTGTCCGTCTGTCAGTCTGTGTGTTTGTTTCGGCTACTCTCTGTGTATGTATATACTATATATATTTCTTCCAAAAATAGGCTTCAATCCTCCATTATCAACTATATATTTATATTATAATATATATATTATAACTTCTTTCCATCCGGGTGTCCCTTGACACCTCTCAAGTTTTTTCGTATAGGTACGAGTATTACAAAATTGATTTTTCCTCAATTTCAATAGAGCTTTTCCTATACCAGTAATATTCTTATGAGAAATAGACCTACCTTCCCCTTGCTTTTTTATTTGTAATTCTTTTAATGTTTAGATTCACAAAGGCGAAACAAGTGGCCGTGTTGCACTACGATGGTGCTATGGAGACGGAACCAGCAGGAGATCTTACGTGGGAGGAGTCGCATAATGAAGGCCTGGTGAGTGACCAATCTAATACTTGATTATACCCGTAACTCGATTCTGGTAGATGGAAAATCCAAGAGAACCGCACGTTTCTATTTACCGACAATACTGTTTTGTGTCCAGGCTATAAACTATTTGTAAGCAGAATGTCACTAAAATTGGTTACGCCATATCTGTGATCTGTGATCAGCGTGCACAACGCACTTACAAGCTAATGTAACCTTGAATTTAAGAAAATTTCCATCTTTATTTACGTTTAGGGAATCTAGTTCTTAAGCAGGTTAGCTTGTGTCCAAATATGTTTATAATATTATGTTATAATACAAAATAAATTACGAGTACACTCTACCTCCTTATGGAATATGTTCCCTTATAGTATCTACATAAAAAGTTACTTGTAAAGTACATATCGAATCAAAGTAAAACATCACAAACGCTTGTATGATGTTAAAATAATTGAATCCACACAAAATATTTCCATAATCGAGCTTAGACAGCGGCGCAGTTTTTTGCTCTAAATCTAACTGTCGCTGGCCGCGCGCCAGGCGCTAGACGCGGGCGTAGCGCCCATTCTATTAAAATGATAATTGCCGGCTGTGTTAGAGAGATTTTGGATTGTGAATAAAAATTATATTCTATATTTGTGGAAATTAAAGTTGTCACTGTTAGATATATAGAATCTAATATATAGATAGATAGAATCAAGAGTGGATGCCCAAAACCAAAACCGAAACCAAAACCAAAACCAAAACCAAAAAAAAAGCAGAACCAAAACCGAAAGTGTAAGAAATAGAGAAAAATGCTGAACAAGGTGTATATATTTTATCAAAATCAGTCGGTTCAATTCCTGAATTCGAATCTATTTAGTGTTTTGTAGTTTTAAGTAGGTATATGTAATATAAGTAGGTAATATAAGTGCAAATTATCATTCTGTAATATTACTCTCTTTTTTCCTATTTTGAAAATCAACTTTAAAAAAGACGACAAACCAATTTGAAAAACTTAGCAGGAGCCTACATAAACAATACTGAAACAGAATTCAAAATCACAAAATTGAAAGTCTAAAAATCACACTGTTAAAATTCAAAGAAAAAAATAAATTTCCTTATATGTATGAAGCTTTCATAAAATATTTCTATAATAAACTTTATACCATTTATGAAATTGTTAATTTCCTTGGAACTCCAGTAACCCACATGTAGCAATTAACAGCTTTAAATACTAATTTTACTTTACTACCCTTATTTTACTTCAAATTTTTAACTTAAACGGTGTTAAGTATTTCGCATACGGCATACACTCGTAGCACTAAAGTAGTAAGCAAATAACACTGAGCAAACTATTTAATGAGCGCTGGGGTTGTTTACAAAGCGAGTTATTTTATGAAATATGGTCAACGGCTTTACGTTTTCTCTTTAATTCCTACAAATGAAATCATTGTAAAAATTCACGCTCGGTACGCTCGCTTGCAAAAAAAACGATTTATCACATTCGAATATAATAACTAGCTTTTGTCCGCGGCTCCACCCACATAAATTTCACTTGGTAGCACTGTAGTTATTGTGTGTACCCAGAGCTTAATTAAACTACTACCATACAAAATTTCATCAAAATCCGTTAAGTAGTTTTTGCGTGAAAGGGTAACAAACAAATATCCATCCATCCATCCACACAAACTTTCAAATTTATAATAGTAGTATAATTGATTGCATTAATGATTCAAACATAATATGTATTTCATGAGGTGGCGATGTGTTGCTTAAACTTGCCAATGTACAAATCTATTCTGAAAAAAAATACTGTTAAAAATACCGAATAGGCTCATATATTGTTCTGTGACAATTTTGATAACCATACCAAAAATAGAAACATTGAACCTATCTTATACTTTAAACTAGACAGAAAAGCTGTTATTACAAAAAGACACTTCAATTTTATTTATCTGTATGTATAAATAGGTATAACTGGTTTCTCGAAAACGACTTCATTTATTTCCCTGAAATTTAGTATGCACCTATTATATTTAGTAAAACCCCCCGTTTTAGGGGAGAAAAATCGATCTACACAAATAGTACATGAAACTAAAGTCAACCTACTCTTACAGCAACTGAACGCTCTCAACAAAGGCGAGGAAGAGGACGAGACCATCAGCGTGGCTGAGATGAGATCCCTGGAGGGCTACGACGACAGCCTTAAGGAGGTCGCGGACTATCAGTTTTACGTTGCTTACGATTTCTACGCCAAGAACAACTCGCACTTCCACCGGTCGCCTTATTATGGGTATTACCAAGGTAATGTTTTACTTACCTCTTGATTAGAAGCTCTTAGATTTCCTTACAATAAATTCAACGAAAACACAAGTTCGACGCCCCTAGAAGAGGGTCTTTTTTCAATTGCACGGTGCCATAAATGTTCGTGTTTTTGTTCCTATGTTCCTATTTTAACAGTCGGTGTGGATGATGAAATTGTTCAGGAACAAAACATTTTTCAAATTGAAAAATATTATGCGCGATATAGTGTTTGCATGTTTTAATTCATTCATGTGCCAAGTCACATAAAAGTCACAGTAAACTTTTTTATTTATTTAGTAAATATTATGTTAAAATGAACGGTTTGAATGTGTAAAATCTTAATAGGAGACAAATTCTTGCCCAGTTTTTTAGCGCTTTCCTTTACAAAATTCCAACCCATTGCCAATGTTGCTTCCGATAATACTTATTAATATTAAAATTAAAATTTTACTCATACCCCAGCGAAACAGCATCAAATTATATCTGTATCCTAGTTTACTCATACCCCAGCGACACAGCATCAAATTATATCTGTATCCTAGTTTACTCATACCCCAGCGACACAGCATCAAATTATATCTGTATCCTAGTTTACTCATACCCCAGCGACACAGCATCAAATTATATCTGTATCCTAGTTTACTCATACCCCAGCGATACAGCATCAAATTATATCTGTATCCTAGTTTACTCATACCCCTGCGACACAGCATCAAATTATATCTGTATCCTAGTTTACTCATACCCCAGCGACACAGCATCAAATTATATCTGTATCCTAGTTTACTCCATACCCCAGCGATACAGCATCAAATTATATCTGTATCCTAGTTTACTCATACCCCAGCGACACAGCATCAAATTATATCTGTATCCTAGTTTACTCATACCCCAGCGACACAGCATCAAATTATATCTGTATCCTAGTTTCTATATCACTAGAGCGTATTCAAACGATTTTTAATTCTATTTCGAATTTCGAATTCGTTTTCACATTCGACGATATGAATGTTATTGCATGTTCTATATTATGATTCACGGTTATTTTTCAACTGCAACTTTTAAAATTCCGAATGAAAAATATTAATATTAAACTACGCTGGATTTAGTCTTTTAAAAAAAGAATTTTGATGTGCTTAATTAATGTACCATTAGCTATTTTATTTTTTGTGATTCAAAATCGTTTGGTTCAAAATTAAGCTCAGTTAATATTTAATCTAATTTCGAATACGTTATAATCGAGTTTATTCTCGCTTCAGTGCCCGAAAAGGTCAACCGCCTATATACGCCTCAGCTGAACCACATCAGCATGAAGATGCCTTCCAGTCCGCTCCTCGTGGCTCGACCCTCAGCAGACAATTTCTGCAATGCATCAAGCATCGACGAGGAATGCAAGCAGGGGTACTGCGAATGTTCCCACGTTCTGTCAGTACGAAAAAACTCAGTCGTGGAAGTAATTATAGTAGACGAAGGAGTAACTTTCGATGCCAACCATCCTTTCCACTTACATGGCAATTATTTTAGAGTAGTCGGCATGAGAAGACTAGCCAACGATACGACTATAGAAGAAATTAAAGCTTTCGATGAAGCTGGCCTTTTAAAAAGAAATTTGAAGAATGCTCCTCTGAAAGATACGGTTACAGTACCAGATGGTGGGTACACTGTGATCAGATTCAAGGCCGACAACCCTGGCTACTGGCTTTTCCATTGCCATATTGAATTTCACGTAGAAGTTGGTATGGCGTTAATCTTCAAAGTTGGCGAGCATAAAGACATGACTCCTGTTCCACCAGATTTCCCCACTTGTGGGAACTATATGCCGGATAATATGTTGGAGCATGCAACCACGCCTAAGCCATCCAATGACAACCAAGTCATATCTATAACCCATTGGTGGCCTGTAGTTTACGTGAATAATACAACTTCTTCCTCTATTTCGGTTACTAGTTCGTCAATATTATTAAGTATTTGTTTCTTGAAATTGGTTTTAGGAACATAATTTGGTAATTAATGAGATTTGTGGTTTCATTCAAGTAATAGGTTACGTAGTCCTACGAATTTGTACTTACATTTTGCTATAAATGATTGTAATTTATTCCAAATGCTCTAATGCTTATCATATTATTTATTGGATAGTACTTATATTTTATGCATCGAAAAAACGGACTATTAAAATATTATTTAACTTTTTATTTTGAATAAGTGTGACCATCGACAGTTGCGATTTACACTGTTAAATTACATGCAGAATCATAAAAACACTGTCTCACGATTGTTCGTCTTATTGGAAGATCGTCCTACAAAATATGTACTGTCCGTTGGAACGAACAGTCGTAAAACAAAATACAGAAGCAGTCGAAAAAAAGTTACGGTTTCTGCCGCATGCTGCTAAATAGATGCATTCTTGAAACTCTTCTGAAATTCGGTAAAAGGTGATGTTACTGACATAATGAATTCTATTGTATTTGATTATAGCATTTCACTATACTATACTATACTATAGTAATAAGAATATATTATAATAAGCTATTTTCTAGTTCGAACGATGGACAACAACGAACAATATTTGTGAACTTTTATCACTAAATAATTTTGTCTATACTAATATTATAAACTTTGTTAGTTTCTTTGTTTGCATAGAATAGGCTCCGAAACTATTGGACCGATTTTGATGAAATTTGTCATAGATATAGATTAGACCACATGGTAGGACAAAGTCTACTTTTTATGCCGGCAAAATCTACGGTTTCGGCGAGATTTCCTTTAAAGCGCACGGAGTCGCGGGCGACATCTAGTTTATCTGGTCGTGATTTTCGTTTTAACTGTTTTAATATATTCATCTAATGAATAAAAATATTTTCATCATTGTATTTATTTTACAGTAATAAAAAGAAAACTTCTTGTTGATTTTACGAAATTACTAAACTATGTAATTAAATTTGGTTTAAGAATAATATTTTAGATACTAATTATTATATTGTTGAACTTGGGCCGGGACCGAAATGAAAAATAGCACATGATCAATATAAAATGGTAATACTGTTATATTAGGTATATTTTAATATATTATTATGAAATAAGATGGATTAAAATGTTTTATTATAAAATATAATATTATTTTCCTGTAGGGCAATTATGAAAGAAAATTTAAAGCGGCTATTACACGTATTTTGCAAAAAAATTATCTAAAACTTGCAAAAGCTGTTTCTGAGAATTTTCCATCAAAATCTGTGTACCTATGTGTTATGTATCAGACGCATAAGTTATAGATAAACTTGACGAATGCGACCATAGAGTATACAAGACACTAGACTTGCCAAATTGTGAAAATATTTCGAACGTCGCTGCTGATATGTGATATTATCAATTTAAGTTTTGAAATGTATTTTCTAGTTTTAAGAATGTAGATATTATTTTCTATTAAAATTAATATAAATGTCTATGCAGTACATTTGTGTTTCTTTAAAACAGCCTGTATCGGTCAGCCTTTTCCTGTAAAGCAATAAGATCTAACGTTAGATACATATTTTCTTATCTATAGTTATAACGTTTTTAAGCAAAATAACATTTAACGTGTCAAATTTGCGTAATTGTAGAACACCGCTTCTAAATTCTCTGCTCTACACACAATAGTCGAAGACCACTGTGGCTCAGTGGTTAGTGCGTTGGCGCTCAAGCCGGAGGTCGCGGGTTCGAATCCCGCCAGGGAACAAAAAAGTTTTTTGTGTTCCTGGGCCATGGATGTGTTAAATATGTGTATTATATAATAAAAATCTTAAATGTATGTATAGTATAAAAATATGAAATATATTTCCGTTGTCTGGTACCATAACACAAGTTAATCGAGAACTTGCCACGGGACCAGTATGACGTGGTTTGAAAGCGTCCATAGATAATATAATAGTCAACGTGTTAGATTTAGACCGCGCAAACATTTTCTGCTCGATTTGAAATCCAAACAAAAATGTTTGCTATAACTTTTTTCCAATAAATTGATGTCTGTCATGATTCACTGGATATTTTATATGAATATTTGTATATATATTGCTTGCAGCCTAGAACATAGATGATATTATCATACTGGAGCTGGAGAAAAGGATAATCATACGATATTTATTATGTCACCGTCAACCGATAACGGAGTAATAAATTCCTTGCTTCTACGACTGAGCTACTGAGTCAATATATTAGGATCACATGAAAAGGCTTAAGTAATAAGCATATTTAGTATTACGGAATGTGTGTATAACCTAATAATTTTGAGAGACTCATACTAGCAGGGCAAATGGAGGGAAAAAGAAGTAGAGGCAGAGTGCCTACACGATGGACAGACGCGATCGTTGAGGCCTTTCACCAGGCCAAGAACAGAGAGACGTGGAGTATACGACCAGAAAGAATCAAGGAGTATAATCTATATTGTGCACACGCTCGTCAAATTATATTAGGATGCCACGTATATTTACCACGCTAGAATTTAGACTTCCCTATTTCTTCTTCTTCTTCTTCTTTTGGCATAGCCTTCCTTGTTAGAGTAAAGCGTTTATCTAATGACAGTTGACACTTGTCAAGTTTTATTCTTTTTTTTTTAAGATATATATTTAAATATATGGCTTAAAACGATTTGCCAGTGTCAAGTTACAAAGGCGGGTAATAGAATTTTTGTTTAAATTTTCAACACCGTATTGCTAAATCGTCAAGTCTAAAGTCTAGTCAATGTCAAAATGTCAATGAGTCAAGTCAGTCAATTCAGTAAAGTGGCAGAAGCTCTACTGAAAGTTCCTAGGGTGTTTTGGAGGGAACACAAAATAGCACGTTTTTTGAAGTTGTACCACTCGCCCACACTTGTGCACGTTAACTAATATTTAATTGGTAGAATATTACACATTAAGAACCGAAATAACACAAAATCATAAAAGTAATTCAAAAACCACAACGTCATCCATTGAATTTCCCGGCAAAACTGCTTGTTTTTATAATGAATTGCATATTGCTGATATTTATATTTTTGTCTAATTATTTTTTATCGTTTAATTTGATATGAGTTATTGAGATTCCTGAGATTAACTGTATGTCTATTTAATTTAATTAAAAATTTTTGGCTTAGGATAAGTTAGGTTAGGTTAGGTTAGGTTAGTTAGAGGCTAGATTAATTATAAGTTTACTCACCTACATGTTTATGATTTGCACACGCCATTCTGATGGCAGAATGCAGGATCTTTTTAATATTGTAATTTTGTAATACCTCATGTATTGTAATACCACATATATACACATGTATACCACATTCTTGGAATAAATTAATTGAATTTAAATTTGAATCTAAAATGAATTTTCTTTTTTCGCATAGAATAATTACTGTGAGGTTAAATTCAAATGCTGTGATATTAGCTGTAATTACCTAATAGTAGTAAACCTCAATTTACGGATATCTCCTGAGAGCGGCAATGCCCGATTTTACCGCAAACAACTTTCCTATTTTCCTAAATCTATGTTGCATACTTAGTGCGAAAGACAGGCACTTTTCACTTTGCCTACTGAAAGCTAAAAGGTTTAAAAAAATAATGCAGTGCAGACAAATATTCTAGACCAAGGTCTAGGAAATCAATTACGGATATTTCGGGCGCCTGATTTACTGGTTTTGTGAAGACGTTTAGGCAGAAAAATAATTGTCCTACTCGAAAAAAGTATTATTTCTTTATATGGGCGAGTTTGCGTTTAGCGAAGATACAGCCATACATGAGATGATGTTTTACTTCAGGCCTGACAAATATTTTTTCGCCCAAACGTCTTTATAGAAGCAGTGGATCATGCGGCCGGATCATTTGAATCTTCCTTATTCACGTGTTATAAATATCAGAAAGACGCATCAGACACACACGTCTACATTAAACATAGCCCCCGGTTAGGCATCAAAGTCACTGTCATTTTGACATTTGACATTTTACACTTTTTATAAGCACATTAATATGCAACAGTTTACATATATTGCAGTGGTCTTCTAGCAAACATGTCCAGTATGCTGTTGGTGTTGCCTCTCACCCTACGCACCAGGAACTTGGGACGCGCACCTTTTTCGTATTGTCGCGTAAAAGCAGAAAATGGCTACCGGGAAATCTTCTGTCAAAAACTAACAAATTTTCAAGTAAATGACAGAACTTAAAGAAACTATTTGTCAAGGACCGCCATGATGTGGAGTAGTAGACAATATTGTAAGAATATTTGACATTGAAATAAGAAAACGTAGAAAAAAAAGTAAAAGTAAAAGAAAGTAGAAATAGAAAGAAGAGAAATAAAGTAGAAAAGAGAAAGTAGAGATAGTAAAGTATCATAATATAATATATATTTTTAAAGTAGAAATATTTTAGCTGTCAAAAGAGGCCATTTTGTGAGCTCATGCTCGGGAACAAAAGAAAAGTTGTTTCTCATAACGACGATGCATCGACATTGCTGCCTTACAATAAGACCTGTTTTGCTCCGAATGGTATTAATGTTTCTTCAATCTGTCATTTTGTCGATTCTTCGGTATTTCTAGGGTGCGCATGCTAGGCCTCGCAGAGGTTGATTTATTAATTGAACTAGGTAATAAGTTGGGCACGGTTGTAAAACAGCACTTAATCATGTAAGCCACTACAAGAGCAATTTTTGTTTGTTGGGTTATAATATACTCAATAAAAATAAACTTATTTGTTGTAATAAACAGTCAAGAAGGTTACATTTTTACGTCAAAATTACCAGTTTTACTACAACATGTGCCCTGTAAAGAGGAGGGAGCATTATAAGCCCACACAGTTTAAAACGTTAGTCAAGATTAGACGCGACCCTCTTAGGAACGGATATTAGGCTTAAGAAGGTAAGGCTTTTATGTCTATATAAGGGAGGTTGGTCCTTAAGGGTCAGTTTACACCGAAACGAGACGATACGTGACGTGGCGACGAATTAAAAAAAAAAATTATATATAATATATAATTATAATATTGTATTATATATAATTATAAATATTGAACTTTATTCACTATACTAATAGACACTCGTTTATGTCGTTCTGTTTGTTGTCTTTGTTCCTGGGTAGTGGATGTGAATCAAACATGTGTATAATATAAGTAAAAAAAACCCTTAATAATAATATATTAATATTATAATATCTATGGACGCTTCCACACCACGTCAAACTGGTCCTGTACTAAGATCCTAAGTCCACTTAGGATGTGTACCTGTGATACTAGTACTACTATATTATATCTGAGGAACTAGTATCACAGGTACCAGACAACGAAAATATATTTAATACTGTTATACCATACATATATGTGGCGGACCAATTAGCGCCATAATCCTAAATCGCGCTATCGAAGTTTTTATATATATATATATATATATATATATATATATATATATACAACATCCATACAAGTGGGCTTCGGCCTGACTGAGCATACCACCTCGCTCGGTCGGAGATCTCCCTTTGGGGCTTGCCACCACATTCCCACACATATATTTCAGATAGATCCAAGACCCAGAACACTTTTTATCCCTTCGGCGGCGGGATTGGCACCCGCGAACTGCGACTTAAGCGCCGACGCGCTAACCACTGAGCCACAGATGTCGTCATGTAAAGCATAAAAGTATTTAATATACTTCAGACAAAAGGTCACGGCCCACGGGGCCAGATTGACGTGGTGTGAAGCCTCCATAATATATTACTAATATATTCTGATATATATGAGGATTCTTTACATATTTCAGGTACTCATTATAAACGTTCTCTTTTAATACCTCATTAATAAATTGCTTAATTTAATTTCGTTCTACTTGTTTTATAATTGTGTTCATTTTATACATTATGAATAACTTTAATTATAATAATAGTACTTCAATAATACAAACAATATTCGAACATGTATGTTTCGTATTATCGTTAAGTTACCAAATAATATATGAACAAAACAAATCCAGAATTTTGAAATTCACATTATATAGGAATGGTTAATATCTTTTTTTTTAGATATTTAAAGCGATGACTATCACCCGAAATACAAGAGAAGTTACAAATGCATTGGCAGTAGCTAACATGTCTAATACTATAAACTATATATCTTGTATTTATATATTGTTTGTATAATCGGAATCTCGGAAACAGCTGCAAGCAAAATATATTATCCATGAAATTTGGTAATCCGGGAGTTTTGGGGAAGATGAATCAATCTATCTTATCCCTGAGAAACTGCGCATTTAATACGTGTTTTATTAAGATAATTAATAATTAAATTCTTTAATTCTTTATTAAACACACACATAATAATATACAATATAACAAAGATGCAATTGTACATCACGTCAATCTAATCCCATGCTAAGTTAAGACTAGTGTTATGGCAATCAGCCTCCGTGGTCTAGTGGTTAGAGCTAGGCTCTCGACTCGGAGGTCGTGGGTTCGATTCCCGCATTGGAACAAAAAAATGTTGTTTCCAAGTTTGGTTAGGACAATACAGGCTGATCACCTGATTGTCTGACAAGAAAGATGATCCATGCGTCGGATGGGCATGTAAAAAGTCGGACCTGCGCCTAATCTCTCGCCAGTCGTGTCGGTTATCTGTCCCACTGGGTTACGAGAGTAAAAGGAGGAGAGAGTGCTCTTGTGTACTGCGCACACACTTGGGCACTATAACATAACTCCTGCGTAGCTGGCCTGGTTTCAATGAAACAGGCCACCGTCACCGAAATCGGTGTGGGAGCTATTATTATGGCAATCAGACACCGGAAAAATTAAAAATTGTATACTATAATATATTATTACGATCACTCTCACACTACATACACAAACACACTAAAAAACAAAGTGTGTGTCAGCTCCGACGCACGACTGGAGTTTACTCTAAAAAGTAAAACACGTCCCTCAGAAGGAACAAAAACTTTAGCGATCGATTTGAGTTCAAAAATTCGCGCCATGTGGAAAAAAGTGACAGGTGCGCAGAATAGGTTGCGCACGAAAACGTAACGCTGTCATTCGTTCAGTAGATGTTACTGCTCATATTTTTTTCATACCGAGGGCCTTATATGAAAATCGATTCTTAAGGAGTAAACTCCAATAGTTCATCACATTAAACTACACCTGACGGCCAGAACGCCTCCTCCACTTCGAAGAAAGACAAAAGTGGTGGTGGGCACTCTCATCACAAAGAACCTTGTGGCGAGACTGTAGACGCTCGACTCTCAAAATGTAGGTGGTCTTTTCACGGATGTATCTCACGACGTCCTCGGCCTCTATGGACCAGTGCAGCCGGGATACGTACAGCTGCGTTGCGGGTACCTCACACCGCAGGCGCAGCTCGGGCACGTAGGGTGCGGTGCCGCGATGGTTGCGGATGGCGGGCTTCCTCTTCTTTCTGCTCTCCACCAGAATGAAGCCCACCTCATCGCACCTCCTGCTCTTGTCCTAATATGTCGATATGAGTGGTATTGAATTCTTTTAATCAAGACAAATCATATCACAAATAAAAATATTACATTAGTTATCCCCATACAAATACCTTTTAGGTTTTCCGGTATGGGTTTAGTTGTAAATAAAGTAAAGTAAATTCCTTAATGACAAATCCGGAAGGCGCTTAGGATAATATCGGACTTTTCGCGTTGTTGGCAAATCGGTGTCTCGTTATTTATCATTGTGATTATTCTGATTATTTTTGCGATTGTTTATTTTTGAGAATATATTTAATTATTGTGCAGTTCTCCTGAACTCCGAGCAAAGCTCGGTCTCCAAGGTACTTTAATGTTAATAGACAAATATACATCCACCTAAAGCACTGTGGGAAAGAGCTATATAGCAATTTGGGATTTTATGAAAATTGTTTCCGTAATTTCAGGCGTTGTGTACTCTGTACTCTGCAGTATGGCTCGCATGGCTCATATCTCTTTCATATGACGCTCTAGAATGGCTAAAACTTTATATTATATAGATATTGCCCGCGACTTCGAGCGCGCAAAAGTTAATCTTGCGGAAACCGTACATTTATCCGCAATAAAAAGTAGCCTATGTCCTTCCCCGTGGTCTACTCGATATCTCTGGCCAAGTTTCATCAAAATCGGTCCAGTAGTTTCGGAGCATCTATTCAATACAAACAAACATACAAAAAAATATTAGTGTAGACAAAAACCGGCCAAGTGCGGGTCGGCCACGCGCATGTAGGGTTCCGTACCATTATACCATTATTAGGTTTGAAGAACTTTATTTCTCAAAAAGACCAAACATGAGAAAATTACAATATAAATATTACAACATCGTGTTTATGCCTAGAATATAATAAGTATGAAAAATAAATGAAAAGGAACATGGTTATTGAAACAAGATGCCACACACAGCACAATCAAAATTATTAATTATGGTTGGTAGGTACAAATTTGGCTTCATACATTCATACATTCCATACATTCATTCCATCTCCATACATTCAATTCTCCATACATTCTATAATAGAAAATATAGGTACGTTTGTCCTAAAGTAGTATCGTAGCATATTATTTTACACGTTTATTAATTATTTCGTCATTTTTGTAGAAGTACGAAGTTTTCCTAATAAGCGCATTTAACAAGCTAAGTTTCTGCAACTCCTAAACTAACAAAGATATATATGGTGCTGTAGAGTTCCTTCAAAGTTGGACTATAAACATGGACTATAATCATGATTTTTTTCAGATTTTTCGAGCCAGCCGTTTAGCTTTTAGAGGAGGGACGGTCTATTTTAACAAAATGCACTTTAAAGTTGAATATCTCGCAAACGGATACCTAAATCAGACAATAATTTTAGCAACCTCTCAATGTTTTCAATATACCTATCTAATGATACCCCACACTATGTGAAGGACCCGAGAAAAAAAAACCTACCTAAAAAATATTTTTCGTGATTTTATTTTAGCGCCTTGTTGACATGGGGACACAATATATACAATATACATACAGAATTTAATCTTTCTAGCACTAACCGCTTGGAAAGCCGAAAACGGACGGACGGACGAAAGTTCGGACGGACATGACGAAACCATAAGGGTTCCGAGACGTAAACTACGGAACCCTAAAAATGAGATGATTTTATGTGTAGTTTTGTAATAAGGTGCATTTCAAAGTTTCAAAAAACAATCGGAATATTTGTTTGCATATTAATAAGTGTAAAAAACCTATATAATTAGTTAACATGAAATACAAAAACGTTTATAATGTGAGAATAGTGGAAGCCCCAAAGGGAGATCTTCGGCCGAGCGAGGTGCTATGCTCGGTCGGCCTGACCGGAAGCCCTTTGCAATAGTTTTCCGATGTTGTATATACATGGTGTTTTTTTAAGCCAGTGTCTAAACTTTTAGGAGTGAATATACTCTTGAATATAAGCAACTTTCACTATGGGGTCAACTTTCCTACATGAAAAAAAAACATCAGCTGTTTCCTATAAATTGCTATCTATGCCGTCGCCCTTTTGTAGGAAACAGCTGTTTATTTTTTGAAGTAGGAAAGTTAAAGTTGCTTAAATTCATGAATATATTCACTCCTGAAAGTTTGGACACTGACTGGGAAAACACCCGGTATAGAGCTGAGTAAAAGTAGTGTGAACACTTCAGGATCGTGGTGCTATTTGGTCCGCAACATCACTCCCCCCCCGTAGACCGGATGGTAGATTATATTAGATATTGGTAGATAGGTTACTGAAACCGGCCGTTAGACGCTCAGTAAATTTTAAAGCAATATCAACTACTGTTTGGTTGCTAAAACTTATAATTATGTTTTGTGTTGTGTTAGTGCAGAAATCCGTTGCCTAGTGGGTAGACCGTTTGATTCGCACTCGAGAGAGTGCAGGTTCGATTCCCAGGTTGTGGCGTGTACCAATGAGACTTTTTCAGATCTCAAGTACATTATACGGACGCTCTAACGGTGAAGGAAAACATTGTGAGGAAACCCACACATGGTTGGCCCCAGACGTATTGACCAGTCATTCATCTGGACTGACTGACTATGTTGTGAGTGTAGCGAGCTACGACCTCTTGATATGTAAGTCCTTCTTACGCTTGAGTGGTGATTTGTGGTGAGTGGTGAGTTGGTGATGGTGATTATAATAATACAGCAACAATTCTTATATTCTCCTTTATTGGTGCTTGACACAGATACGTATTACATATGACATAATATGTCTAACACAATTACGTCTACAGTCTCCACCGAGAATAGCCTTTTACATAACTGAAATAATAACTAAATAGGCTTTACTTCATGACATCTGTCAACATGACATTGACATGCAACAGTGAGAATGCCGTACGTGCTTGGGCAACCATAAGACATTTAAAAACCAACTGTCCCAGGCACTACAGTATTTCAAGAGTGGTTACTTCGCTCGGAGAATACTGTATAAATCATCCAATAACGGATGAGAAAAGACCTAAGTTGTGTTGTTGTGTTAGTCCATTCAGAGTTCTTTTACCTCGGAGTTTCTATCAAAGTGATCCTTATGGTGTTGGTATAAGGGTCCTATCAGAGGTAAAATAACTCTGAACGGACTGTAACTTGCGCTGAGCGGTTAATTTTTTTCTTCACTTACCCTCAACATAACCCGCGCCACGCAGTCAGTCGCGAGCCGCCTTCGTCTGCGCACACGCATTCGCAATCGCATCACGAGTTATCCCGCGCGTACCCTTGTGTTGCTTCTATCGTTGTGCTAACTCAAAAGTGTCGTGTAAAAATTTATCTGTTTCAAAACAGAAATAATAGGATTAAATTACCACAGCAAGCGGTTCCCAGACTTAGAAGACAAAAAGGTCAGTGCTTGTATGTTATATTCCCCTTTACTTTTGAGTCCCTACACTCTACAGCCAAAGCAAATATTTTAACCCCCCTTACTAATAAAAATATTTACAAAACGGATAACTTAAACAACGTTGCATCTTTTTCTATCAAGTGACATTTCCTACGCATCAGACAAAGACAGCAACGTTGCTTAAGTTATCCGTTGTGTAAATAGTTTTATTAGTAAGGGGGTTAATATTTTAACCGTTTACAATTCCCTGGTTCTATTGACCTATGGATTTAAGCTACGTAAATAATTATAAATAAATCAACCACAACTTAGTCTAAAAAAAGATACCACTAAGCGTCATTTATTATATGATTTTTTAAACAAATGTTTCGTTTTAAATATTAAGTTCCCGACCAGTTAACTTGTTTAAAGCGATAGTTTTTGGTCAGCCGAGATTAAGGAGCAAAGGCTAGTGAGACAAAGACGCAATAATTCAACTTGCGTTTGAGGTTTCAATCCGTTTCATTGCAAATTCAAACGCTTCGCTTCAGCACGAAACAGATAGGTACAACGAAAGACAGGAATGACAGAGTTAACCGTCTGATAGCTAGGGATGTCAATAGCTTCTCAATTGCCCGACTACGAGTAAGCCAAAAGAAAGGGATTTTGGAAGACTACGTATGTATGTTTGTCCCACCGTAGTGTCTGAATTACTCTCCCGATTTAAATAATAGCCCGGGTAACATGGGCTATATAACTTACGTAGTCATTTAAAAAATGTAATAAAAAATATAAGCAAGCCAAATTGTTACTAATAAAAAAAAGTGTGTGTCAGCTCCGACGCACGACTGGAGTTTACTCTAAAAAGTAAAATTTTGTGTGCAATGCAAAGCGACTAGCGATCGATTTGAGTTCAAAAATTCGCGCCATGTGAAAAAAAAAAGAAAGGTGCGCAGAATAGGTTGCGCACGAAAACGTAACGAGGTCATTCGTTCAGTAGTTTTACTCCTCATATTTTTTCATTCCGGGGGCCTTATATGAAAATCGATTCTTAAGGAGTAAACTCCAAAAAAAAAACAATTTATATTACGATGAAATCATACACTATTTGCATATGTACCTACTTTCGTTATGGACACAATAAGTTTTTACATTGCAATAATGCTAATTATGAGTTATAGATATGACTGTAATCTGACACACTTTAGTTTGTAACCGAAAGAAAATTGAATAAAATATGTCTTTTTATGACAGTAAACTATATTATAAGTTACATTGAGATTTTGAGAGAAAGCATCTTTGACATTACATTAATGGAATCCTAATATTTTTTATCTAAATTAGGATAATTTTTGCGAACAGATAACCCTAAAGAAGCCAGCGCTGTATGCTCCCTAAGGCACATGTGATCAAATAACCACATTTCTGATTTCGACAGGATAAATATTTGAATGCTGGGAACTTATTACATTATGCTATTTTATACATCGCTGGAGTACTTTCATGTGCGGTAACTAAGACGAATTTATTCATATTCAACCTCTGATTTGATTCTTGTTTTGATATTCAAATTCAAAACTTTTTATTTATATCAATTTGAAGCTAATAATATTAATCTATATAATATACTATATTATATAATATCTATATAATATAATATATTATATAATAATAATCATGATGACCTTTTTTGGAGCCATTTGGAACTAACAAACTAACCGGGTGAAGAGAACCGGCGTAAAAATTCGCAAAAGTTAGTTATGAGTTACATTACATAAAGCTTAATTTTTTTTATTCTATTTACAAATTATTCACACAGCTGTGTGTGACACTAGAAATTGTTTACAAATTATTTCTTAATCGTCTCAGTCCTGAAAAACAGGAATCCAAGTATCATCACCATCTTGACGGACCACGAGTATCCCTAAATAACGGTGGGGATTTTTCTTTTTTTTTTTTCTAATAGGAGGAAAACAAGCAGTCGAATCACCTGATAGAAATTTCTAAAAATATTATTATTATAAAACCAAATAGACACTTAAAATTTTAATAAATTAACTATTAATACGTTATAATGGTCAATATAAATATCCGCTACAGTCACAACGTAATAACCACGTCCTTCCTTCCGGCCGTTTCATATATTTATAGCATTTTGTGCGATAAATATTCATACAATTATTGTATCATGTTATTAAAACGATTTTCGAAAGCATAGCAAAAAGATTAATAATTATTGTAAACTATAAATACTCTAATTCATTCTATAATAATTGCTGTTAAAATAATTATTCTAAGCTCACGTTTAAGGTCATACTACATATTAATAAATAGTTTGGTTACAATTAAATTATGCTGAATGTTCACCTTTTGCTTAAAGGCAAATTATTATTATAGATTTGCGGTTTGCCTGCAAAAATCAGGCAGGAAACAAATATTTCAAAATTAAGGATGGGCTATGAAGTACATTTGACAGAACAAAATATATATATATATATATATATATATATGTCGGAGAAACATCGTCCTCAACATCATTTTCAGTAGTGGTTGCTCGTTTAGTGGGCGTCGTCGTGGGTAAAATGCGGGCACAAAACACAATGATCGCTGGTTAGCACTAATTTATTGAACGTGTAACAGTATTTTCACTAATCACTAATTTATTTTGAGTAAAACTGTAATTTTAAAATATTTTAAGATCGAGCAAGATTCAGGGAACCGATCTCACTCAAGTCAGTGAACACAAAATATAATTCTCAACCACGATCCAACTCGATCGACAGATCACACTCAAATGTGTTTCAATTTGTTAGAGAAGGAGACTCTTCTCTGCTCGACGCCGGGCCCCTGAAAAGGGCCTTACGGCGGACTAAACCAATATCAGGGGTGAAGCCCCTCTAATTGGGGTGGGGAAGACGCGCCCAGTACGAGTACTGGGCGCATGAGTCTATTAGTCTTAGGGGAAAAATGTGTTTCAAACCCTGTCCGCACCTCTAAAGTAAAGATGGCGCCTCGACATCATTCGAGGCGCGCGCGCGTCTGCTTTGGTTGGTCGTTAACAAAATAATTACGATTTAATTTTATTTAAGGATTTTAAGTTAGACGAAAATGTTCAAATTAACTTAAGTTAAATACGAGTAACGTATTTCAAAGTGATCAAATTAATTTAAGGCTAATTAAATTGTAAACAATCAGTTTGCAAATAATCAGTAGCTATCAATGTGCAACTCGACATAGTATACGTCTATGGCAGGAAACTACAAACTTGCACTGAATAAGAAAAAAGTAGAGAGAAGGCGAATGATTAAAACATGCATAGGCATTGCCACAAGCCTATGCTTGTGGTAATGAAATGCCATTGCGGCAATACTTTAGTAATATAATATATTCTTTGATTGCGGGGCATTTGACTAATGAGATTACACTTGTACAGTCGCCGACAGATCCGGTGTATCACATTTAAACCTTATTGCCAAGTAATAACGGAGATAATGACAGAAAGACAAACATTTTAAAAGTCAATTTTTACCCGTCAACGGCGAAGGAAGGGGAATGATTTTGGCAGTAAAGTAAAAGTAAAGTAAAAAGTTGTTTATTACCCTTAAGGTCTTTTACAAATTTTAAAAAATACACTGTTAATTGTACAAATATAACTTATTTATTGCGCAACCCCTACACTAAGAATCTCTTGTGCTGTAGGGGTTGCTTGCTCTTCAATGTACATTCACTAGCAGGTTACAGTATGAAGACATCGACAGTGATTGTAATAAAGGTAAGATAATTATGTTATATCTTTTGTTTTATTTTATTTTTTATTTTATTTTTTATTTTATTTTTTATTTTAATAAAGTTAGAAGCTTTTGTGTGTTTGGTATGTGTGTGTATGAGTGTGGGAGTGTGTGTATGTAAGCGTGCGCAAGTGTGCGTGTGAGTAAACGTGTGTGTATGTGTGGGTGTGTGTGTGATTGATTGCTCTGTATGATTAAATATTATGTGTGCGGCGTGTTTAATTTTAACAATTTATTTTACTATTTCTATTAAATTTTCAGTTTCATTGTATTTAAGTCTGCTAAGCCAGCTGTTAACTGCAACCTTAGCGTCTCTGGTGGTCAACGTGTTAAAATTCTCAATATCTTTGCTCACGTGATTATACAATAGTGGCCCCAGGAAGTATTGTTGGCGCTGCGCCGTTGCACTACTGGTTTTCGGTATTATGAACACTTTATCTTTTCTTCTTTTATATATATAGTTTTTAGTTAATTCTTGATTACTGGTTTGGCTGTGCTGTGTGAGTAGAGTCTTTCTAATAAATAGTTGTCTGACCGTCAAAACTTGAGTATGTTTGTAGAGTTCATGTGTGGGAAAATGGTAGGGCTTAAATGTTGCTACTTTAAGCACTGCTCTTTGGGCTCTCTCTAGCAGTTTCATTTGTGTTTTACAGGCTCCTCCCCAAACTGATATGCAGTAAGAGAGTACTGATTCACATAAGGCACGGTAAATTTCTAAAATTAGCTTATTATCAGCGACATTGCGCAATTGCTTAAAAACATAAATAAGTTTACGTACTCTTTTGGTAAGTATTGCAATATGATCTTTCCAGGACAAGTTTTTATCGACAATAATACCTAGATATTTTAGATTCGATACTTCTTGCAGTTTGGGACAGTTATAACAATAGGTGTCATTACAGTTGTTATGTATAGCAAGATCAACAGGTGCCATTCGTCTGCGACTGATCGTAAATTTAATAAATTTAGTCTTATTGACATTCACCGAGAGTAAATTTTTAGATAACCATTTAGTAACCATATTCAAACCTAGTTGTGCATGAGTCCGAGCCTCCTCCCAGGTTTTACCAGTGAAAACTAAGGCAGTATCATCTGCATAGGAGAATACTCTTCCGTTAATAAGTGATGTGTTACAGAGTTCATTTACGTACACTAGGAAGAGGCTCGGACCCAAAACACTTCCCTGAGGGACACCATAAGTTATAGTTTCTTCCTCACTTACTATATTACCAACTTTAGTTCGTTGAGTTCTATCACTTAAGTAGCTTCTGAACAATTTCAGTGCTGAATCCCGTATACCCATATCTTCAAGTTTTTTAATAAGTATAGGAACAGAGACCGTGTCAAAGGCTTTTGCAAGATCCAAAAAGACTCCAATCACTTTATTCTTATTATCTATCTCACTTGCTATTAATTTTGTGAGTTCAGAAACAGCATCCTCAGTAGAGCAACCTGATCTGAACCCATATTGATGTGGCGATAGTAAATTGTATTTTTCTAAGAAAGATTTTAGCCGATTATTCATAATTTTTTCAAGAACTTTGGAGATAGACGATAAAACCGATATTGGTAATTTTCGAGATAGTCTCTGCTGCCACTCTTATGTATAGGAGTAATAATAGATATTTTAAAAGCCTTAGGAAATATGCCTGTAGACAGACACAAGTTGCAAATGTGTGTTATTATTGGAACTAAAATAGAAGCTGATTGTTTTAGAATTTTTGAAGAGATGCCATCAAATCCGACTGCAGAGTTACTTTTTAGTCCTTTAATAAGGTAATTAATTTCTGCATTATCGGTTTCCAGTACCCCCATTGAATTTGGTTGTGAAACTGTTTGTTTTATTTTAATAAAACAAATTTTAATAAATCGGTCTATGTATGTATGAATGTTTGTTCCACCGTACCGCCCTAAACTACTGATCTGATTTAAAAAAATGTGGTGTCAATAGATTCGTAATAATAGCCCGGGTAACATAGGCTATATAATTTACGTAGTCGAACTATAGTTTTTCATAAAAATAATTGAAAATTTTGTCTGTCTGTCTGTCTGTTTGTTCCGGTTAATCTCTGAAACGGCCGGACTGATTTTGAGCCGACTTTCACTGGCAGATAGCTGATGATATAAGGAGTAACCATGGAGCAAACAATATAGAGGGAGCAACTATTTTAATCTTATGGTTACGTTTCCATTAATAAATGCGGGCTTCAGCTATTTCTTTAATAAAATATTACCACTTTTCTTAATTCAATAATAAAATCGAAATCCATACAATATATAGTCTCAAAGCATAATTTATCAGAATAAATCATAATCTTATTGAAATAATATAATATGGATCTCGATGTTTATACTATACAGAATTTTCTATTCTAATAGAAAGAACAAAGTTTATGTAAAATGAGAATCTTTAGAATTTTTGAAGCTTCTAAATTATATTAGTTGTTATAACATACAATACATTGAAGTGTTCTATGCATTTTGAGAAATTACTTTATTCAATATTATTATTATTATTATTATTATTTATCACAGTTTCTAGAAAACGAACAAGATCTACCTCTTGTTTTCAAATTATTTCGTATTCAGTTGTTTCCAATGTTTTGCAGTCAAAATAGATCTCCCACAAGTACTAGAAGCACACTAGATCCCACATCGATGAAAACGGGTTAAAAGTTCCCAACTTCAAAAAGAAATTTCTTGAATCGGATGAGTGTAATGGAGTCTAGCGTATTATGATGTCTTGTGCTAAGCCTGAGCGGTTGGCGGTTTGCCAGGCTATACTGCAGTCGGTTAACAGATAATTGCTAGGTGCTAACGACTTATAAAGAAATTACTGATTTAATGAGCCTGTCTAGGTGTAAAGCCGAACATGCAATGTTACTTACAAAAAAAAAAAAACAGCCTGTCACGATATTATTTTTTATTTATTTATTTATATAATATGGCATCGGCTTATAACCATTTGCCAGTGTCAAGTTAAAATGGCGGAAAATAGAACTTTCGTTTCAATTTTCAACACCGTATTCCTATATCGTCAAGTCTAAAGTCTAGTCAAAGTCCAAATATATTGTCAGTACAGTCCATGAGTCATGTCAGTCGATTCAGTAAAGTGGTAGAAACTTTACTGAAAGTAAAGGTAGTTTTGGCGGGAAACACAAAATAGCACGTTTTTAGAAGTTGTACCACTTGCCCACACTTGTGCACGTTAACGAATATTTAATGGTTAATATTCTACCAATATTAAACATTAAGAACTGAGATAACACAAATTTATGAAATATTACAAATTCCACAACGTCACCCATTGAACTCCCCGGCAAAACTCACGATATTTTGGTTTTTATCAATTTGGAATTTTGTAATAATTCTAATTTTAAATTAATGTATCAACGTTGCCAACAATATTTTGGTATTTATTTTACAATTTACAGTAGGAATTGAATTTTTCACGTAAAATATTGACTCTTATGATAAATCGAAAATGTTTCAAACATGTTATTTAATCCTTGAACCTTTTTGCTTATACTTTCAAATTTTACTTAGTTAGTATTAAACTATAATGCAATGTGTAACTTCTACAGAAGTGCTTAAAAGCAAATTCTAAAATATTGAGCTTGTCGAAAGTTTTTGGCCATTAGCGTTCAAACAATTAAGATTCAACCCAAGCGAGGATTTAAATCAAGTCGGAAAAACTGGGGCAATAAATATCTTTGAAAGATGTTAGGCGCTTGAGAAATGGGAGAAAAATTCGTCTGTTCCTTATCTGATTCGGCCATTATTTAGATACAAAGTTTTTGAAGCGTAAAGGGAAACTGTCAGTGTCAGTACAAACTTAGCCGTATCTATTAATCAATACCAATGGCGCACCATTTCAAGGACTTAGAAAATCCTCTGGTACTATTGGTATTGGTACGTAGGAGCTTATCAAAGTATTATTAATCGATAGGTGCAGCTCAAGAGAAATCAGAGGGTCGATTGTCGTTATTACAAATGTAGGGTTAAAGTTTTTTTTATAAAAATTGTTGTTTTTATTATATAATGTAATTACTAATTAGGTATAATAAGTTCATACTTTTCGTTTATTTACTGTATAATATTAATAAAAAGCGATCATAGCAATCATTGAAGTGTGAGGGAACAAAGCGAAGAGACTCGAGTGTGTGAGTTTCGTTAAAATGTTTACACCGGCGCGCGGCGGTACTCAATGTGGGCGGGATTGCATATAAAAATATGCGGAAAATTGTGTTTAAAAATATTAAGTTACATTTAAAAAATAACAGATACATTTAAAAAATAGAAAAAATATTTTGCTAAATTAATAAATAAAACCTAGATGATTTTACTTACATCATAATATTATACAAAAACGTTCATTATAGTATTGTATTAACCAAAAAGCATAAACACACTTTAACCTGGGCGTACCGTCACAGTAAATGAGTCTTTTGTGTGGAGCGTTTTCACTAAACTTTGTTTAAATTTTTTTACAAATTTAGAGATTCTGTAAACAAGTTCGTACCATTCAAAATATTGATATTTTTTAATATACTATTTTTATGGCAGCTTACTGATATTATAAGTATTATTTACAATAATATAATATTATATTTATGCAATAAAAAAAATCTAGCCTATTGTGTGGATGCCAAATAACTAATAAGCTAACGATAACCTTGATTCGTTTGTTGCTGATATATGGAGGATTAATGTCAGTTCACACTGAGACGTGAACTGAAGCGAAGCGGCGCGCACTTTTTAATAGCGATACAAAATCGAAATTACGCGCAGCGTCACGCTACGCAGCGCTGAATATTGTGAATATTATTACAGCATATTTAAGCATCATTGTATCTCGTCGCGTCTCGGTGTATACTGACCCTTATCTTTAATGTACATGGTGACAGGAGTACCCTATTATGCTGGATTTTACCTGCTCACCAAAAATATCAACATTGTTAGGTATATACAAAAAGATGAGGCAGGTGATGAAGATAGGTCATATTTAAACCAAATAAAAAAATTAGGTTACCACCAAATTTTCAAGCAGTGAGCGAGCTGATGATGATGAATTATAGCTTAGAACCCGAAACAACTTTTACACAAAATATTAAAATCGTTTCATACGTTTGGGAGCTACGATGAGACGTACAGACACACAGACAGACAGGTCGAACTTATAACACCCCTCTGTTTTGGTGGACGGGCAAAAATGTAAATAATCAAATTAAGAGGGCACTCACTAAAACAGGACAAATTTATGTGCGCGATAATGAAAGTTAATACAAAAAGTTTGCCGTAGTTTAATATTCAGGTTGTAAACAGCGGACCTGAAAGTTTGGGAGCCCACTATTTATGCCTGACACCTCCAATTTTAAACACTATGACAAACATTTTGTCTGCCTGTATATTTTAAGGAGGAAATATTTGATTGATTGTTTTTTTTTGCATTGAAAAGGCTCCAAAACTGATAGACTGGTTTTGATGAAAGGAACATGCAAAAAATCGTCCCCACCTACCAACAGATTTCAAACCTATCTCAGTTCATAGCTCATGCTACGCTGATTAATGATTATTTTTATTAAGTATGGCGTTATCCACCTCAGGAGTGGGGTTTTGACAGAAATTGGAATTTAATTTTTTTATTGTTTTATATTAGCGACCCACTCCAGCTTCGCGGGTGCGATGTATTATATATATAAAACTGCCATTGCTAAAAACTGCATTAAAATCCGTTGCTTAGTTTAAAAGGTCTAAGCGTACAGGAAACTAAGCGACTTCATTTTATTCTGTGTCTAAATAGTCTTCTTTTTCACTTTTAGCATTTTTACTAAATTGACACAGTATAAAATGATGTCGCTCAGTTTCCTGTTCGATTAGATATTTTAAACTAAGCAGCGGATTTTAATGCAGTTTTCATCAATAAAAAAAAATCATCAAAACATCGTAGTGTTGAAGAAATGTCCCGCGGCACGATGGACCGACGATGTGAAGAAGATGGCTGGCAGTGGATGGATGATGGATGGTTGGCGATTGGCTGATGATGTTTCAGCAATGGATAGAGTAATTCAAGAGAAAGCTTTAATGTATAATACATTCCACTCGTGCGAGGCTGGAGTGGGTTGCTAATATAAAACAATAAAGAATAAAATTTCAATTTCTGTCAAAACCCCACTTCTGAGGCGATTGTCGCCATACTAAATTTATATCAGCGTGGCAATAGCTATGTCCTCAGATAGGTTTCAAAACTGTTGTTGGGTGGGGACACTGCCCATACAGTTTTTTGTATGGTTCTTTGGCACAGATAAAGAGTAGACCACGGGGAAGGACACTGGCTACTTTTTATCGCGGGAAAATGTACAGTTCCGCGGAATTTTCTTTTGCGCATACAAAGTCGGGGGGAAACGTCTAGTTTAATATATTATAATATAGAAAAGTGCCATTTGTAAATTCGAAACACAACACAATGATTTAAATTCCCATGTAAACATACAAAACTCGTTTATAACTACGCCAAAATCACATTTATTTGAGAATTTCCAGCATAGAAGTACAACAAAGTTCTTATTGTCTTTCTACAATCATCGTTTTTTCTATGAAAATGACAAATGATAAATGAAAAGCGATGAACAATACTAGGCTCGCAGTTGTACAGATGCTGCTGTAATCGTAACTTCACAAGCGCGTAGCAGCCTGCTACGACGCTACGCCGCTACGAGGCGGCTACGCGGTAAATTTTGATTAAGCCCAGAGCTGCGTTAATACAATTCAGGGATTTGTTAATTATGCATTTGTTTTGTTACAATCACACTAACAACGACATTATTCAGCATATTTTGTTACATTTTTATTGTAAAACTCGAGGGTTAATTATATTATACGTCACTAGATGTTGCCCGCGTCTTCGTGCACGCAAAAGGAAATCCCGAACGGTGCATTTTTCCGCAATAAAAGTAGCCTATATCCTTTCCCGTGATTCATTCTATACCTGTGCCAAATTTAATACAAATCGTTCGAGTAATTTAGAAGAATATTCAATGCAAACAAACAATCAACTACTACGTTACAGATAAATCACTCCATACAAAAAATTCAATACCTATGTATAATTATGTATAAATTTAATTGTTTTTAATAAACAATGTATAATATATAAAATATATATGACCCGACTACGTTATAAAAATGGGGTCTAAATGGGTCCTAAACAATAAAATAATTCAGATAGAAATCCAGAAATGCATAGGTACAAAAAAGGTCAAGCTAGAGCCGTGGTCGCACCCACTAATGGCATCTAAGCTGCTGTTTACACCGAGACGTTAAGGCCTAGAGAAGTTTCTAGAATTGTACCCCAAGATAGATAGAGACAGCTGCGACTTGTCATCGACTGTGCCGAACCTTATAAAGTAGGTGCAACCACGCCTCTAGCTTTTGTACCTATGCATTTCTGGATTTCTATCTGAATCTGAATTATTTTCTTGTTTCGGACCCTTTTTAGATCCCTTTTTATTACGTTATAGTTTTTTTCACTTATTTTTTATTTCGTATTTTTCCGTTACCACAACATACACATGTTAACATGTTTTGGAATAATATTAATGAGTACCAAATCAAAACACTTGAAATTAAAAATAATATCTTCTTCACGGGTGCGGTGCGTTTAATTTTTTTTCTAGATTTTTAGAACGATAATAATAATATAATATTTATAAAATAAACTTATATTTCAATAAGGTATAATATAAAAATTATATATTTATAGACTTATATTTTGAACGTGTATTTTGACATATTTTTGTAAGAATAAAGGTCTTGGCAAGCACACCACCGATATGTGTAATATAATATATACATATTTGTGGTGTGATGATTATCTCGGTTTAATTTTTTTAGATGTTAGAATTTGAGGTTCAATTTTCGAAATACAAAATTTAAAAAAAAAAATTATATAACATAATATGTTATATAATTTTAAAAAAATGTGTATGTGTAGAAGTCTAGTCGGTCTATTTTCTAATTTTTTTTTTCTATTTAACATATTATGTTACGGGTAACATAATATGTTTTATTCAGTTTCTTTTTCATTTTATTCAGTTGTCTAGTCCAGCGTTTTTTAACCTTTTTCAGTCCATGGACCCCTAGAAAATCAAGCACAATTTCAAGGAAAAAGAAAAATAAAATTTTTCGAACCATTTACTTTACTCACTCTTCACTTCAGTCTGTCTCACCTCACACCGCCCGCTGGCGCAAGATGGCTATGTTAATTAAGCGTAGCGATTACGAGGCTTGGTGCAATTTGTTGTTTTTTTGTTAAATTATCCATATATGGGACTGCGGACCCCCATACATATACTCGCGGACTCCCAGGGATCCGCGGACCTCAGGTTAAGAAACAATGGTTTAGTCTATTAAACTATCGGTTCGCTTACTGTCCTTTGCCCTTTACAGAGTACTCTGTTACTTTCTATAGATATAGGACTTCAAGGTTTTTCTTCTTCCCGATGAACTGGTAAATTTATCACTTGCAGTATAAATCTAGCAAAACAAACGCCTAAAGATACCGGGACTCTTCGTGTAATGGGGGTAACTAGGGTATCCGTGTTTCAGAATTTTGACGGACAAGGAGTATGATGACCTACTTTTTTGGTAATAGGTAGCTGTAGGGCTTGTCTTAAGATATATTTACATCATAATTATGATGGATACACATTAAGGTAGTGCAGTAATACAAAATAATCACAGGTATTTTCGTTTAGTTATCTATTATCAAAAATATATTTTTTTGTCCGATTCATCTGTCTATCTATCTATATAATTATATAAAAGGTAAAGCTGATTGACTGATGTATCAACGCACAGGCCAAACCCTTAAGTCTAGAATTTTGATATTTTGCACACGTATTTCTCATATGACGTAGGCATCCACCAAGGAAGGATTTTTCGAAATTCAACCCCCAAGGGGGTAAAATAGGTGATATAAGTTTGTATGAAACTTTTTATTCCTTGATCAAATTTGCATGATATTTCGTATGAATTGAGTACGGAAAAAATAATGAGTTACGTATTTCAGCGTTTTCTTAAATTGGTGGTAAATAGCACAAGACAGAGGATCCTGGGGCTTAATACTAATAATATAAGAACATAACTAGCATTAAATAAGTACCTATATTTATAAGTTAGGAAAGTATTTATAAGTTAAATGTGTTGAAAATGCCTATCAATTAGTAAGGTAGGTCAAATTAAGGGATTTTTTTATTTTTATTTCAGCGTTTTCTAAAATTCAGCCTCTAGGTGGCTAAAATAGGGGATGAAAGTTTAAAAGCCAATTTCACGCGGGCGAAGCCAAAAAAAAAAAATAATAATTTCCAAAAAATTAATAGTGTTTTAATATAATTACTAGCTATTTCCCGCGGCTCCGCCCGCGTAAATTTAGTATCGGGTATCACACGGGAAGACTGTTCTTTTTCGAAATAAAAAGGATTTCTCTCTTCGATCATTAGTTTTTGCGTGAAAGAGTAACAAAAATTCATCTATCCTCACAAACTTTCACGTTTATAATAGTAGTTCCTACTACTACTACGTGTATTTTTTTAATTTGGAAGCAACGAAAACAGCACTTTCTGGCCGCTCTGTTCACTAATTTATAATTAACTATAAAAATCAGACTTGTAGTCATCACAATTTCAAAAATTATAATCTACTATAAAATCACTTCGTTTGGTTACCTCAATATTATCATTTACATTTAGAATGTCCTGTAAAAACAGGACGTGTAGTCGCAGCAAGTGACCATTAATTCGTATAAATTGAGCAAAGGACGTCTAAATCCGCAATGCAGGCGGGAAAAGGATTTGCCAAGGAAATCCTCCTTTGTGAAATCTGATGCTTTTTATCTCAGATTGATTTGACTTAGATAAAAATATAAGATTTTTGTAAATGTATCAGAGAAGTTTTTTGGATTAACTGATGCAATAAATAACCTAACCTAAACCAACCAATAAATAACCTAACCAAGAGCATGTCAGGACATGCTCTTGGTTAGGTTTTTTGGAAATTCTAGGTGGCAACATATAAACCACTTTGGAGGCCTATTACTTGAAAATGGTTGACTTTGTAGAAAAGTAATATATGAAAATTTGCCTTTAATTAAAAATACCTATTCAACGATACCTCACACCAAAAAATAATATCTCCACTTTACATGTATGAAATTAAAATATGAAAAATTACTATCATGCCAAAACCGAGATCTATACACAGTCTTTAACTTTACCAAATTTCATCCATTTATAATCATAATTACAGAAGCTAGAAGCGCGGGCAGACAGACAGACAGACAGACGGAGGACAGAGCGAAACTATAAGGGTTCCTTGAGTATTACGGAATCCTAATAAAAGTAGTGCAATTAACATAAAATCACAAAATACTTGTGCAGACACAGTTCTACATTGTTCCTATGGCGTTTATGTAAGAGCTGGGTAGACCGTTTGATTCGCACTCGAGAGAGTGCAGGTTCGATTCCCAGGTTATGGTATGGTGTACCAATGAGACTTTTTCAGATCTCATGTACATTATACGGACGCTCCAACGGTGAAGGAAAACATCGTGAGGAAACCCGCACATAGTTGGCCCCAGACGTATTAACCAGTCATTTCTCTGGACTAGGCTGACTATGTTGTGAGAATGCCGTATGTGCTTGGTCAACCATACTTCATTTAAATACCAACTGTCCCAGGTACTACAGTATTTCAAGAGTGGTTACTTCGCTCGGAGAGTACTGTATAAATAATTCAATAGCGGATGAAAAGGCCTAAGTGAATGAGAAGCTGTAGAGGCAGGCTTGGCAAAATAAAATACCTTCTGGTGACATGGTCAGAGGACGCCTTGTTTGCCACAGTTAAATATGAAAAATGTATGTTTCGTTTTTCATTATCAATAAAGTCTATCGTTCGAAGCATTGAGGAGTTCCTAAATTTTGTTCTATGGTGACAGGTGATGAATAAAACACAACATTTATAGTCAATACTGGAACTCACCGACGCGTGTCCTAGTCGGGTTGACAGCACCCCCCACCCCCCACCCGACATTCTCGCTACGACACCAGTTTGCATCACTACTTTATTAGAAACTAGCTTTTGCCCACGGCTTTGCCCGCGTAAATACAGTATCCCACGAGAACCTTATATTTTCCTCGCTATAAAAACTAGCCTATGTCCTTCCCCGTGGTCTACTCTATATCTGAGCCAAACTTCATGATGATTGGCTTATTAGTTTTTATATGAAAACGTAAATTCTGTACCCCCAAGGGAACTGTACATTTTCACGCAATAAAAGTATCCTATGTCCTTTCCCGTAGTCTACATTATATCTGTGCCAAATTTCATGATGGTCAGTTAAGTAGTTTTTACGTGAAAGCGTAACAACCAAAACAAACAAACTTATATTCCCATTTATAATATTAGTAATGAAGTGAATATACGTCATGACAGGCATCAGTAATAAAATCTATTTTGTCGATTGTGATTTCGAAAGCCGAAAAAATGCCATATATCTTGTTAGATATAATTAGTATCACAAACCGGACCCACAACCAGCTTACCGTAATCCTGGTCCCCAGCACAAGGTCCTAATTAAACAAAAGGCTTTAGCTTTCCAGAGGCCTTTTATTTTTCAATTTGTGAAAACAAGAACCTGAGTGAATTATTTTAATATTCATCAAAACGTAATAATACGTGATGTGTAATTTTATAAAGAGACATTAAAGAGCCAATTTATAAAAGCGTACACGTGGCCTTCATGTAAGATCGACTTTTTCTTCTATTGTAATCGAACTATTGAAACTCCAATAGTTCGATTACAATAGAAGAAGACCAGAACCCAAATTCTCGCAATTAACTTACACTTACACGTAATTACCTTATATTTTTATTGAATTATAAATGAATCGTCTTGGTATCATAAGCATATTTTTTGAGTTGGGACCAACCAAAACGCCGTGTTTAATGTTGGTTTGACGTTTATGAGAATACCAGTTCGCAGTTTTAAGATATCCTTCGTATAGATATATAAGATAAGATATCGATCGACTGGATCGTAACTGTATTAATACTGGATTTAATTAGTAAAATCGACAGTGGTTCGGGAAAAACACCAAATCACTTTTTTGAACTGCAGTTTCCAAAATAGAAATTGCCCTAAAATATCCAACCTCCCAAATGAGACGGTCCAGTAAGAAGTTCGATTCCAAGTATTTGAATAGTAAGACTTTAGCTAAGTTCTATAATTGAATGGACACAATATCAGTCACACTCACGTGCACAAATATAATGATGTGGGTATCGTGTGAAATTCTATGAATTTGCAATTTCTCACATGTTATAAATGCAAAACTTTGTATATCTGTTACGCAATCACGCCTAAATCACTAAACAAATTTTAATATCATTTTACACACCGATAGATTAAACCTTAGGAAAGGACACTGGCCAGTGACTACTTCCTACGCTGTACCTATGTGTTACGAAGTTGCTGTAACGAAGTAGAAATAATAATACCAAATACTTATAATATTTACCTTCTATAAATATTGTTGTTCTGCATAATAGGTAATTAGTAAAAGCAGTACGCACCTGTTAAGTGCAATAGTGTCAGTGTTGCTAAGCGTGTTATTGTTAAAATAAGAATTTTCATTTTAATTTTTAAGATGTTAAAAGATGAAAGGAGCGCAATACCTCATTTTATCTTTTTTTTTACGTTTAATACCTGATGTAAAAATTATTTGCTAATAAAGTATATTTTATTAAAAAAATAAGTAGTCGTAACGAAGTTGCTGGCATCATGTAGTATAATATTAAATGGACCTTTAAGTTATAAGGTTGATTATTTTAGGTTTTTTCAAAAGTACAGTCACGACCAACGTGCGGCCGCGGCCCGCAGACGTTTGCCGTGCCCCTGAGCTAATTTAGCGGTCGACTCGGTAATCGAGCGGTCGGCTTTTTAAGGTCGCCGTGTACACCTGCGTTTATGACAGTACTTGGTAATGTTTGAAAAACATATATTTTTTGGGTTATTGCGGACTATTTGTGGATATTTATTGATGTGTTAGGGTTTTGTTACAATAAAAAATGGCACGCAATCTTGAAAAGATTGTTCATGCCTTGTATAGTAGTTTGTTTACCAGTATCTGAATATAACAAGTGGAAGAACAGTTTTTATTGATGTACCGTGTAAATTCTATGGTAATGTGAACTCTATGGTAATGTAAACTCTATGGTAATGTGAACTCTATGGTAATGTGAACTCTATGAAAATGGCATCAAGAATATAACATTTTGTTGGAATAAAATGTATACTTTATAATGCTAACATAAAAAAAGAAACTACGTTTTCGTGACTAAAATAAAAACGGGAAACAATATTAATACATTTACTGAAATTACAATTAAAAGTGGCAACATCTTTGAAGCTGGCAATTAAGATCCTAAGTAAATAAATTGAACAAGTAGGCGAAGGGAGTTTTGCCGGGGAGTTCAATGGGTGACGTTGTGGAATTCATATTTCCTCAAAAATTTGTGTAAAATTTTCGGTTCTTAATAATATTGGTAGAATATTAACCATCAAATATTCGTTAACGTGCACAAGTGTGGGCAAGTGGTACAACTTCTAAAAACGTGCTATTTTGTGTTTCCCGCCAAAACTCCCTAGGAACTTTCAGTAAAGCTTCTACCACTTTACTGAATCGACTGACATGACTCATGGACTGTACTGACTATATATTTGGACTTTGACTAGACTATAAACTTGACGATATAGAAATACGATGTTGAAAATTGAAACGAAAGTTCTATTTATTTCCCGCCTTTTTAACCTGACACGGGCAAATGGTTATAAGCCGATGCCATATATAAATAAATGAAAAAAAGTAGGCGAAGGAATCGCTGAGTGGGCGTAAAGCAAGGAAAGTATTAAAATATTGGAAATGAAGTCGAATAAAATACAGTGTTGCCATTTTTAGTATCTTACATTTACCTATTGGCACTTCAAACTGAATAAAGCTGTTACTCTGTTTACAATGTCTTAATAAAATAGTTGGTTGCCAATAACATAAAGCATTCTTTTTACCCGACTTCGGCGAAGCCAAAAAAGGGTAATAATTTTGGCAGTCTATATAATATGTTTGTATGTATGTTTGTTCCACCGTAGCGCCTAAACTACTGATCCGATTTTAATGAATGAGGTGTCAATGGATTTGTAATAATTGCCCGGGTAACATAGGCTATATATTTTACTTATTATAGTAATTCGGGATATTAATATCAACGTTCTGTTAGATTGAAATAGCGCCATTGAAAGATGGGTGAAAATAAAAACGATTACTCATGAACGTAACGAAATATAATTTCATCAAACGTGTCTTGTTTCGAATCTCGACCTCTTCTTTCGAATCTCGACTTCGAGACACGAGACGTCCTAGGATACAAATCCTAGGGCTTAGGCACCTACGTAGATGAATAGTTGGGCTAGTTCCTAAGCCCTTATATTGTAGGTAACAGCGGCGAAGGCTGCTCCTCCTTCATATGGAAGCTAGCCTGTATAGTAGGTAGGGATTTGGATGAGGGTCGTCAAAAGATAAGTGGTAAGTGAAGCCGATAGAAATGGAGTTATAGGAACCCCACGCCATTGGTAGGTAATTTATTTTTTCATAACTCATTGTGAAAAATATGTACGTATATTTTGTATGTCCAACAGCCTTGTTATTAGTAATTATATGTTAGCTACTGAAGTGTGTTATAATAAAGGGGTTAGAAATACCCTTGAGATAATTAGATGACAAAATTTTAGTGTGAAACTTGTAATTACTAGAATTAATTATGGCGATGTTAAGGTAGCCTTCCGATCTATGCGATCGCGACGCGCGACCGCGACGCGTGTTTGCGACCAACAAAACAATCCCAGCCAATCAGGTTCTCTGGCCACGCACAACGGTCGCTCGCTCGCGTGTCTTGTTTTCTGGATACATATTTTTAATGTACTGTATTTATCGTGGTTTAATGCCTAAATTGATTAAATAAATATTTTATTACTATTTTTATTTGAGTTTACATAATTTTCTATTATAATATTTTTATGGACGCTTCACACCACGACAATCTGGCCCCATGCTAAGTACCCGAAGAATTTGTGTTACGGGGATCAGACAACGGAAAGTACATATTTTAATACTTGTATTATACATATATTTAAGATTTTTATTATACTATAAAAATATTATCTAGTACACATACATGACCCAGGAACATTGAAGACTTTTTGTTCCCTCAGCGGGATTCGAGCCCGCGACCTCCGTCTTGAGCGCTGACGCGCTAACCACTGAGACACAGGCTATCTGATCAGATTGAATGTAATCTAAACGTAAACAAAAATATTAAATTCGACCAAATCAATGTGTCACCGTATTTACTTTATTGGTCATCGTAAATAAGTGACATTCAAATTGGTAGCATTATATCGCGGTATCTATTTCTTTGTTTAGATTAAACTAGCTGTTACCCACGCCTCCGCCCGTCTATCACGGAAAAGTACAGTATCCCACGGGAATACTGTACTTTTCCGGGATAAAAAGTCTATGTTTTAATTCAGAGCTTATACAACTACCATACCAAATTTCATCGAAGTCCGTTCAGTAGTTTTTGCGTGAAAGAGTAACAAGCATCCATCGATCCATCTATCCATCCCGATGAATGGATGGATGCATAGATTATCCATCCATTAATCCATCCATCCATCCATCCATCCTCACAAACTTTCACATTTATAACATTAGTAGGTTTGGATCTGATAGTATAGTGTTGTGCATCAAAAACTACACTCGTGGTAATGGCACGTCACTGTATAATAGCACATGAATTTAATATCCTTGAGGCATGATCAATCTTTTATATAAAATTATTGCCGTGAAAAATATCGTTTGCATCAACGCCCGACGCCCATTTCTTGGAGTACTTGATCTTGAGACACATTGTACTGAAAGAAAAACTTATTGTGCCATACAATATATTGTTTTCCGCTCGCCTTTATTTATATTCTATTATTGTTTATTACTGTTCTTAATGTAACAGAGAGCGTATGATATGGGACTTGGGTGTTTGTCTAGAAGTTTTATTATGATATATAATATATATATATATATTATATATATATTCTTGAGAGTTTAGAATTCTCGAGAATAACAGAACTCCTCCGAAATTTGACTGGTCTCAATAAATGTTGTAGGTGTATTCGGTAGCTATGAGAATAGGTTGTGATGGACGTCATACGGGTGGCCCTTATGGTCCACTCTAGGGCCACCCTTATTATTATTTTATATTTGGACACATTTTTTAATTTTTATTATTTTAAGATCTGCCATTACAGGTGGGAACGCACTAGGCGTAACTTCGCATCAGCGGAACAACGCGACGCATCTCGGCCTTAATATATTCTTTGTATGAAATCGTATGAGATATAACGCACTACGCGGCATCGGAGCTACGCGACGCGGCACTCCATTGCGGTATTATTAGTGAGGACATGTCGCGTCGCGTCGCTCCGCTGCCGCTTGGTGCAGCTCAATTATCCTACACGTCCGTGTGTGGGTGGCACTTACAAATGTCTGTTCCGTTTTTATTATAAATCGCTCGCTCATTCGCCGATCGATCAGCAGCGCGATGTTCCCGCTCAATGGATTGAGATAAATATAGACCACTATTCAGCGCCTGAATCCGAATATGTTGGAGCGACTCACACAAATTTCATCTGGTCCCAGAGGAGTTAATAAAGATTGTTGCCTCCATACTCGAGTCACATCACGTAGCGAAGCGGCTGTGTGTCCTATTTATAATTACAATTTTAGACTTTGAATATGAGTTAGCATTTAGAAAACGCGAAATACTGTATTGCTTTGCAAATAAGCATACTAAGTCATGCACAGAATGCACATCATGCACAGAAATTCAAATCTTTCACGTCTGATGAGCGTCACGTGGCTTACGGCCAAATACTGAAACGCTAATTAAAATTAAGAGCCCTCCGATTCACAGGTTGTCGCTGTCTCTGGTAACCGAAATGACAAGCACAGCATGTGTCTTGAGCGTCACATTATTTAACTATCGTTCCAGTATTCGGTCGATATTGTCATTTTTTAAATAATATCTATAATATTATTATTAAAGGATAAAATAATCCCACAAAAACATTTCATAAATGAAAAGACCAAGTGAAATTCAAGATGGTACATTTAATTACTCGTAGTTACTCATAAAAATATTGTAACCGTATGTGGAAAATTTTAATTTTATAATTTATTATATAAATAGTGACTTGGCAATAGTCCGAGGTGTTTTATCAGTGGAAATACAAAAATACATATTTTTAAAATCAACTTTATTTATCAATCTTAAGTTTTTAATTTATAATATCGCTAGAATACGTTTTCCTTAGCCAAGTACTAAAATAAATAATGTATGAAATTAAATATGAGTCAAGTATTGTTTTAAACACTTACGGATTGTGTCGCGGTGCGCTTTTTTTTACCGACGTTTTCCGACACCATCCGTAAGTGTTTAAAACAATGAACAATATTCGCGTAAACATAAGAAATCAATATAAGTCAAGTAGCCTATTATGCTTATTCTCCCTACCTCCATCCTCCATCTATCCATATTTTTCAAAATCGCGTTTTTTGCCGCTTAAAACCTAAACCATGCACTCGATTTTTATGAAATTTAAAACAAAAGCTTGTTCCGCTAACGACTTCTCTGCGACAAAAATTCAGACCGCTAGATTTATTACAAACGAAAATATGGGGGCACGAAAAAGCCGCGAAATGCTTCGAGAAAAGCTAGTTACGGCCGCTTAATACTTGGCGATAGCGCTGCCACGCTATCAAATAAAAAATTGTGAATAAAATTAATGGTAATAATTGTGGTGCATTACGTGATATGAAAAATAGCTTACAACCTATTCTCTTATAAATCGGTCAAGCCGTATCAGTGGAGTTCTGTGACAAACACTGTGACACAAGAATTTTACATAATATAAGATAAAGAGTAGTAAAGAGTAATTTAATCTGAATAGAGAGCAGAGCATAGTGACATCTGAGTGGTAACTAATGGGACATGAAAAAAAACGCAACAAAAATCCACATTCATACAATGGTTTTAGAGTTTCGAGCTAAAATAATAACGTTCATTGCGCATAAAAATACATTTAATTACCCGAAGCTAGGTAGTTACACGGAGTCGATTAGAAACGAATCGAAATTGAAAATAAAATTGCGTCGTCAGTATAATTTTACGATATTTGTGTAATAAACCGCACACTCCGAATGACTTGTAAACCGAATGTGCCCTGTATAATACGGGCTATACGGCTGATTGTACGGAAATCGGTTCCGAAAATTGTTTTCCCACTTTCTTCTTTTTTCTTTAATTTAAGAGCAGGTCCCTTGTCGGTGGAGCTTCCGCCACTTTTCTCTATCCTTCACTAGTTCCTTCAGTTCTTTATAGGACATGACATTATATTCTCTACAAGTTGACTAATATAGTTATTCCTTGGCCTTCCCGTATCCCTCATTCCTTCTATCTTTCCTTCTAATATTGTCCTCATGAATGTGTCATGTCTTATAAGATGCCCTATCTCTACTTCTCATTGTCGAGGACTCGCTACCATATTGAGCTAAGCTCCAGACATATGTTTTTACTAGTTGCTTCTTTACTTTAATTTTTAATTTTTATGTTAAAAATTATTTCTTTTTATTGAATTCTCTCTTGGCTCTTGCAATTCTAGTGGTGATTTCTGCAGTACATCTGGGGCCGTCACTTATTATACTTTCTAGGTATCTGAATTTATCAACTCTCTCTATTGTGTTTCCATTAATCATTTGTTGTCCATGGTCACTCTGTCGTCTATCGGCTACAAGATATTTTGTTTTGAAAAATTTATGTTCATTCCATATTCCGAAAATATTGTGTTCATGTGATATAGGAGTTTTTGTAGTTATGTGCTGTGTCCCACTTTAAGTATGTAACATTAAAAATACTACGTACGGTTTGTACGATTACGGTCAGTTTACACCGAAACGTGACGCGACAGACGCACTGCATTTTCAAGATAGCGATTCAAAATTAAAGTATATTTACTACGCAATAGCATACACGTATAGCGAATTAAATACTTAATGCTCTGAATAATTTATTTCTTGTACTAGTTGATAGAATTACATGTGTGAAACAATATTAATACTACTCGAGAATAAAATATGTAACTGTACAACAGTTGACAACCTTCCGGTTTCAATTCCCGAAACAGAATAATCCAAAAATATCTTGCGACTGCCAAAAGAAAGCCTCCATGTTTTACGTCCCACCGCGCTGTATAGGAATCATACGATAATGGTGGCGTACTCTGACTGGTCAATCGCAATGACACGATATCACCCGATTTCTAAAAAAGAACATAAAAACAATTTGAATATTACCAATTATGATCAAGTTGATAAAAATCATCAAACGCGTATCATTGCAAGAGTTCGAATTTTGAGCTGCACCATGCTGCGTGGCACGACGAGACACGATGAGACGAGACGCGGCGATGCATTTAAAGATAGCGATTCAAAAATTGAACTATTCTCTACGCAATAATATATACGTTTTATTGCAGGAGGGTGAATTTCGAAAATAAAATTGCATCACTCCGTCGCGTCGCGTCGCGTTGCGTCTCGTCATGTCGCATCTCGTTTTGGTGTGAACTGATTACTGTCCTATACGGACTTACAAAAACGAAACACAAAACAACACTGGTTTTCTGTGACTACGTGCTATCGATCCGATCGTGCGCGCCTACTCGTGCCGCAGCATGGCACGGAATATAAATTATAAAATGGACATAATAATATTATCCTTGAAAAAGGTCAAGTTAGGAGCACCCGGAACCGGAAAGCGTGTATGAAAAGGGTTAGGTTGAATGACATGAAACGAAAACTCAAAGAGTTTTGCGACATTGTGATATTATAGTATTATTCTCGTCTCATATAAGAATATGAGACGAGACAATCTTGTAAATATATAATCGGTTTCTCGAAAACGGTATTACTACAAAATTTAGTGTGCAGAGAGTTTTGGGGTGGAAATATCAGGAAAGGTGGTGTGCGTACGTATAATTTTTGCTTTGTTCGAAAATTCGGATTGTGGTGGATTCGAAGCCCGGTCAGATAAATATTTTTGTGTGTGTTTTTATTATTTTGTACTTATCATCACCCTCTATATCTCTGTCAAATTTAATCAAAATCGGTCCTGTAGTTTCGGACCCTATTCAATGCAAACAAACATTGGTGTGCAATGCAATGTGACAGACGCATCTTCGGCTAACATCGTGTGACACCGTACCTTGTGACCGTGTGACATCGTGAATCCCATTTTACTCCCATAGATTTTCATACCCCCGGGCTTATATTAAATGAAATTCGTTTCGTAAGGAGTAAACTCTAAAAAAGACGATCAAACGGAAGATGTCACTTATTTAGCATGCAATGAAGAAATACAATAACGCAGTTTATAATAAGATTTAATAAGATAATAGAGATACAATATCTGCCCACACCCATTTAGATGAAAATGAAACCAGACCAGCTGTGCAGGATTATAATCTTTTAACAATTATTAGACACAAATATTGTAGTAGCGTGGTAGGAGGCTAGTGGACACGCTTACATTCACCGTATGCTCGTAGAAGTGCAATTAAATCGCGAGCTTACTATGTAGCTGTTTATATGTTCCTTTTGATCTGTGTTCTAACTGACTTGTACAGCCAGGGAAAATGAATGTTTGCCAGATTGCAATTAGTAATGTAATTTCTCGAACTTGACTTGACTCGTGTGACTGAAGATACCATGTCACATTGTTATTAGAGAACACATTACAAACTGCTTAATGCTTTCCCTGGCTGTGCAGTATTGTACCGGGTGTTTTTCCAGTCAGTATCCAAACTTTATACTCTTCAATATAAGCAACTTTTACTATGGGATTTACTTTCCTATTTGAAAAAAATATCATGTTTCCTACAAAATGCCTATCTATGCCGTAGCCCTTTTATAGGAAACAGCTGAATTTTTTGACTGAAAAAACACCCGGTACAAGCTACAGTAAACAACCAGTAAAGTACTGATCAATCCGTTTAGTATGTTTTTTATTATTTACCTTACGTATTTTATAGGCAGAATCTCTGTTGAAATACACTACATTGTTTATTATTTTTGTATACCTTTCTATAGTATGGGAAGTAGTATAATATTTTGTATGTATATATTAATATTATATCCACTGTCCACCACCTACACCTATAGGAAATGTGACTGAAAGTTCGTGAACTGTGGTGTGTGAAAGTGTAAAAGGTATTATGCACTTTTATCATGCGTCGTGACGATAAAAGTGTATAATACCTTTTACACTACGACATTTTATCATCCCGTGGAAAACTTTCGAACAAATCTTAGTAAAAAATTAAAGAAAATATACAAAGTGAAAATAATTCTTACATGTTACCATATTATTTCATAAAATGAAATGGAATATGTGGGATGAGATTCTTTTAACTTATATTTTACCATTTATCTATATAAAAAAAAGAGACAAATGTAGTATGTATTTCCTAACCTCTAGTATCAATATTTTCATGCAAATCGCATTTAAGCCCGCTGCGTGGGTTACTGCTTGGAATAAAATCTGTATTAGCATTCAGAGTGTTAGCTACTATAGTGAAAATAATTTAAAGGATAACAAGATGATAATATTATTGTACTACTTATAGTGTTCTCTATCGGGAGTTTTTTAAACGATTTTATTTAAAAGATTTATTGAAGTTAAAAATTACAACCTTTTTTTACATTTAAACTTAACTAAAATGAATCAGGTCTATGTTGGATCTAAACTCAAGAATTATAACTAAATTAGGACTACCGACATTGACCGATGTAAGATCTGAAGTGTCCAACTTAACTCCAAATTCACGGTCCCACGGAGTTGGGACCACCGCGATGAAGCGGCGACAGCATTTCCAGTATATGACGATTTCTTTCGTAATTTATGAAGAAACTGCACGACATGTATTTTCTTTATAGTCCAAGAGGCGGCTTCAATTATTATATGTTATATGTTAATTATAGTCCAAGAGCATGTTCGACTGCGACTGACCGATGATTATGATTCCCATATGATATTCGGCAATTCGGTGCTAAGTCCATATTACATAGGGGTACATATGTAACATACTTTTCAAACAAATATAACAATATTATCATATATTAAGAACTGTAAAATGTAGTTTGTTTTGTAGCAAATATCATGTAAGTACGTTACACCACTCTGTAGTCTGTAGCATTTACGTATATATTATATATATATATATATATATATATATACATTATATAAAAGTAATAGAGTCTAAATATCATCTCTATGCAGATGACTTGCAGATATATCAACATTTCACTATACATAATATATATATATGCAGCATCCGGCATAGCTCTCATTAATGATGACCTTAGACGTATAAGTGAATGGGCGCAGTCCTTTGGTCTACTTGTAAACCCCAGTAAAACGAAGGCATTATTAATAGGTAGCAAACGGATGCTAGCAATACTTGAAAAGCTACTCTTCCTCCCATTACCTTGAACGGCACTACGATACCTTTTTCTGACTCTGCCAAAAACCTGGGAGTAATTTTTGACACACACCTGTCTTGGAATACAAATGCCAACAACATTAGTCGTAAAGTTTACCACACCCTGCATTCACACAAGTTACTCCAAAACTTTCTTCCTACTCCTACTAAAATTCTATTAGCGCAAACCCTTATCCAACCTATTATTGATTACGCTGACGTTTGCTATTTAGACGCGAATGAAGAGATTCTAAACAAATTAGAACGGTTGTAGAATATCTCCATACGTTTTATTTTTGGCTTAAAAAAACGAGATCACGTGTCTCAGTACAGAAAGCAGTTGCAGTGGCTACCTATTCGTCTACGCAGAAACTATCGAATCCTCTGTCTCCTTTTCAATACTATGTTTAGTCCTACATCCCCTTCTTATTTAAATGAGCGATTCTCCTTTCCTAATTTCCAAAACATATCTTGTAGACCCTTTAGATATCCCTCCCCATCGTACCGACTTCTTTGCCTACTCCTTCACGGTGCATGCTGCTAAGCTCTGGAACTCCTTGCCAGCTCAGATACGGGAGTGTAAGACACTTGGGCTCTTTAAGGGAAGACTGCGAGAGCACTATGTCAGCTTAACCTAATAATTAAGATACCAAACCCTTAATTTAATTTATGCTATTAATATTTTATGTTTTTATTATACTATTATAAATTATTGTATATATTAGTATATTGTATTTTTTTTTATGTAAGTATTTGTATAATAATAAAGAACTTAATCTGTTTTCATATTGTTTATAATTGTACGCACCAGATACTGTTAATTTTTTTTATGTTCTCCTGTATCGGTTCTACTGGAAGAAATTCCAATTTTGGAATAAGTAGTACCTTTGTACTAAATTGTATCCTAGTTTTAAGATTTCATTATTTATTATTCTGTGTACATAAATTATTAAATAAAATAATAATAAATATATTCGAGACATGTCGAGGCAATAAATTTCCCCACTTAAATGGCCCCAATTTTGGAGTTTTTCGGGCCATTTTGACATTATAGGTATGGTCAAATCAAGATGGCGTAACTTTTTCTTGTATGAATTTGTTCTGCCAAATGTATATCATAGCCCATCCTTAGTTTTGAAATCATTGCTCTGTAGTAAAAATCATATTATCCAACATCTAGAATAAATAATGCGTGACCCACGATACGACATAATAAATCACACCTCGTCTGCCAGCTGGGACCGCACCTGCCACACGTCAATCGAAGTGTGCCATATTTCCCCTAAAAATGTGCAATACTCTTCCGCGAGTGTGTAAAGCTATGTTCCCACGAGCGTTTATCAGTGTTTGCGACAGAAAAACTGCACTGCAAGTAGAACTGTGCGCTAACACAATAGAGCTGAATATCGTGTACAGCTGTCAAATCTGATATACAGGGTGTTTGGTAGGGAGCTGTACATACGTCTAGGGTAGAAACTAGGGATAGTCTGCTACCTACACCTGCCAATTATATTGACCTTGACCGCCAGGTTTTATTTTAATGAATTTTTTAATTTTTAGGGAAATCTCGATATTTTTGACTAAAACTACCTGTAGCTCAAAATCTATCCATACGACAGGTCTGCTAATAGTCTTGTTTTAATTGTTAGAGTCTTAGCGTACTGTAAAAATTAATTTCACACCAGAAAATTGTTAGAGAAGAAAAGTTATGGGACCTGAAGTAAGTAAAAAAGTAGTAAGGAAAAAGAATAATTTTAATGGCCACTTGGTTTTTGGAGTTCTTCTGATTTTTTCAAAACATCCCCAGTCCATACCCTTTCTAATGATATGCTAAAAGTGTTATTATCACTTTTAGTTCTGAAGTTATTAATTATTTTCCGCAACTAAGGCACTTTAAGCAACAATTTCAACTTATGAAAATTAAATGTGTCCAACGGTAAAAGGATAGCAAATGAAAAGTACATTTGTTTAGTGACTAATTTTATTACAAAATTTGTTCTAATTAGTGACCATTAAAACTTGACTTGTAAACATGCTCGGCACCTCTTCCTCATCTCCACGGTCACCGTGCCAAGCAGCAGTTCTTCACGCATCGTATTGAAAGCGCCGTATATCTTGCTTATCAAAACCTCCCTTGTTGGTACTTCCTCTGCGTACACCAACTCTTTCGCCACCCTTACCCTTCCCCAGACGTAGAAATCAAGCGGGGTAAGGTCAGGTGACCTTGGAGGCCAGAGAATTGGCTCGCCCCGACCTATCCAAGCATTAGGGAAGGAGTTGTTTAAAAACTCCCTCACAACTAGGCTCCAATGGGCAGGACAGCCGTCGTGCTGAAAGACTATGGGCCGATCTTCATCAAACACGTCTCCCACTAAAACGGGCAATTAATTTTCGTGGAAATGAAGGTAGTTTTGCCCGTTTAAGTTGTCTGGCAAGAAGTGTGGCCCTATCAAGCGATTGCCGATGACGCCTGCCCATACGTTCACTGAGAACCTTCTTTGGCAACCTTTGTGCCTCTTCACTCTTGGGTTTTGCTCTCTGGGTGCCCAGTGATGGAGATTGTGGTAGTTAACAATTTCTTCTCTGTCAAACTTTGACTCATCGGTCCAGAAAATACTCCGTGAAAAATTTATGTCTTCCACGTCAGTATGGAGCAAGTAGAGGCAAAAATGCATCCTCTTTGTATAATTGTTTTCCTCTAAGCCTAAAAAAATTAAAAATTCAATGTTTTGTCATTCAATGTGATTTGTCCCTATAAATTGTTAGCGATGTAACAATGATTGTTATCTCTGCCTTTCCATTTCCCTCTCTTTCTCACACACGTACTCACGTTGATTTTAAAATTGTCTATGAAATGCACGTACTAGTTCTAGCTCGCATGTCATGTGAATGACATGCGAGCTTAAAAAAAACTTTATGTTAAATAATTACCTTGTACAGGGGTGTAGTGGAAAGAATTATTTCCATTTTCCCAGAGACAGACCAGACTTTCCACACGCTTAACTCAAGCTATGCCCGAGCTATGATTCTGATGCTTCTGGTAGGATCTTCCGTAAATTGAACCAATATCCGTTGGTCATCAGCCACAATTGGTTCAAATCTGTTGACACTTGGTTCTCGGAAATTTAAATTTCCGGTTTGTCGTAGACGCCGATAAGTAGAGTCAAACGTCTGGTGGTTGGGTACTCGTCGTTTAGGATACCGTTCTTGATAAATCCTCCGCGCTTCGCGCCCATTGCAGACCATTATCAGACAAGACCATTATCAGACCTGCCCTATGGATAGATTTTGAGCTACAGGTAGTTTTAGTCAAAAATATCGAGTTTTCCTTAAAAATAAAAAAAGTCATTAAAATAAAACCTGGCGGTCAAGGTCAATATAATGGGCGGGGGTAGGTAGCAGACCATCCCCAGTTTCTACCCTAGGCGTATGTACAGCTCCCTACCAAACACCCTGTATATTGACACTTGACACTTTTTATCTCTATTGTATTAGTGCAGAGTTCTATTAACTGTGCAGTATTTTCTGTCGCGACCACAAAAAGCCTTCGTGGGTGCGAGGGCTAAGGGTCAGTTCACACCACAACCATACGCGACGCAACGCGGCGCTGCATTTTTAACCGACTTCCAAAAAAAGCAGGTGGTTATACATTCATCTGTATATATATATATATATATATATATATATATATATATATATATATATATATATATATATATATATATATAGCGCTTCAAAATTGAAGTTTTTTTTCACTACACATAAGATACACGTTTAATTGCAAGAGTTTGAATTGCAAGCTGCACCGTCCTGTGCAGCGCAGCGCCACTTTTGTAATGAAATGTCTTCTTGAGTAGGGAATAAAGTTCAATTTTAATGTATCAACGGCACTCACATCTAGGGTAGCTTCTAAACACAACATTTCACATACGAATATTATGTTTATAAGCCACTCACACATAGAGTCAATTCTGCAAAATAAAACCTGCCATAATACAATTACAATCAAGTTCCGACTCCCGAACACGCTGAAACTGTCAAACCGGTATTCTAGTAAACGTTAAAGCAGCGTCAAACGCCTTCTGATTGGTTCAAACATCACAAAATCAGTTTATGATAACAAGTCGCTTCACTTATGACACAATCAAAGTAAAATTAAAGTCTACTTTAAATACGAGAATTGAGGTTCTGAATTGAGGTCCGCCGCGCGTTGTGACGTTTCAGTTTTCCACCCTTCTATGTACCTAACTAGAATCGTTTATTTGATTATAAACTATTAGTCTATTACGGCTTACATTGTATTTGTTTGATATGTTTGACACATCAAATAAATATTGCCGTAGCCCGTGCATTGCCTGGATCCTAAATACACTCCCATTCGTCTAATTAACATAGTTCTCATGGTCCCGAGTTCCCCGAAGTCACCGCACGTTACATGTTGCTAAGCTTGAATATTTGTGTATTATGAACTAAGTCAACTTTAATCTGCTAGCTTGTTATACACAATATTAATGACAGTGTTAAGTATAATGCTCTCTTGACCAGACATTTTGAGATATTACGTGTGTTTGATACACCTTAGTGTTTTCTACAAACATGATATGTGTGACAGTTCTAAGAGCGTTTTCACGTTGCGCGGTGCGATATCGAATGTCACACCGATAAATTACTAAGGTATGAGAGAGACAGTTATATGTTTTAATATTATACCATTATACCATGCCATTTTCGGTGCGATATGCTATTGCGATCTGTATATTGGAAAAAAGCACTTATGCCAAAGTCATAAGAGCGTACCTTAGTAATTTATCGGTGCGTCATGCGATATCACACCGCGCAATGTGAAAACGCTTTATGTGATACAGTTTAGTACTTCCAAAATACAGAAGTAGGTTATCAATTCGTGTGTATGTTTGTTTTGTATGTATGTTACGCAATTACTACACCGTTGTGAACCGATTTTCGATTTTATTTTTTATTTTAAAGAGTTGACTCCCAAGTTGTTCCCATTATCACCAAATGGTTGACCTGGTGATGGGATCCATGAGGAATCAAGAGAAATCCTCAAAATTTATAGGGATACCTAAAGTGATTTTGATATTTTTTGACAATTTTTTGAAGCATATGCTACCAAAAAGTGAGTTTTTGTGCCAAGGTATACACTAGATTCAAAAGCACTGAACAGCACTCCTCAGTCTTTGAAAATACACGTCTAGAAAATTCAGCATTGTTTATAAAACTGCAAGCATATTTATATGTCATTATTAAATTATCATCATCACCATCACCATCATCACACCATATATCATGATATTATTATGGTGATATAGGTACTTCTCATACTGTCTTTTACACCAATATCGATTTCTTTGAATATTCTCCAGCTACCAAAAAGTAAAATGTTGTACGAAGGGCCTACCCTTCGCACAACCACCATTTTTTATCCAAGGTGGGATCCAGGACCCTTCCAGGGAAGGGTATACCACCCTGGATCCAAAAGGACAGAACAGACTCCTCAGTCTTTAAAGATACACGTTTGGAAATTTCAGCGATGTTTAAACAACTGCAAGCATATGTTACTTTTAAGTAAATATCATCACATTCACCATCATCACACCATACATATTCATATGTTGAAATAGGTTCTTCTCTTAGTCTTTTACACTAATATCGATACCTGTGAACAGTCGCTAGTCACATCATCATCATCATTATACATTGTTTATCAACTGTTACATTTTTTCCGCCGACAGCTTCACTTTTTAGGTAACCTAAGCATATGTTACTAAAAAGTGACATTCTTTGTCAGTCTTTAAAGATACACGTTTGGAAATTTTGGAATTGTCTATAGAACTGTTGTGATGATGTATGCGAAAGGTCTGCAATGTCAGACGCCTTCTTCAAAAGTCTTCTTGGATAATAATTAAAGTCTAAACGTCCAACGGAGTGACCTTTTTCAGCTGTGGAATTAAGTTAATAATTTCATTTTTTACTCTTTTTCTCTATTTGACAATCGTGAGTGTGGGACCTCTTGCTCCAACTAACTTGAAGGTATTTTGTGCATAAGTGCTGAAAATCCACGTTGAAAACACAAAACGTTTGTATTATACTAGATGTTGCTCGCGACTTCGAGCGCGCAAAAGGAAATCTTGCGGGAACCGTACATTTTGCCGCGATAAAAAGTACTGGCTACTTTTTATAGCTACTATCCATAGTAGAATGGTAATTTGTGCGTCGTTTACGAATAATATCGGGTTCAAATCCCGGTCAGATTAATATTTATGTGATTATTTTTATTTCCTTTCTACTATATTTTTTTAAGCTATTGCATAGCTTTTATCGCGGGCTTTGAGCGCGGCGACCGAATCAATAAATTCCGTAACGAAAATAAACCTAACACCCCCCACTCCGACCGGCACAGCGGTGCGGCGTTGAAAGCCGTGCATCGTCTAACGTCGTTTCAGTTCGGCAGACTTCGGCACGGTGTTTGTGTGCGTGCGACTAGACGTATGCGTGTAGACTTACTATAGAATAGCTTTACCGCGGCAGTCCCCGAGTGACACTCGCATTTTTTTTATTTTTAAATATTTTATCGTCCAAATAAAACCCCGAGCAAAGCTCGGTCTTCCAGGTACTAATAAATAATAATATTATATTATAATATCACTTACAAGAAAAAAAGTTGTCAAAAAAATATATTTATAAAATATATATACCAACTAGCAAAGTAAAAGCTATGACATTTTTATAAATCACAAAAAAGTATGAAATAAATAGTAAATTCTGCTAAAATGGAACTATATCTCTACTCAATCTTCTTATTTTTGAAGTCGGTACCAGCCCAAGCAATTATATCAATACCTTAATAATAAAAAAAAACATAAATTTTAACACAACTACATCCTTAAACATACAAACAATATTTTAAAGCACTAAGTTCAAATTAGCTGGTACCGACTGCAAAAATAAGAAGATTGAGTAGAGAAATAGTTAAATTTTATCATAATTTAAAAGGGGAATTACTCTTTCGACAGTAAGAATCATTTATAATATTATATATATATATATATATATATATATATATATATATATATATATATATATATATATATATATATATATATATATATATATATTAATATTTATTCATCTACAAACATAACATGCGTGTCAGTACTAAATCTTCAAAACTAATGCTTTCGAAACGGCCAATTTTATATTGCAAAATAACATTTTTTTTTCAAACAGGAGGAGTATACAACTACTTATTAAAATTCTTGAAAAGGCCATTTGAAACATCATCTATTTAGATAAAAACTAAAACTGCATCATCACATTTTTTTATCAATATTGCCAGCCAGAAATCGAACCGACTTCTGACCGTACTAGTAATTCAGGTGTGCAATTCAATCATTCAATAGTGTTGCTGATAAGGAACAAATTCTGGAAAGCAATGACATACATCAAACTTAGGGAAAGGGGTGATTTTTAACAATATATGCTAGCCATACTAAGTTTGATAAGTCGGTTTATATTAAAAGGTCCAGAAAGATTTAACATCCTTCTAATATAATATGAATGAGAGGAGGCCCACTTTCTAGAAGCTACGTATTGGTTTGTGTCATTGAGCTTAATAGATGTTACTAGGTTGCCAAGATACAAATCTTCGTCTGGAAAAATATAAGCCTCAGTGTAGTTTTATAAATTTATTAAAATTATGAACAAATTTAATTAATTTTTTAAATTGAATATTGATTGGTTAGAAGTTTCTTGAAAAAAAAAACTGTATGTCATTCCTTTCCAGAATTTGTTCCTTATTAGCAACAATGTCGAATGGAATAATATAGGTTAAATGTAATAATGTAATAATGTTTTATCGTTTTTTTTCCAAAATAGCTTGATTCAATTCCTGGAATTCGAAGAAATCAATTTATCAAATATCTGTATCAGTTTGTAACAAAATCGTGCTCAGAATTACTTTCAGAATTTTTCGATATTCCTTATAGTTGCAGATTGAAAAATCCACTCTGTATATTAATAATTATAGAGTCGACGATGTAAAAGGCATGTTTTGTCGGACATTAAAAACTAAATTATAAAACTCTTATATAATCAAAGTGCTCACTTGAGTAACACTTTAGAATGTTCCATTAAAATCATATAATATATATTAAAAATGTACGTTCCTAGCCTGTATAGTTTCACCTTTGTTGTACATATAAAAGGATTTCTTTGAGCATGTAATTCATGGAAACGTTTTTCTGTTTGAGTTCAGTTTCTCTCATCTCAGACAGCTAAGACACGAATAGTTTTGAAAGCTTATGAAATTATTTCAAAACAAATTTTAGATTTTATTTTATAACTGGTTGGCCCGACAGATGTTGTTCTGTCTTAACTATGATATCTTAACTATCTACGTAATGATTCATGTATGCATGACGCTGCCTATTTATTTAGATTAGTTAAAGCTGCTATGAGGGCGTGGATTGGCATGACAGTGCAGGTGTATAATATAATATAAACGAACTGGATATAGCTTGCAGCGTCATGACAATAGGAAATATCGTGCCTACACTATGTTATTATCTAGCCAGTTGGGAAGATGTCAAAGTGCGACATACGTAGTCCCAGAAGTGTGTAGTTTTTCTTTCCTCCTTCTTTTGACCTTTTTAACTCTCCCAAGGTAGAGTTTTTATGTGCAATTTAGAAACAGTTATTTCAATTTTATTATTTAAAATTATATAGGTGAAGATGATTACTTAAATATGTAGTTTAATTTTATTTTAAATATAAAATTAATGACGATGTAAATAATAATGCCAAAGTTTTAATTTCCTAATTTATCGTATATTGTATCTCAAATAATGTTGTCATTTAATTTAGTTTATGTTTCGGCGGAACATAATTTTAATTACGGCGCTGTTGTCGTGTTTTCCAATAACAATAACAAAGTTACATCCTCCGTCTTCTGTAAACAGGATTTAAGAGCGCTTAACACGACATCAGCAATCAGCCTCCTTTCTTTCTTAATTAATTTAATCCTTCAGCCTTCAGGAACATTTCAGAGATTCGCAAATAAAATTCTCTCAAAGCAACAACTGTCACGATCTCTTTACTTCGGAATCTGCATCGGAACAGACGAAAACCGATAGCGTCTGGGATCCCTCGCTCCTCGGCGTGAATATTATATGTCAGGAATACTAGATGACTTAAGACAGCAATGTTTGGGAATACGCGAATTCGTATTAATAATAGAAATAGAGAATTCGATAAAATTATGTTTTGTCAGTGATTTATTATTATGAAAATAATATTGATACTAATGTTATAAAGCAAACAGCATTTGTGGTTCTTTTAAAGTTGTCAAATAGTGGGTATCAGAAATATAATATCATATTAAGTTATCACAACTATTAATTATTTAATTATAAATCTGTTGTACATATGACACCAGTAGCAGAGAGTAAAAAAATATAAGCATAATATTATGGTCAGCTCACATTCGCATAGCTAGCCGCACTGCCAAGCGCTGCGCCGCGCAGTTCACGCGTTTCGGTGTGAACTGACGCTAATGGTTAGAGGGATTCTTACTTTCTAAGAACGTCTATGATCAATACTTATGCGTTATTTCGTCATATTTCAGGGTGAACGAACTTTCCCTTTATTATCCCAGCTCGTACAATAGTTAAATGACTCTCTCAGGCCTGACTAAGTATAATGTACTTTAATTACAAACTAAGAATCTTGTTTGATATTTTACGAACAAAAGATCCAGCGTATTTTATATAGTTAGCGTTTAATTGTTAAATTGTTGTTTTAAATGTAATGAAAATGAGTTAAATTTGATTTAGTGTTGAAATAATTGATGATATTTTTTTAATTCTAAACAATCATATTTGTACTGATAAAGTAACTATTATACCTTACAATGTTATAGTCTCGCGGCAAGAAAGATTGTGAGAATTCGTGCTGCTCTAAGAAGTCTTTGCACGAGAGCGAGAAAGAGAGCTCAAGATACCATTAACATTCTCGTTACTCAAGTCTTCTCACCTTTATATATCCCTATGCTATCACTATTTACCTCACTGCGCCAGAAAGAGGGTTATGTTTTTCGATTGTGTGTATGTATTTGTAGAAGCGGTTAATATTTAAGCTGCTGAATTGACTGACAGTCAATAGTACGGAAGTAGAATTGGCGAGAACACTAGCGCCATCTTGGCCCCACTTTTGAGATTTTTGGGGCCATTTTGACATTTGAAGTGTGGTGAAAATAAGATGGTTGACGTTTGGAGTATGGTGAAAATCAAGATGGCGTAACTTTTTTAAGAACGAAGACATTTCGTTCTGTCAAATGTACGTCATAGCCTATCTTGAGTTTTGAAATCTTTGAACAAACCATAGAAAACATGATTTAACTTCTTCTTCTTTTATTTATGGCAATCGCGGTTGCAAAAGGTTTACACCATTCTGCCAGTGAAGAATTTATAGTTTTTTTTTTCAATTTTATTTATTTACATTAATCATTATACAAATTATAAAAAAATATCAATTTCGAGGATCAAGATTCCCTACTCTTAGATTTATTACGATGGGACTATATCACCCGAATCCGCCTGGCCCTGGAAAATTTGGTGCACTGAAAATAGAACTCTGCGCTAATACAATAGAGTTGAAAATGGAAGTTAAGAGTAGAGAATTCTCGATCCTCGAAATTGATGTTTTTTTATAATTTGTATACCTAATGATAATGTAAACAAATAAAATCGAAAAAAAAACTATAAACTCAGAATTTTCTTCGACCTTCGGGATTCCGGATCATAATATAGTTCCAGGATTATATTAAAATTCTTTTTCACTTGACACAATAAAAATTGACACTGACAATGGTTTATGTATTAGGTCATTACGAAATTATTGGCGTTTTGTATAGGAGGAACAATAAGTCGTTTTTTTTTTAAATATAATATCTTTATTTAATCAAAGTATATACCATTATTTTATCTATGTACTTTTGCCATCTCATAGGTAGTTCATTGATTCCTTTACTAAAAAAACCATTCGGACAGGAATCAATAAAATCTTTGCAGGCGCTTTGGACTGCCCCATCGGAGTTGAATTTTTTCCCTTGCAAGATGTTTCGTTTCAAAAAAATGGTAAGTAGGGGAATAGATATCTTAGACATTCCAATTGAAGCTCCTCTAATTTGGTAGCCGTCTGTTGTGCAGTGTGTGGTCTAGCGTTGTCCTGAAGCAGCAGTGGCCTAGAGCGAATGACCAACCTCGGTTGTTTAGCAGCTAGCTTTTCCATTATGATTTGCAGTTGCTGGCAATAGACATCTGCCGTAATTGTCTGGCCAGATTTAAGAAAGCTGTAGTGAACGACACCGGCACTAGTCCATCAAACGCTCACAAGTAACTTTTTTGAGTCAATTTTCGCTTGGGGCAGGCTTTGGCTGGTTCAGTTGTTCCAGAACGAAAACGTTGGAACCAAAAACGCACTGTGTTTTCTTTTGAAACACCGCCGCCGTACACAACATTAATCCTTCGAGCCGTTTCTGCAGCACTGGTGCCATGGTGGAACTCGTACTCGAAAATAATACGATATTTCAAGTTTTCCATTTTGTGAACAGAGTGACGCAAAGAAAAAACCAAAAGAGGAAAAAACAAATGAATTACGGTTTTCGAAACACAAATGCATGAGTAAATAGCGGTATACATTTGAAATTGGAATTCCTAACCAAAGAATATATATTTGAGATCAAAGGGGCCAGTACGATAAGACACCAATTTCATATTATGTAAGGACCTAATATTAAAATTGATGATGCCATTATAATTCTCTTTACTCGAGGTTTCTCGCCTCGTCCTTATAGAACCCTATTATTTTTTAAATTAAAATTTACCTTCGACTAAAAAACTACCACCACACACCACCACAGCCAGTTTATCTATAACTATAACCGAACCACAGGTGTACCGAAATTATTCGCGGTTAACCAGTTGCAAATTGGCTTCAATAATTGAATAAAAAGCCTTTCGGTCTAATTGACACAGGGGTATCATTGTTTATATAATATTAATTTCTGGAAATGCAACTGTAACTAACTACCGCTGAGCATTTTAAAGAAGTGATAAAATTTAAGTAATATAATTATTCAAATAATAGAATTATTATAATAATTAATTATATTAGATAATTATTATAAAAAAAGACGTGTGGCACTCGGGGACTGCCGCGGTAAAGCTATTGCATAGCATTTTGTATCAACTTATGCAATTATAATTATTTATTTATTTTATTTTATTTATGCAGTATTTCTTTTTCTTTGATATTAATTCAAGTTACACTTTTTGAGTGTGGTGACCGATACGAAAACAAATTTTTCTTTTATTAAATAAATAAAAAGTTAATATTGTTTAAAATATTTTTATTATCTTACAATACATGTGGGTTTTATTATCTTACAGTAGCTGTTGGTTATTCAGGAATACATATCATTGAAACTATAGGTTTATGATAACCGATTTCGGAGCAGCTCGTCTCAAATCGTGCGAGTTTCGTAGAGTCGTACAATACGTCTAATCGCACGCACACAACGCCGTGTCGAAGACTGCCGAACTGAAACGACGTTAGACGAAGTGGGGAGCGTGAGGTTTTTTCGTTACGGAATTTCTGGATTCGGTCCCCGCGCTCAAGGCCCGCGATAGAAGCTATGCAATAGCTTAATAATTAAATTAATTATTATAATAATTCTATTATTTATTTAGTGTGTAATATACTGAACTACATAAATAATGCGCCCGCGTATTTCTATACAACTTTTGGACCTTTTTCCCCTTCTAGGATAAATTCTATTCACTTAACAAAGAATAAATAAGGATAAATTATTCTTTGTTAAGGGTTTTTTTATTATTTAGATCTGCGTGCAAAACAGCGCAATCAGATAAACGACTTCAGCTCTGTGCAGATAAGTCAGTTAGTAATAGAATTAGTCTTTTTTAAAAGTTGTCATTATAAATTTGTATTTCCATACTACTTAGCCTGTACCAGTGGCGTGGAGTTCCTATAATTACTCCGATCCTATCGGCTTCACTTACCACATACCTTCTGAAGACCCTCATCCAAATCCTAGGGCTTCCCTATGGAGGAGAAACAGCCTTCGTCACTGGCTTGCACCTTTTTAGACTAATATATTTTGTCAAATGTTTTAGGTATTAAATAAGTCAAAAGTTAATGTGTTTATTAATAAATCAATAAACATTAAAATATATTGATATATTTTTACTAAAAATCTATACAAATTCCTCGTCTCTGCATCTTCAGACCCCGTTTCACGCAGTTCATTTGGCATATATTGATGAAGGTTTCGTTGGTCGTGGTGCACACGGGAAAGTAGACGTTGGGGCACTTATCACAAGGCATAGTTTGGTTCAGCGGTGGCACCAAACGCTCGATTTTCGTCTTCAAAACGTCTTGCGTTAACGTTTCTTTGAGAAATAATAACAAAATGACGGATTTGACTGTAAGAAATTATCATATTGACATCTAAGAAAATTAATATTATATAAAGCTACACGTAACGGTGTGCTTGACAGATTTGCCTGTACAGGTAAACTGGACCGTGTATGGCTTGCTTTAGCCTAGTATCATTTGTCGAAAGTGGATTATCTTTTTGCATTTGCAAATATCCTAGAACGACAATAATATTTAGACCTGCATAAAAGATATTCATGCGAAGAAATTTACGCAAGGGTTTCAATTAGCTGTAACTAGCCTTTGCCCACAGCTTCGCCCGCGTTAACACTCTCCGTGTTAGTGGCAAATAACTTCTTTAGCAAATATACCTGCATATAGTAATAGAATAGAGAGAAAATATATACTTTTTAATAATTTTTCACACGTACTTATTAATTTTAAGATATCTTCTAGATATAATCCATCCAAGGTAAGGAAAATTAAATTGTATTCGTCTAAATAGCTTCTAAAAACACCACATTATTTCTGATTATTTTTTAAAACTTAGAATAGGTATAATAACCTATCCTTAAAATATTGGCTTATCTATACCATCGTGGACTTTTTTGTCGACCTATAAAAGAGAAACACTCCCACTATACATTGTTTTGTTATTTATGTCCACAAATTCAACAACAAATTCACAACAATATGATCGTCATAAATCAAACAACTTCTACAAAACCTTAACAAATTATTATTGACGTAAACCTTCCTAAGGAACCACTCTGTCAGTAAATGTAAACGGCATGAAAATCCTAAACTAAACTAAATACTAAAATCCTAAAATAAATACTAAACTTCACGACACTTTCAAATCATTTAGATTTTATTCTATAATATTGTGTTTTCATTTCCACACAGCGTCGAGTTTTTTTACTTTTTCATCTATAACAGTATTTTTTTTATATCACTCTGTATGTCATCTTTAATTTCGTGGCATTTTATTTCATTCTCAGTGTCCAGTGTCCTTGCAGCTGAGCTCGTCGTCCTCCTCTATAAGACCGTCCAGGGTACGAGCTTCGTCAAATTTTTTACTCCCCATAATTGTTTTTAACTTACATTATCCACAAAAAGATAAGCTGGGGCATAATATAAAATATTATGCCCCAGCACAATAACGAGGGAAAACAATATATATATATACCTACATTTTTGATAAAACTCTTAAAAGTTACGCAAAAGACAATCAAGTGTAATTTTTACGTACGCGGTGGTCATAAGTCATAACATAAAATTAGTAACACTCACGACGACGCCGACGAGGGATACATATCCCTCGTCGGCGTCGTCGTGAGAACTTTAAGAACATTCTTAAAGCACAGAAACGCGTTCGCAATTTTTATAAAGAGCAATATTTCGAGCACGCATGCGTAAATTTTACGCACAATATATTTATAGGGTTAAATTAAGATTTAAGAAGCATTTATGTTATTACTAAGAAGTAAGTTCTTAGTAATAACTTAAATACTTACGAATTAAAATATTTTCTTTTAAAATTTATAATCCACGTTTCTTCTATTTAAACGAATACCATTCAAAATATTTTATTTCATTCCTTAAATAATTATTATAGCACAGTCAAGAAAAATAAAAACTATAAGGTTGTAGACTTTACAAACTTCTGAAAGAAATTTCTAAGACTTACCTTTAAACATTTTGAATGTTTCAATAAGTCTGATTCCGAAACAAAATATTCTTATTTAGTAAATGGTTAATTTTTAATTAAGAACTCGGATTTTATTACGATTAACTTTTTTGGAAAATAGTTAAATCACTATCTATTTTAGCTCTTAGAGGTTTTGAATTTTTTAAATGTATTTTTTATAATATTATATTTAAAGAAGTTTTAAATATAATATTATCTAAGCTCTGTCTTTAGGGTCAGTTTACACCGCGACGATATGCGATGCCACGCAGCACTACATTTTTATGATATCTATTCTATATTGAACTTTTTTCACTACACAATAAGATACACGTTTCATATTATCGTGTATGAATTATATATTCATACACTTGCACATGCGCTGTGCAGCGCGGTGCAACCTGACATATGAACTCTTACAATGAAATATGTAAGGAATATATCTCAATTAAGAATAGCTATATAATAAGTTTCGGTGTGAATTGACCCTTACTGTTACCTTACTTTGACTTAAGATGTTATGTTGTATCAATAAAATCTTACAAATAACGTTTAATGAAAGTACTTGTGGGTTGCAAATAAAAACATCTCGACTATTTAAAATGAATTTATTAACATACTACCGACCAGTAGCGAGGCGAGTATACAGCTGGACATCATATCGGCTTCCCTTATGAATATTACATAATAGATGGCGCTTAGTACAATAAAATAAAGTATTGTTGTTCTATTTTACAAAAGATATTAGCTCATGCGGCTTACCATTCCGCAGATCTCACGCTTCGCCACTGCTGCCGACTAAGTTAAATGACATCCAGGCTGACGGCGAGAAGTCTATGCGCGAGAGCGAGAAGGCGAGTCACTGCCAACGATTCTCGGTGCTTCTCGACGAAAGACTAGATGGACTAGTCAGTAGTCAAAAGGCATAACAAACTGATGACAGTGTCCATCATATGCATGGAACACTATCTTCTTAAACCTCGTCCTCACGCAGTTTAGCCAGCAAAGGTTCGAGTATGTTCTATTATCTGTACCACAGACAGGCAGGTAGGCCCTGGGGCATTCGTCACAATCTGTCATCAGCTCCAGAAGAGGCACAGGGTCTGTTATCCTCTCCATGTAATTCTCCTGTATATGTTGTGCTTCTTTCTTACTCATCATTCTGTTGTCCTGGCAGAATATAAAGGCTACGGCCGCTAGTAGTAATACTGAAATAAAGGTTATAACAGTTGAATATTGTGTTTCATAAACAGTTGATGATTATTATTTTATGTTGTTGTCAGAAAATGTATTTAAGTTCTAGTAATAAAATATCCCAATAATATTTAAATGGCCGGTTTCTAAGGATTATAGACGGTAGTTTATCTATTAAATTGCGCTTTTGTTAGGTTAGGTTAGCCTCCTGCCTCCTGTCTAACGGTTGGGAAGGTTGGGAACCTCCCCCCCCGGCTTAGTCAGTCCCGGCGTCGCGGTGCTTCAGATTCAGTCCGGTCCCTCACGAGGAAGACCGGCCGGTCGTGGGGAGTGTCCTGTGTTAGACTGATCCGGGACTCTCCCTTTCACACTTTCATAGTGGCTGGTGGCAATCCGCAAGTATGGTTTTAGTGGGTGAACTGGCGACAACGCCGGGAGTCCCACATATCCCCGGGACACCCATCCCGGGGAATGCGTAATGACCTTTCCCCTGCGAGAACAAAAAAAAAGTTAGCTTTTAATTGGATGACGCAAATGAAACCTAATCGAAAGCGCTATTTAAAAGATACATTACCGTCAATAAACTACAGAACGGAATAAATAAGCTATTTTAAGATGGGCAAGCGCAATGTCAGTTAAATTACTTTGCAAAGATAAACATTGACAAGTGACCCGATATTGTCTACTCGAGCACATCAGTATGTTATATACATAATTAGTCAAAGTGCATTTTCTAGTTATTTCAAAGAGTTTTATTTTTAAGAAATTCTAGTTAATATTCTGTTTGCTTAATTTTTTATCCGACTATGGCGAATGTGGGATGTCGGTATGTTTGTTCCACCATAGCGCCTTTAAACAACTGGTCTGATTTTATTACAACAAAATTTACATTGGAAAGGAATCTACGGAATTCGAAAAAATATTTTTACTTTTTTCAAAAAGGGTAAAACTACAGGGCAAACCCTTAACTCGTCTTTGTTTTAGGCTCAAATTGTAGCTGAGAAAATTGTGAGGAATTTTTCTCCAAAATTCTTCGTTTTCAAAATATCGAGCGCAATATATATTTTTTTTCTATTTCAGCTATAAATTTTTTCGTTTTTGGCTTTCTCAAATAATTCTTTTTGCACCTTACAGCTCTCGTGAATACGCGTCTTTTGACTCTTTTTTGAATATCATAAATCTTCTTAACTCTCCGAGATATAAGGGGATCGCACTTTTTGGTGAAATCGAGGCTACACTGGACCGAACGAAAAGACATTTCAAGTGTCAAAATAGTTGTCTGTGTCTGTTTACGGACGTTATTTTTACGTGATAACGTCATTACAAGCCGAACGCTTACGTCGATCGTGCCCATGTATCGCGTGTTCCTCGCTCTCGCTTGACGTTCGGCTCAGGCGGAACGCGAGAATTTTTCGTGTCGAAAATTATAGCCCCGGGTAACATAGGCTATATAACTTATGCAGTCGGGTTATATATTATTATAAAAATGTTGTTATTATTTTTCTATTAAAATTTAGAATTAAAGACGCTAACTAAATTAGTCCAATCAAAACATAAAATACTAGATATTACCAGCGACTTTGTGCGCGCAAAAGGAAATCTGGCGTAAACCGTTTTTTTTTTAAATTATAATCGGTCCAGTTGTTTTGTAGCCTATTCAATGCAAACAACCAAACGAACATACGAACTAACAAATCTTTCCTATTTATAATATTAGTATAGATTCATTTGGACTTTGAATTTACGTTTTAATTTTATATGCTCCAATTTACTAACATTAAACTTTTGAAATATTTGTCTGCAGTGCCATTTCAGCGCAATAAATCCACTCGGAGAAAGTTTTTTTTCAACTTCTGATAATAATTTTAAACGAAGCTAGTTCCTCAATACTTTATTTAGAACTTGGAATTCAGGTCCCCGTCATAGCTAAACTTTTGCGATGTTTTTTTTCAATAACTTTGGCACTACGAAACTGAAAATTAACTTAATTATTGAATTTATACGCTTATTTCTAGTGGTAAAAGTTCTAATCATGCTTGAACTTCTTATTTCGCATACCGTGACATTTTAATTTTAACGGTAGATTACCTTTTAAGTGTGAGTATACTTTATCCACTTTACTTATAAAAATAAAAACCAGACAGAGACAGCAACATGGATAGCGTATCCGTGGTGTGAATATTTTATTAATAAGGTGATATAGCTTTGCCACCAATCAGTTAGTTGTAAATACTTACTAAGTTGGCTTAGTGGCACGACCCTTAATATTATAAGTCCATACAAATATTTATGGAATACCTAGGAGAGTTTTCACATCTTATAGCACCGCAAACGCTCTTAAGTCGTTGGCATAAGTGCGTTTTTTCAATATCCAGTCCCATATATATGTTTTATAACATATATATGGGAACATGTTTGTATTTGTAGTTTGTATGTTTGTATTTTGTGTATATAACATGTTTGAAACATATCCCTGTATATCTTATACCTTCGTAATTTATCGGTGAGATATCCGATATCGTATCGCATTATGGGAAAAAGTATATTATCTTTTCTTCCTACTATGATAAAAGGAATAATTTTTGCGACTACAGATTGAGTAGATATAGTAAGAAGGAAAGATAAATTCAATATAGAGAGAAAGAAATGGATTCCACAGAGAAGAAAAATGTAACTACGAGTTTAGAATGTTAAATATTAATTTCATCTGTAGTTCCATTCTTACCCACTGTAATTTTGTCGACGTCTCCGTTTTCCATAGCTGTATAATTTTCAAATTATATTTAATCTTGTAATTGAAATCAGAAATTTTGCAGCAAATCAGTTCCTCAACCACTTTATAACGACCGATAAGAAATTTGTAATAAAATTCAAATTGATCGTTTCAAAGTAAATAAAGTAAAATGGCTTACCTATTCTATTGGATATCAGATATCCAATAGAATAGTTACGTCATTATTTTAATGATTTGTTTTATCTATGACTAACTTAATCCCGCAGCTCTACCCGCGTAAATATAGTATCCCACGGGAATACTGTACTTTTTCGAGATAAAAAGTTGTTGTTTGTGTTTTAATGCAGAGCCTAAGCTACTACCATATCAAATTTCATCAAAATCTGTACAGTAGTTTTTGCGTGAAAGAGTAACAAACATCCACCTATCCATCCATGCATACATCCATCCATCCTTACTCACAAACTTTCACATTTATAATATTAGTAGGATGAATTTAAAGAATCCTTATAAAGTAAACCAGTGTCAAAGAAATTTAAAAACGTCACATGACGCTCTTTTGTGTTTTTTAGTGATGATAAAATAAAAGAACTTAAAAAAAATTAAGAGATTAAAGATTTTATTTAACAATTGAAATTATTTCATAGTTATTTTAGATTTTTTTTTTACATTTTTTACAAGACTACGGCGAAGCCAAAAGGAAGGGTAATGATTTTGGCAGTCTATGTAAATATGTATGTTTGTTCCCTCGTAGCGTCTAAGCTACTGGTCTGATTTTCATAAATGAGGTGTTAATAGATTCAAAATATTTTTTTTATAAATTAATTTAATTTAATTTATTAATTTATTTATTTAATATTAAATTCTGTATTACGAAAATTGAACCTCAAATTCTAACATCTAAAAAAATTAAACCATGATAATCATCACGTGTTTGGTATCAGAATCACGATTTAAATGACGTCGTACAAACCCAGTTGTCCAATTTTTGAACATTACGTGATATAAGTTTATAAATATATAATTTTTATATCGACCTATTCATAGAACAAAGTCACATCTGCAAAATATTTACTTTACAGGAGAGCGAAAAGAAGGTTGACTTGGTCAATTCTTTAGATTAATAGACATTGTTATTTAGGTATGGTATGGTATGGTTTTCCGCTGTATAGGTTGTATGTAACCATATACAACGGAAAACCATACGTCATATTTCTAGATGTAACTTTACTCTTGGGAAAAGTTTCAGTCCTATATTTAAATATAACTTTGTTTTACTTACTTAATTTATCAGTTTCTTGATTTTTATTTTATTTTAAAGATATAATATTTGTTTCGAGCCTGTACTTTTCATGTTACTTATATTTTAAACTAATATTTTAATTAAACTTTGTCCAACATCTATCGTAATAAGAATATTCAGAACAATCCCATTAACTTCGTGGGCTTGTATTAGGCCATGATATATATCTATTGGTACTAGTCATTTGCTTTTAATCGATTGTTTTTGTAAAAGTTAAAATTTTAATATGCAATGTACAACGTACATAGTACATATCCACACGGGCGGAGTTGGCAGTCGGAGGCGGGCGCGCGAGGGGTAGGCCGCGTAAACACGTCCCCCGCGCCCGCGTTGGTGCGAATAGAGAAAATCAGCTGATACTAGCAGCTGTACCGTATGTAGTAAATAAACCACGAAAATTGCATAGATTAATAACAATCTTATTTAAAGTTAGATATCTCCGTGGCCTAGTGGGTAGACAGTTTGATTCACACCCGAGAGAGTGCAGGTTCAATTATCAGGTTGTGGCGAGTACCAATGAGACTTTTTCAGATCTCAAGTACATTACGGACGCTCTAACGGTGAAGGAAAACATCTTGAGGAAACCCGCACATGGTTAGCCCCAAACGTATTGACCAGTCATTCCTCTGAAATGTCTAACTATGCTGTGAGAATACCGTATGTGCTGGGGCAACCATACGACATTTTAAACCAACTGTCCCAGGCACTACAGTATTACAAGAGTGGTTACTTCGCTCGGAGAATACTGTATAAATCATCCAATAACGGATGAAAAGGCTGATCGTTTTATTTATAGTTCTAATAACATTAAAGTACCTATTTACTAACTTTTGTTAAGTTAACATTTAATTACTTTAATTTTTTTGTTCTGCTTAAGAAAAATAAATGAAAATAAAATGAGATGAGGTACATACAGTTAAATCGAACAGCAAGTAGCAACTGGCCTACCGTGCCGACGTCTAAGCATTTTAGCCACACTGCGGGCTCGAAGACGAGGATCCCGGCGCACCGTCTAAAATTTGCTCCTCGATATTTACGTCCAGTTGCCGCCCACTGCTGGAGGCTCAATGGGCCTATTATCTAACACTCGCATGCCTGTGTAATGGTATGGGAGTCTGAAAGATGGTGGGCATGAGTATATCACCTCCGGTAAATCCTCAATGCTTCTGCGACAGTCCCAAATGCTTAACATAAGCACATAATCATCATACCATAGTATCGCGTGGTATACGCGTATGGCGAAGGCATTTTAGGATAAAAATCACACATAAGTCACAAACACGAAAAACAATTCAAAACAAACAAAACAGTTAATACTTATTACAAACAAAACAGTTATTAAAACAAACGAAAGTCAAAATAAACAAATGAAAATTACAACGATAATAAGAAATAGATAATTAAAAAAATAACACGGAACGTCACCCCAAAACGCGGGTTTACACTAACAGCCTACTGACCAAACTGAGAAAATGATTTTATGTAAAAAACATAGGCATAGGTGTCCAGAAATGTATAGGTAGATAGTTTTTCATATCTATAAATTACTATTTAATTTGCATACGCATTGATTTGTAGGAACTTATTACAAAATCTACTGGAGGCTCAAGGCGTGTAAAAGAGCGAAGAAAGAGGCGCGTGGGAGACGATAATCGCATACCATCAGGCGATCTGTCTGCTAGATTGCCGGTCATAAATCATAAAAACCCAGCTTAAAACAGTAACTTATTTATTACAAAAAACAAAGGAAAGAATCATATCAAACAATTAACTAATTTAAATATCGACTACGTACACGTAAATGTTTCTATTTTCATAGGTCACATCACTTAGCCTACGTATTTTTTTAAAGAGTCGAGGGGCACGCTTTTGATATTTGCCGCCAAACAGCCGTGCTGTGGCCGCGTGCGCCGCCCCGCCGCCGTCCGCGCCCGTGCCGCATAGCGTAGGCATTCTTTGAATTTTGCCGAAAGTCAAGCCAATATAAAAGAACTATGTCATTTTGAAATAAGTTTTCGAATTTAGTTGTGGTTTTTCTCTCGACGTATAAGGTTGTCGTCTGATTTAGTTTCACTATTAGGTCATGTTTAAAAACGTAGTGTTGTTTTGTTAAGTTTTAAGTGATACGTGTAATGATTTGTGGTGCTAGTAACGATTTTCAAATTTCAAAATGCAATAAAAACATTTTCTAACAACTTTAAGTTTTAACTTTTAACGGGACACTTTGCCGCGGTCACCTGATGGTCAAAGGATTCCGTGAAATTAGTACTAGGAGTAGACTTAGTACCTACTACCTAATAGCAGTCATTCAGTACTCAATACTTCTTTCACGTTAGTAAATAGCTATTGGCCATAGTTTTACTTAATATGATCGATGTAATAATGTACGTAACTTATTACCATTAATAATAATTTACTGATGCGACTTCGGGCACCCTTTTATACACCTTCTTAGTTTCATTGTTACCTACAGTTCAACCACGTTACATCTTTCGGTTATTGTCGTTTTTCAAACACCGTTAAAACGGTTTTTGAACGTAGTTACATTTACTATCCGTAAACTTAATTATTTCGGTGTTACTCGCGTCATCTATGATTTGTATACTTAATTATTTTAGTCATTCAGAGGCCTTAGCACCATCTATCGGTGTACGCCCTGACTAAAACGGCGTTAGCCTTTCTTTAATATTTGGTTCATAGATCGATTTTACTTCGGTTTTTTATCTTAAAAAAATAATAATTTATCCTTGAATACTAATTACAATACAGTAGAATTGCATTATTATATTACATAATATATTGATTATTAATATAACATCTTTTATTTTGATTTGTGGACATTTTCTCTTTACGCTTTCTTTTTTAGTTGTCAAATGTTTAAAAAAAGAAGACGGAGAAGGGTATATAACGCACTTCGTCGAATGACGTTTCTATTTTAAAATAAAATTTTCTAAAGACTCAAGACGTAGTCGTTATATTTCTTAATCCTGTTTTTACGGTGAGTTTTTTTTATATCTGTGTTGTGAAGTTTTATTGGGTAAATCACGCTTGTAATAAAACACATTTTTTTTTTCACATTTAAAATTGGTTGTCAAATTTGATTGGCCAAACCACGTCTTCATTTGTAATTTCATTTTTCCGTTTTTGTATTAATATTATATTATATATTATATTATTATTTGTCAAGCAACATTTCGTGCGTGATTTACGAACCACACTGCAGGCGGTGTAGAGCAGGGATTCCTAAAGTTGGTTTCGTGGGATAGTCGTCAAGGTTCCGCCAAAATTATTTGAAATTATGAAATTCAAACATCCGTCTCTTTTGTGTGTGTACGGTTGTAAGTTACTGCAATCTGCATACATTAAACATCGCTGAACGCGTGTACTAAGGCAGAAGCACGGCGCGACTGCCGGCCCGTGCGTCAGCTGAGGGGTCATTTGCTGGCAAGCCTAATGAAGTAAATTACATTGCGTAATGTAGCAAAAATAATAAAATTTTAGATTTTAATAAAAAATCTACTTCTAGACAGCTTGTTCTTATTCTTTGAGTTCTTATGAGTAAAAGGTATAAAATGTAAAAAAAAAAATATGTGAAAATAAAGATATAAAAAAGCAAATTTTTTTGTAATGGAAAAGGTACTATAATCATTTCCCAAAGTCAATGGAAGCGGTACAATATTTTGGGCATATGATCTACTGCTTATGTATACATTATATAACCCTTTGATATTTCAATCACCAATCCGGGAATATTGAACATGGTCCTCTTCTCACCACCCGCACGTTGTCCTCCGCGTTGTCTCTATTGAAGCAATTCATCCTACACTCGTTTATGTACGTCTTGTTATCGGTAGCACAGACCGGTATGTAGATCCTGGGACACGTGGAGCAATCAGGAGCAATGGGTATCTTGCCCAGGTCCGGTACATCCACTGAGAAGAGGTTCCAGAAGGATTCAAATTCGGTTCCTTTGTCATAGCTTGCATTGACGTGTATGAATAAGTCTGTAAGAGATAGTAGTTTTAATAATAATTTAAGTATCAGACATTAACCGGTACATGGCAGTGAAGACAACACTAAAATCGATCGAGCCTTTTCGTAGGTGTAAATAAGTAGCAGCGCGATGAAGCTCCGATAAACTTTTGAAAAATTATGGGTGTGTTAACAAAATGTGTTGCTTGCTAGCGGCCTAGTGCTGTTATTTCTTTAGAAATGATTTCTGTAATTAATCCAAACAGTCACCAAATAGGCCTTATTGCTACGCATTAAGATTCACGGCTAATAGCAAAACACGTGGAAATGTTGAGGAGACATTTCATGCTTTTACAAATAAATGTTTTAATATTGTTGGATTATTTTTAAGCAAATTTTAAGTGATTATATCCGCTATCTTTGGGAATTTCTAAACAAACAAAGTAAGCTACATAAGTAAAGAAAAATGTTCCTTAACAAGACCTCATTTTGTAATTTTTGTACCCCGCGGGAATACTGGATTTAAAACATTGGCTATTTTTTATCCTGGAAAGTATTCCGGGATAAAAAATAGCCAATATTTTAAATCCAAAGCCTAAACTACTATAACAAATTTCATCAAAATCCGTTCAGTAGTTTTTGCTGAAAGAGTAACAAAAATCCATCCATCCATACATCCATCCATCCAACCATCCTCCCGAACTTTTACATTTATAATATTAGTAGGATTTTTGTACCAATTGTAGATTAAGAAGAACTCTACTTTTATTTTCGATGATTCACCTGTCACGTGTGAACTGGCTACATTCTACTAGGGATTTTATCAATTAAAATATTTTTGTAAACACTCTAAAGAAAATTAATCAACTGGTAAAATGCCTATTGCAAAGAGCAAAATTACTTACAGATTAAAAACGCTTGTATTAGCGAACACCTACACATTTTCGTGTCTAATTAGTAATTAATTAGATTTATCGTTAATTTATCACTTGAAGTGGCCGTTGAGTTCGCCAGTTGTAATTATAAAATTGTAATTATAATTTAAGTGGTTGTAATTGGGCAATTTTAGCGACATTGGTTGATTATGAAGAGGGCAAAATAGTCGTTACAAAACTTAAGTGAATAATGTTAATATTTGGTATTGATAAATTATTTTTATTTGTGTTATTAGATTAATGTTTAGAGCAACATTAAATACTGCTCTCAGTTTTTTAATACACAGATACATGTATGAGCACAAACACTCGCATACCTACGACATTTTCATTCACGGTCACACTTATTTTCTAAATGTACCGTTGTTTTTTAATTTTGTCATAGCAGGCGAAAACATTGATAACTAAGCAGATTTATATGCTTATTATGCCTTCACTTTCTAAGTTATCTTTTATTATTGTACGTTGTGAAACTGGTCTCCACGATACAGGAAAAGTGTAGAGAGAGACCTTAAGGATTTAATAATTTTTGTTTCAATAAAGGTTACTATTATAAAGCTGCAATACTTGTAAAACAATAAAAAACTGAATTGAAGGCGGAGTTTCTAGCTTAGCACTTGAACGTTTTTAGTAAGTTAGCAATATTACGTTGGGTATTATAATTGTAGGCTTTTGTTCATTATAATTTACGATATTGTTGCATAATGACAACAGTGAGAGTGGTTTTAGAAAATGTAAGTGTCAATGTCATATTGACAGATGTCACGAGTAAAGCCTATTTACTTTATTTTCGATTTATTTCGGTTATTTTCGATTAGCTAAAAGGCATACTCAGTGTACACTGTAGACGTATTTGTGTTACACACATCTCATATGTAATACGTATCTGTGTTAAGCACCAATAAGGGAGAGTATAAGAATTGTTGCTGTATTATTATCATCACCACTCAAGCGTAAGAAGGACATACAAATCAAGAGGTCGTAGCCCGCTACAGATATCATAATTAATATTCTTGCAATTACTTGTTTATATTATCCTTGTCTTTTTTCTTACTATCCAACTATTTGTTTACTTAATTTACCTCTCCTATCCTGCACGGTTGCCCAAAAGAGATCGCTTATAGCAATAGCACCGCCCTTGCCCACATTTAGTTATAAGTTTAGTTTCTAGTAAAATGATTGTACCTACTTTAATGTGCGCCATAAAGTGTATATCTATTTATCTATTCGTACACAATGTTAATCCACCTTTGAATCCAATAAAAGAAACTGCCAAGCTTAGGACTGCCAGACCGACGTTTTGTTATCAAACTTTTGGGTCCCTAGCGATCTACAATAGTCTAATGCTTGTTCACAATGACCTCCTTTTTCGACGGCGAGCTAGTTCTATAATGCAGGTTTAGCAAGAAATATATATTTTAGTTACTTAATCACCAGTAAGGTACCTGGGTAACTGAGCTGTGCTCGGAAGTTCTGATGAATTAAATAAAATAAAAAGAATCACAAAAATATTATATTTTAATATTATATTTTTTATATTAACCGGGATTCGAACCCACCGCGTTCCGAATTTTCGAGCAAAGCAAAAATTATACACACGCATCCCAACCTGCCAATCGGACTGACAAAATAGAGTCGAAATTATCGATATAATATTGTTGCACGACGAAAAAAAAAATTATATAGCTTAGAAATGCGCAATTTCCCAAGAATAAGACCTAGCTAGATCGATTTTTCTCCCCCAATACTCCCTGCATACTATATTTTATGGTAGTACTTGCAGCCATTTTCGAGAAACTATTATATTATATATACTAAGTATATATAATAAAATAAAATCTTAAAGCAAGGTTTGCCAAATACTCCAAATCCTTAAAAAAAGAGTCCCAATAATACAGAACTCGACGATGTGTCCTAAATTGTGATTTTTTTTACAAAAATACGCGTCAAAATACCCTTTTAAAAAGGTGAGGTCAAGTGGATGGGAACCGGATATCGGATTCGAGTTGTACTGCCACACTCCATTAAACCCATCGACGCTAACATTGTCATACAAATTTCGAATTGGATGTTCTCGTAAAAACTCCACTAAGCACCCCGAACCCTTATTCCAAAAATCACAATGGATCTTTACAGAAAATGGTCAGGTATTTTTGCATTCAAATTTAATGTTACCAAATGTGGATTTTCTTCGCTAATTCCTTGTACTTTTTGGGGTACCTGAGGTTTTTGTTGCTTAGAAACATTGAAACCTATAAAAGATTCTAAATACTCGTAAAAGCTGATTTCCATTTACTTTTTTTTTGAGTTTTTTTGCATACGGCATATAATATTACCACGGTGCAAATAAACAGAAAAATCGATCTAGCTAGGTCCTATCCCTGGGAAACTGTGCATTATAAAGTTTTAAATGTTTTTTATTTAGTTGCGTACTAATGTACGAATGATTTAGATTTCCAGTTGGCGCGGGCGGTTAGCGTTGGACTTTATGCGGTTGGCTTTATAATAGACTAGATGACTGTTTTTTTTATTGCATAAATGAATAGTACTCTTACATATGAGTTACTTCTCAGAAGAAAAAGTAAATCAAAAGTCAATATTTTCAAAGGTACATCGATTTGTTTACAAAATTTCGCAAGTCTCGTGAAAACGCTTCATAGTAAAGTCGTACCTAGCTGTGACGTCACGCCTGGGTAAAAGTATAAGGCCGCAGGAATATATTTGTAAATATCTCCGATATACCGATATTTGTGCGTTTAAATTCATACTTACCATAATGAATGTGTTTGTATATTATGATGTAAGTAAACTAATGATGTAGGTTTTGTTTACTAATTTAGTAAAAAAATTAAACGTCTATTTCTACTTTTTAGATGTATCTAAATACTAAACTATACAAAAAATATTATATTTTTTTTTTTACATTTATCAACTTGTAATATTTCAATATTTTTGGATATATCAATTCAACTCAATATTTTATATGAAGTCATCTTTATTATCATCTATATTGGTTATAGGAATGGAATGGATGAAAGCTATTGGTTTAATAATATGGAAAGATTTTTGTAAGAAAATATTTATTATTATTTCGTCTAAGGATTTGGGACACAATACATACAAAATATAAATGATTCGATAAGGAGGAAGGACTCACCTTGAGCACTTATTCTCTTTAATCTTTTCTGACTCAATTTTTCTTCTATTTTCCTCTTTGCGAGTCCAAATAATGCGACAATGTTTTCGTGTATCAAACAAAATCCACTTTTCATTAGTCACTCGTAACGAGGATATAGATTTTTTTTTATTCAAAAGTCTCAATTTATGTATGTAATTATTTTTCTTAAATTCGCAGTATAGTTGAAACCATACTGCGAATGTAACAAAAAAAAATGTATAGACACTGGAATGTCAGCCTATGGGAGCAATTCTTGTAATAATTATTTTATACGAGGGCGGCACTGAAAATTTCGGGAATCAAGGAAGTGACACAACATTACTATTTAAAAATGTATTTATTGCTTTTCGAAGTATTCTCCGCGAAATTTGACACATTTTTCCATACGATGGAACCAATCATTGAAGCAACCATTCCATTCGGAAGTTGGGGTCTCCAAAATGGCCGTTTTGTAGGCGTCCACAGCTTCTTCAGGTGATGAAAATCTCTGACCACGCAATTTATTCTTTATTTTAGGGAAAGTATAGAAATCATTAGGGCTTAGGTCGGGGCTGTACGGCGGATGGTCTAATAATTCTATGATTTCTTGCTCTAAAAACTCTTTTGTTCTGTGCGCGGTGTGAGAACTCGCATTGTCGTGATGGAGGATGATGCGGCGGTTGCAGTTCTCTTTACGGAGTTCAGAAACGACCTGTGGCAAACAAATGTTAGCATACCATTCTGCATTAACCGTTCTTTGTCCCTCAAGAGGAATAGTCGCAACATGGCCAGTTTTGGAGACAAACATGGCCACCATTTATTTTGCAACACTCCGTGAACGAACAATTTTTGTTGGCTTTAACTCATTTTCGAACACCCAAACTCGTGACTGGTTTTTTGTTTCGGGTTCGTACGCGTATATCCAGGATTCGTCACCTGATACGATGTTGTATACAGCATTTGAGGATCCTGCGTGGAATCTTTCGAGAGTTCTGACGTTCACCAAGTAACGCGAGCCGCTTTTTGCTCTTCACAGAGAAAATGCAGTATCCATCGGGAAAACAACTTTTTTACAGCTAATTGTTCATGCAAGATTATTTGTATTTGACTCATGCCAATGTCTAAAGTTGCCTGAATTTCGCGGTAGGTATATCACATGTCGATCTTCCTCAATCAGCTTACGCACAGCATCAACGTTTTCTTGGGTGAATGATGTTTTTGGACGACCTTGACGGGGATCATCACTGAGCTTGACACGTCCACGTTGAAATTCAGCAAATCAGCGATAAATTGTGGTTTTGGATGGGGCTTCATCACCAAATGCAGAAATCATCCAGTCAACACACTGTTTTTGTGTTAAACCACTGCGAAAGTCATAATAAATCATCGCTCTAGAATTTTCTCGAGTCAATTCCATTTTCTCAACGACTAAACAAGTTTGACAAGACCTTGTGACAAGACCGAGAATCTTTTTTTAAATAAATAAACGGTATTCGATTTTTATATAGATTTTTATATATGTATATGTGTGTATATATATATATATATATATATATTTATATAATGTAATAATATTAGACAAACGTGAAACGATTTACACAAGTAGGCATTGGTAAAATTGGAATTACGGATCCTCACTTATTTAGAAACCTACCTACCTACTAGTACCTACTAATTTACTAATTTTACTTATTTTTCCTGTTTTAAAGCTATTTAATGTTAAATTATATTTTAGTTTGTTTTCAAACTTCCCCTTGTCCTCTGCCCTGTGGCAATTTTGGTGAAGTTTCAAACGAGTCAGCTTTTATTGCGTAGCGCGCTATTGCCTATCACCTCTAATGGCTGTTCGCTGAGATCGAAATTCTCGAAAAATCGCCAAAAATCGCGAAAACTCGCGGCTCCCGTGTGCCGAAACGTCGCTGACGTTAATTACCATGTGTGCATAACGTATATTATGTTATAATCAAACCTCAAAGCTCAGGTGAAGCATCTCTAATTCTCGTTTAACTCAGACTTTCAATTTACTTTCAATGTATTATCTTGATAAAATAGACTGATTTTTGACGTTTGGACCAATCAAAACGAGTTAAACGTTAGTTTAACGTTTATAACTATTAAGATGTTTTACAATATCGAAATCTGTATTATTGTAAGATTAAATTAGCAGAATCGAACTACAGGCTGACGTCTTAGTGAAAGCCCAATTATTAGAAGTTTAGGCCTTTGACTCGACTCCGCCAGTCGCTGCTAACATCGACTAGGTAAAGCTCGAAAGTTTGGCTTGACATAATTTTGTCACACATTTGTCAATCTTTCTTTCACATTCCATAGACAATATTTATATATTTTTATATACCACCGACGAAAACAGGAAGGTGTTGTTTTATAATTGTCGTGTCTTTCTGAGTGTCTATGTGTCTGTTCGTGGCTTCGTAGCTCCCAAATACATTAGCGATTTTGATCGAGTTTTTTTGTTTGAAAGCTGACATGATCGGAAGTGTTCTTGGCTATAATTAATCATCATCAGATCGCTCATTGCTTGGCAATTCAGGGGTTGCTTAATTTTTTTTTTTTTTGCATATCTAAGATTTTTTTTACAACAGAACATTAATAAATTAACTTTCAACCACTAGGCGATCTACTTATTATTTATACTCGAACAATCTCAATTCAATCTTAACTAAACTCGGTGTGGGAACAATTTCTAATATGATAAATTTGTTATTCTTATTATGTATATTATTTTTCTATTTCCCAATGAAAAAAGTACTTAAGGACGTGGATATTTGCTTACATTAAGAAATATTATTTTCATCTATTTGTTGATCCACGTTAATACAAATATTGTATTCGATATAATAAATAATATGTCAATATCACCCACGTGGTTTTCAACTTAAGATAAAATTTGTAAGGCAATATTTTCATTGTGGTCTTTATGTTCAATTTTTGATTACCCTTACATTATTGGACGTAATGTAGAAGACATTTTTCCGATTGGTTTATTCTTTAAATATTTTAAGGATTTAGTATTTTGACGTGATAACGTCTTATAAATCGATGGAGCCGGCTGCACGCACGAAAAACATGACTCATGCATTACCTGTTACCGTTACCAAGTACCAGCGTTACCTGTTAACCGTTACCGTTACCAAGTACCAGCGTTACCTCGCATTGCCGTTACCTCATTATTATTATTATTATTATTATTATTATTATTATTATTATTATTATTATTATTATTATTATTATTATTATTATTATTGTTGTTTTTGTTGACGTTGTCACGTTCAACTATCGTCAGTAAACCGACTTTACAGACAACCGATATTTTTTACATACGTGACGGCTGTAATGTAATTAAATGTTTAAAAGACGTCCGTTAACAAATAATAGGTCTTTACCTATGAAATTGCCGTTCTGCAGTACTGGCCATTTCAAATCAAAATATTTTTTGTTTGCCTAAGAATTCTAATTTCAAATTAATTTTATTTTAAAACATGGAATTCTTTTTCCAAAAGTAGTCATTTGTTTATTGATAAGTGTTACATTTTCATCGCATTTCAATCTTTTTCGTCATCCGATATCATGGATATCAATCATGGATACGTTAAAAATTCGAGTAATTATGGAATATGAGTACCGTCGTGGTAGCAACGCGGCACAAGCGGCACGCAACGTCAACGACGTTTACGGAGCTAACACTACAAACCAACGCACCACCTGTTATTGGTTTGCTCGCTTCCGTTCTGGAAATTTCATTAAAGGCGATTGTGGAAGCTGATGATACAAAATCTACGGCTGAATTAGCAGCAGCTTTCGACGTTAGCGTCAAAACAATATTGGTCCATTTGCGTCAAATTGGCAAGGTAAAAAAGCTTGACAAATGGGTGCCTCACGAACTAAATGATCGCCAGCGCGAAGTACGCGTCGAGACGTGCCTTGCACTGCTCAACAGACACACAAATGAAGGAATATTGAACCGCATTGTTACCTGCGATGAAAAATGGATTCTGTTTGATAACCGCAAGCGCTCAGCAAGTTGGTTGGATCCTGGTTCCGCACTAGTATCAGTAAGCAATGCCCTAAACGAAAACTTACCCCTAGAAAAGTGATGGTCACTGTTTGGTGGTCTAGCGCCGGTGTGATTCATCACAGCTTCTTACCAAACGGGGAGAGCATTACTGCAGATGTGTACTGTGAAGAACTGAACACAATTATGGAGAAGCTGGCACATCTCCAACCAGCATTGGTCAATCGCTCGTCTCCGCTGCTCCTGCACGACAACGCGCGACCTCATACTGCACAGCAGACGGTCTCCAAGTTGCAAGAACTGGTGTTGGAAGCTCTCCGTCATCCGCCCTACTCACCAGACCTTGCGCCTACGGACCACTACTTTTTCCAGAATTTGGATAACTTCTTGGCGGGAAAAAAATTCAATACCCGAGAGGCAGTACAAAATGCCTTTGAAGAATTTGTTGCCTCCCGTCCAGCTGATTTCTTTAAGAAGGGCATCAATAAACTGCTACTGCGTTGGCAAAGATGCATTGATTGCAAGGAGGATTACTTCAATTAATACAAATAAAAAATACATGAAAAAAAATCGTTTAAATTTTTTCATACAAAACGGCAATTTCATAGGACCTAATATAATGAAGCTATTTTACTTTGACCTTAGCTTCGTATGTGCTAAGGTTTAATAATATTCGCCGTTATTTTCAACTTTATCTATAAAAATACAAGATGCTAAGGACATGTCCAAAATCCATACAAACAAACCCATAGTCGACAACGTTTTTAATGTTTTTCGGGTATCGTTGTATCTCATACATCGCCTCATGTCTGTCATTCCCGTTCAAAACTGATTTTATTCTTGCTTATAACTTCTATACCCGGCGTTTTTCGGGATTGCCCCTTTTCTGACATCAAATATGACTTAAGGCGAACAAATTGGCAACCATTTCATTGCTGTCGACTCTGGGTCAATTTTGGACAAAACCTTTACTGTTTATTATACCTTACATTATTTATTTTTCTTGAATTTTCAATTAAAAGAAACATTTGCGTTCATTTCTTTACGAAATAGGCCACTCTAAGGCTACGTTCCCACGAGAGTTTTTTAGTGGTCGCGATTGAAAAATCAGCACTGTAAATAAAAGTCTGCATTTATTCAATACAGCTGAAAATCGAAGTGTCCAGTGTCAAGTTGTCAAATCTGACTTTAAGTGACATTGAAATAGAAAAAAATATATTTTTTATTAAATTAATACTTACATAAGATCAAGGAGAATTTAAGACAAAAGGAGAGGAAAACAAAACATAATATGAAACACAGACTTCAAAGTACATAAAAAGTAATTTTATATAAAGAAATTAAGATATATAAAAATAGAGTTGTTCGGTTAAACCGGTATCGTATCATATAATACCGGTATAACCGAACAGTGCAGTTTTATCGTTACGTGTGTACTGGACATTATTCTGAATAAAAAGCGGGCGTGATTGTTTCACTTGTACAGCACACAGGGGCCTGCCCTCCTTATCTTCACGTTCAGGCAGTTAGCGATACAGGCGTTGACATAAGTGATATCGTCCACGCTGCACACCGGCCAGTACACTCGCGGGCATTCGCAGTTGAATATCTCGTCCAGGTCCTTAGGCTTCCTCGATATTTGAATGGGACTTAGAATGCCGTATAGTCTCTCTGCTTTTTCTCTGTGGTAATCGATGACTAAAAGTAAGAATTATGTTACATATTACACGTTTGATGCATTACGAGATCTTATTTATTATTGTCGTTTGTAACTTTCCTGGGGCGCGTAGGTAAAATTGTGCGGTCTACCTGTAGCGAGAAACAAATTTTCTACATTATGTTTTTTTTTTTATCTAAATGATTAGCTATCTTAAGGCGAATTATTTTTATCCATAAAATGCACATAATAGGTCTTGCCACTAGGGGGTAAAAATTCGTACGAGATTCATAGGACCCCGAAATAACCTCGAGTGTTGTGTCAATTTCCATCTGCATTTATGCAGATAATATTATGGACTAACCTTTTGGACGCCTACTGGTGGTATGGGCTTCTTCTGAGCCAACGGTGGTCTCGGTGGCAACTTCATCCGCAGTGGAAGTAGTCGTTTCTGTACTTTCGACAACTTCATCCTGTGTTTCCCCATATTTTGCTATATTGACTAACTCCAAAAGATTTTGTGTTTTAAAATGATACTTACGATGCATTAAATTTTTGAATTATTTTTTAAACATAGATTTGTAATAATAGTTAGTTTACGTTAAGAACATTTAGATAAAAAAAAAAAACAAATTAAATATTAATACTTACGAAATAACAATGCAAAAATTAGAGAAAGCGAGTATACAAAGTGTGTCACATTATTTCTAATCATGTTTGCTTATTTGGTTATTCATAGAATAGACGGTTTTTAATAGTTGCCTTTCATTAGATATGCATAATACATAATTATAAATTCTATCACAAACATTCATAAAAATATAATGAAAATACACGCTGCTGCATTTTATTACTTTGACTTTTTGTCATTTATAAAAAAGCTCTTCTATATTGAAATCTTAATATCAGTTCATACCGCGACAATACGTGACGCGGCGCTGCAGTTTTAAGATTGCTATTCAAAATTTAACTTTATTCACTACACAAAAAGATACACGTTTCATTTGACATCGTCATACTCGACATTAGAACTCTTACAATGAAATGTTTATCTTTATTACTAGCTGACCCGTGCCCACTTCGTTGGGCGTTAAAAAATTTTTGATGATGACGATAGTGATAAAAGTATTCTAAGTTACGCATTATAACATCAGCTATCTGCCAGTGAAAGTCCTGTGAAAATCGGTCCAGCCGTTCAAGAGATTAGCCGGAATAAACAGACAGACAGACAAATATTTAAAAAATGGATTTTTTATTGTTAATACCGTATATACTTTCATACGCATTAAGCGAACAGCTGTTAATTTGAAATTACAAACAGATACTTCAATTTTATCTATCTGTATGCCATATATACTTTCATACGCATTAAGTGAAAAGCTGTTAATTTGAAATTACAAGCAGACACTTCAATTTTATTTATCTGTATCTATATGATTAATAATCTTTCATTTTGAATAGCTATCTTAAAAATGCAGTACCACGTCGCGTCTCGCTTCGTTTGGGTGTAAGTTGGCCCTTAATCTTAATTGATATATTGTTATTATATTTATATTTTATATTAATATAATATTATTATTATTATTATTATTATTATTGTGAACTACACGTTAGCCGCGACTTCGTTCGCGGAAAAGGAAATTTACTTTTGCTACTTTTTGTCGCCGAAACAAGTAACTAATGGACAACATCTGAACCCTAGTTATAGAGAACATGCATTTGTTTTAAATCAGCTAAATTCTTATATTGTCCGGAAGGCAACATAATTACCTATATGGACCAAAAAAATGCAAAAAGCAAATAAAGTAATCAGTTGCTAGATTATAAAGTTACAGGACTAAAAAGACGAACCAACGAAAGAAGACCAAATGACGATTTCTTTTAGCTATGATTGAAAAACTTAAATTACTATACAAATCGTTTTGTCATTTGTGACTTTTTTGTTGTAACATAATTTGTTATAATAACCAAACAAACACAGTATTTAAGTTATTAATATCCATTTTGTATTTATCTTCTGAATATAAATATTTTCAACTGCTGTGACGTAACTCGTGTATAATTTTTTGTATAGTGTTTTTATGATCTCCAAAGATCCTAGAAATGCAATTGCAATGACAATATTTTCTGGCTTATTATGTACTTTTTGAAAAGTCAATAAAAAAAACTATGCAAGTTAAAATTCTCCTAATTAACTTTCATTGTATTTTAGTCAATTATAAATTAACCATCTTGATAATATCTTAAACTGATTGTTGGAGTTTAGACCAATCAAAACGGGTTTGACGTTGGTTTGACGTTTATGAGAACACCATTTTGCATTTTTAATATATCAGTACTGGATTGTAATAATTGTATTATTGCAGAATTTAATTAGAAGAATCGACATTCTGGTGAAATAATAATATTATTTTACACCGACATTAATTAATTTTAAATGCTATTTTGAGGTATCTTAGAAGAAAGATTAGGGCCATCTCTTTAATATGTGGTCTCTCTGGTTAATCTCAAGGGTTCATTCCTGCAGCCGGAACTATTTAGTCCTTTTCGCTGTCTGTTATTCAGGGCTGACTGAGCTGTGCTTCAGCAAAGGGTGATAGGGCGTGACACCTATAAGCTTTAATTGTAACAAATTATATAGAGGTACCTTGGATTTTAATTATGTAAATCTGAAAATTGTCTATTTGATCAGTGTTTATGGCTCAATTAAATTAAATGCCGTTTGTTTCAGGCTGCATAGGTCCATAATATAATTATAGACAGACATACATATAACTATATAATAAACTAACACTATCACTAAACACGTATTGTCTGCGACGTGGGGCGCAAAGTGTTCGGGTCGTTGTCCTCTAAATCTTCTATAGACGACTCCAATCGGCCAGAACTCCTCCTTCTCGAAGGACGGTAAATGATGGGTTGGAACTCTCACCACAAAGGAACTAAACTTCATGATAAGATTTCAAACGCCATGAGGGTCGACCTCAAGGCGAAGTTGGCTCTGCTCCTGATGTATTCTACGACCTGCTTGACCATCGTAAACTAATGCACCCTGGACACGTACAGCGGTGTCGCGGAAGTCTCACACCGCTACAGCTGCTCGGATCCTGCGGGTGCGGTGCCGCGATGGTTGCAGACGACGGGTTTCTTCTTTTTCAATGGTTGTTAAGCGATGGCTTTCGTACTTTACAAACATGTGTGAGTTCGATGCCGCGTAGAATATACTGTTAGATTTAGCAAATCATATTAAAATATATCGTCATTATTATTGATACATGAAGTGTTGTAAATTAGCTATATTTATTGTTATGGAATTGGTCTTGATTTATCTTCAGGTTTTTTTTATTCGTATCTTCTTTATTTTCTTAAAATGAAACCGGAAGTACTTATTATGAATATATTTTATATGATATTATTTCCGTTTCCGAATTGATAATGTTTTTGGTTTTGGTGGGAAGACTAGTGGTAATGCCGGGAAGGCGGGAGAGGCGACATTCGGATTCCAACCAGCAAACAGAACACAAGTGTTTAAAAAGTTTAATAAACTATTTTGTTGAAGTGTTACCTAGTGTTTCTTTTGTCCGTCTGATCCTTATATCAGAAGTGGGATAAAGAAAGCCGCTCACAGAATGGGAAAAAATAATCCTAGGCGCTTATCTCATCCGCGCAAACGCAAAAATCGGAGTGTAAGCGTAGAATCATCTGATAGTGAATTACAACATCGGTCACGTCGAAATAAGAACAAAAGTAGCAGGCGTGAGTTTGCTACACCGGAAAGAAACAGTGTAAAGAGTGCACGCCATCGGACGCGATCAAGACATCGACACGGTAGCAAGAGACGGCGCGGCCGGGAGCGACGGTGGCGGTCTCGATCGCAGCCCGTAGGTGCAGGACAGGCACCGGGAGAGGTCAGCGCGGCCGCCATCCTCAGCGAGTGTGCGGGCCATCGCGCCGGAGGTCTACGCGAGCGCCGACGCACCACGAAGTGTTGGGGTAATGGAACAATCTCTGAACTCTAATCAGGCGAGTGTATTGTTATTATTATTATTATTATTTTTTTTGGTTATCGTTTATTCATAGTGTAGTCCGTTTTATTTCTACGCCATTTTGTGCTAGATATTCTTATCTAAATAAAGGCATTATGAATTCTCAATTACCATTTTAAAGTTTATATTTAGTTATGTTCAAATTACCTTATAATTTCGATAATGTTAAAATAGTTTTGTTTATTATGAAGGCTATCTCGCGGGTAACTTTAATTTTAAAAAATAAACCCGAATAATTGCACATATTATAACTATAAATTTAGGACGGTATGTTTATGTAGCAACTAGTTCTTATGTCCCTTTTTAAAATGTTGCTTTTCACAATGAACTGCGTATTTGTATGTGTATTGTATATATATATGTGTATATATATATATTAAAAAAAAAAAAAAAGAAACGTAATTGCGTGAGAAATGATGCTCGAATAATTGGTATTTCAGATGGCGGTTCACTCAAATAATGGAATGCATGGTGGGTCTGGGAGGCCATTGGAGGAAGGTGTCCTAGATAAATATTATGCAGTGCAGCACCCTGCGACAGGTGGCGCCGAGCCAGAACGAGCTGCGCGGGGGGTGACGTCGAGCGAGCCGTTCTGCGTCGACGCGGCCCCTGGAGGGTCGACGCGTACGAGTGGCGAAGACGTGATGCTTAGTATATCTCAATTTTCTACAATATTACAGAATTTAATGCATACTAATGTACAAGGAATTAGTTTCGATAAGAATATTATACCTGAATTTAATCCTGCACATAAAAATCAAAAAATTGAAAACTGGATAGCTAAAGTAAATGAATGTGCCCAAATTTATAACTGGACAGACAAACAGACTCGACATTTCGCGCTACCCAAGTTATCTGGTCATGCTAAAAACTGGTACGAGGGGCAAAGTACCATTATGTTACCTTGGTCGGAGTGGCAAGAGCGACTTATTAGGGCGTTTCCTTCTGAAACGAATTACGGTACGCTACTGACTGATATGTTAGAACGACGAATGAAACCAGGCGAGTCTGTAGACCAATACTATTATGATAAAATTATTCTTTTGAATGCGTGTGACATAAAAGGTAAAAAGGCAGTAGATTGCCTTATTCACGGTATAGACGACAGACTTCTTAGAGCTGGCGCATCGTCCGCTCGGTTAATTGACCCGGAAGACTTACTGAAATTTTTCAAAGATATATGTAAGGAATCTGTTTCGAAATTTAATAGATTTAGAGTTAATGCAAGCACATCCAATAATGAAATAGTTTGTTTTAAATGTAATAAAACCGGTCATCGCAGTGCTCAATGTCGTAATGTTAGCTCCGAAATAACATGCTATAATTGTAAGGAGAAAGGACATTATTCAAATAAATGTCCGAAACCTATTATTAAATGTGATCGTTGCAATCGGTTAGGACATAATTTGGTAGAATGCCCGTTAAAAATTACTATTTTAAACAAATCCGTGGAAAAAAAAACAATGCTAACTCAGGTTAACAAATCTGACACAAAGTATCATAAAGAGGGCATCATTAACAATAATATTAAAGTAGATTGTTTCATAGATTTCGGAAGTGATTGCACGCTCATAAGTCAAACCTTTGTTGAACTTAATTTTTTATTACAAACTGATAATGAATTACCTGTAATTAGAGGGTTCGGTAATGGTTCTTACAAACCAAAAGCCAAAGCTTGTATAACTTTAACCTTAGGCGAAGTGACGGCCGAAATAGACGCATTTGTTGTAGATTCCTCATTTCTAAGCCAATCTCTTTTTCGGACAAAATTTTACAGAACTCCCAGAAGTGCTTATTGTTAAAACTAATGACAATCTTAATATTCTAAAGAGAGACTTGGATTTTGATTTTAGCACATTGCCTATAAATAACGAACAGGATAATAGAGTCGTATTAAAAATTCATTCTGACATAGTAATTAATAAATTTTATTTCGTAACTTGTGTGGATGACGATAAGACTGATTGTGATTTTCTTTTATATGATTGCAACCGGATTTTTACTAATACTGACTACACTATTGTAGGAGGTGTTTACAGTCTGAATGACGGATCGGGTAATGTTGCTCTTTATAATCTTACAAATAGGCCATTGACTTTGAAGTGCGGAATGGTACTGGCTCGGGGTGAAGTTGTCAAACAGAGTAATGTTAAAACAATGCGTTCATGTAGTAGAATAGAACAGTCATCAGACCTTTTGCCTATCACAAGAGACCAAATTAATATTAACGCTAACCTCAATACAGAACAATTGGATAGTATAATAAAATTAATTAATAAATATAGAATGTGTTTTGCTCTTGATATGAAAGAATTAGGTTGTACTGATGTTTCCGAGATGACGATTGACTTAGAAGACTATACACCAGTTGTGTACCGTCCTTATCGTATGAGTTACAAAGAAAGAGATATGGTTCGTGATATGGTGAAAGAGTTGCTTGATAATGACATTGCCGAAGAATCTAATTCACCCTATGCCAGTCCCATCATTTTAGTCCGAAAGAAAACAGGCGGCTATCGTTTATGTGTCGACTTTAGGGCGCTGAATCGCAAAATGAAGAAAGTTTATTTTCCAATGCCTAGAATTGACGATCAATTGGATCTTTTAAATGGTAATAGGTTCTTCACTAGTCTAGATCTTGCTAGCGGCTATTACCAGATTCCCATTCGACCTGAGTGTAGATATCTTACAGCCTTTGTCACACCAGATGGCTTGTACCAATTTAAAAAATGCCATTTGGTCTTGTTAACTCGCCAGCAGTGTTCCAAAGAACTATAAATAAAATACTTGGCGACTGCCGGCATAAATCCACCCTCGCTTATATGGACGATATACTTATTCCTGCAAAAAAATTTTACTGAACAGTTAGAGCGTTTAGAAGAAGCTTTTGAATTGTTAAAGAAAGCGGGATTAACTTTAAATTTAAATAAATGCTATTTCTTCAAAGAAACTATAGAATATTTAGGTCATGAAATAAGCGAGAGTGGAATTAGACCTGGCAAATCTAAAATTCTGGCGGTTGAGCAATTTCCGAAGCCTACAAACGTACACGAAATCCGGCAATTTATCGGGCTCGCGAGTTATTTTAGGAAATATATTAAAAATTTCGCAATTTTGGCCCGCCCCTTAACAGATTTGACGAAGAAGGATTGTCAGTGGGGTTGGGGAGCTGAACAAGAGGACTCTTTCAAGAAATTGAAGGATGCTCTGGTACAGCGACCAGTTTTAGGTTTATATAATCCACATAACGAAACAATCTTACATACAGACGCGAGCAAACATGGATTAGGCGGAATTTTATTACAAAGTGACAATGTTTCAAGTTCAACAAAACCTATTGCATACTTCAGTAGGAAAACTACTTTAGATGAACAGAACTATCACGCATACGAACTGGAAACATTGGCAGTTATTGCTTCCTTGCAACGCTTTCGGGTATACTTGATTGGTGTTAGGTTTACTCTCGTCACTGACTGTAGCGTGTTACGGGCTACATTTATCAAACGCGACCTACTCCCGCGTATTGCGCGCTGGTGGATGGCTATACAGGAGTACGACTTTGTTATTCAATACAGATCAGGATCTGCTATGCTACACGTCGATGCGTTGAGTAGAAATCCACAGCCTATAGAATTAAATAATATGGATACTGATCTCGTACCTTCTGTATTACGTATTAGTCAAGAGGATTGGCTATTAAGTCAACAATTACAGGACTCCGAAATTCAGCGTATTAAACAAATTTTGGAGAACCAAGAATACTCTGATATAAAGAAAAATTATGTAGTTAAAAATAATAAGTTATATAGAAAAATAGGTGACGGACTTAAATGGATAGTGCCAAAGTCAACGCGATTTCAGCTTTGTAAATTAAACCATGACGACATGGGTCATTTTAGTTTTGAGAAAACTTATGAAAAGATCAACAAGGATTTTTGGTTTTCCAAGATGAAACGCTTCATCAAAAAATATGTGCGGTCCTGTATCGAATGTGCGTACGGCAAAGAACCTAGTGGTCCTAAAGAAGGTCTATTACACCCAATCCATAAAATAGACATACCATTTGATACCGTACATACAGATCATTTAGGTCCGTTTGTAAAAAGCACTCGAGGCTTCTCTTATCTCCTTGTTTTGGTTGACGGATTTACGAAATTTTGTATTCTCAAGCCTCTCAGAAATTTGAAAACTGCTCCGACAGTCCGCGTATTAGAAGATATTTTTACCACGTTCGGCTACCCAAATCGACTTATTACGGATAGAGGCACCTCATTTACTTCTCAAGAGTTCGTGAAGTTTTGTAATGAATCAAAAATTAAACATGTCTTAAACGCTGTAGCCTCTCCACGAGCTAACGGTCAAGTGGAAAGATACAATCGTACAGTACTTGATGCGCTAACCGCTTACTCGGATAAAATAGGGGAGAGATACTGGGACTCGGTTTTAGGTAGAATCCAATGGGGTCTTAACAATACGCTTAACAAGGGGATTGGTAAGACACCATCGGAAGCTCTTTTTGGTACCCAGATGACAAATAAGGGAGAGAATATATTTAATGAGATTTTAAAGGAAACACGACAACCCAACTCTCTGATTAACATTCGCGAAGGGATTAGTAAACATATTGAAAAGGATCAACATGCTCAGAAAAACAGGTATGACAGAAAGAAAATAAAGGCTAGGGTTTATAATGAAGGAGACTTAGTTAAGATTTTAAAACCAGTACAGAGTAATGACGGACAAAGTAAAAAAAATTACTTCCAAAGTTTACAGGGCCCTTCAAAATTACTAAAGTACTAGATAATGATAGGTACCAGGTTTCTAGCATTCCAGGTACAAACGTATCTCAAAAAGATTATTGCAATATTTGGGCCGCGGATCGTATTAAGCCATTTCCATTGCCATTAAGCAATTGCATTTCTAGTAAAAGTGACTTCGAATCTAGTGAGCAAACACAAAGTGATGACTAAATTAAAATATGAAAATCCTAATATAACGTTTTTTTGGTTTTTAATGCAGAAATATTTATGCCTTATATGAAATTAATTATAATGTGAATTTTAGTTAATTATATATTTTTCTAATGATCTAAAAAAATGTTGATGTTTAAATGAGTTTTTTGAAGATGAGAGAATTTAGTGTAGAATTGTTGTAATTTGATATTGAGCTGCTTTAAGATATTATTGAGTTATGGATCGTTTGTGCGTTGTAACTGTAGATTTCTGTTGATGAGGCAGTGTTGATAGATCCACTAATTATCAACGGAAGGTTCAGAGGCGAGGCACAGATAGCTCCTTAGAGTTGATGGTAGACGGAATGTCTGGATAAACCAAGGTTGGAGACTTAGTGTTTTGGCTGGCAAGGCAGTGTTGATGGATCCACTAATTGCCAGCCACAGTTCCTCAGTAAAGTGGTTGAAAGGACTGATCGATTATGAGAAGATCTACTTTATAAGCTAGATGGTGAATAATTTCTAGTAAATCTAATTATTCAAGTTTAATTGGACAAGTTTGGGGACAAACTTTTTGTCAGGAAAGGCCGAATGTTAGATTTAGCAAATCATATTAAAATATATCGTCATTATTATTGATACATGAAGTGTTGTAAATTAGCTATATTTATTGTTATGGAATTGGTCTTGATTTATCTTCAGGTTTTTTTTATTCGTATCTTCTTTATTTTCTTAAAATGAAACCGGAAGTACTTATTATGAATATATTTTATATGATATTATTTCCGTTTCCGAATTGATAATGTTTTTGGTTTTGGTGGGAAGACTAGTGGTAATGCCGGGAAGGCGGGAGAGGCGACATTCGGATTCCAACCAGCAAACAGAACACAAGTGTTTAAAAAGTTTAATAAACTATTTTGTTGAAGTGTTACCTAGTGTTTCTTTTGTCCGTCTGATCCTTATAATACTATAATAACTATAATAGTTACACGAATGCTCAGAGGGTGAAACAAAATATCGAGAGGCATTTGCATGTTTAAGAGTTCTAAATTACTATGTCTAGTCCTCCTCAAATGTTAATACTAAACCCTTAAATGTATGTATCTATACTCATATTATAAAAATAAAATGATTTGTTTGTTTTCTTATTTGTTTGCATTGAATCCGCTGCGAAAATATTTTTCATATCCATTTTGATGTAATTTGGTACGCTCAGAACCTCAATTCTCGTATTGAAAATAGACTGAGATTTTACTTTGATTGTATTATAAGTGAAGCGACTTGTTATCATAAACTGATTTTGTGACGTGTGGACCAATCAGGAGGCGTTAGACGCTGGTTTAACGTTTACGAGAATACCGGTTTGGCAGTTTTAGCGTGGCGGGACTTGATTGTAATTGTATTAATGCAGATTTTGTTACGGATAATTTAAATGAAACGAGGAATTACCAACGTGACAAATATATTCAAAAAAAGGGGACGTGGGCAGAAGGCCAAAAGATTTAGCCTCTTGGTGTCTGTGGGATTCGGAGGGGCTCTAACCACGCGGGCACTTAGCTGGGCTCCAACTTCTGGTAGCGTCTCCCTGTCGTTCAAGCCGGTATGTTCACCGCGACGTAGATCGTCCAGGGGGCGGTGCAGACTGGTTCCAAAGCCAGTCAGTTCAGTCCGGAAAAACAAGTGGCACTCAGAAATCCGGATGTGTGGAAACCGGCTATAAGTCCATGAAAAACGGTGCCTTGAACTCGGAGTATAGGTCCCTGGAAAATCCATAAAAGCGTGTGGAGTTATGTTGGAGTCCCACAGCCGTCGTGATCTTAACCTCAAACGATCAAAATCACGGGCTGTGTGACCATCACAAAATAAAGGGTAAGCAAAATAAAAGATGATATAAAGAACAATTAAAGTATGGATACAAACATCCTAATATTATAACAATGCAAGAATAGAAAGATCACGTGGTTTGGCCAATCAAATTTTGACAACTAATTTTACAATGTGATAATTTACATGAAAAAATAATGTGTTTTATTACAAGCGTGATTTACCAAATAAAACTCCACAACACAGATGTAAATAAAAACTCACCGTAAAAACAGGATTAAGAAATATGACGACTACATCTTGAGTCTATAGAAAATTTTATTCTAAAAGGAGAACGTCAATCGAAGAAGTGCCTTAAATACCCTTCTTAGTTTTTTTTTCTTAACATTTGACAACTAAAAAACTAAATCGCAAAGAGAAAATTCCACAACTCAAAATAAATAGATATTATAATTTTTAAGTTATATAATAATACAAATCTATTGTATTTTAATTACTATTCAAAATTATTAAATTATTATTTTTTAAGAGTTAAGACGGAAGTAAAATCGATCTATGAACCAAATATTAAAGCAAGGCTAACGCCGTGTTAGTATGGACATGCGCCGATAGGTGGCGCTAAGGCCTCGTGAATGACTAAAATAAGTATACAAATCATAGATGACGCGAGTAACGCCGAAATAATTGATTTTACGGAGAGGAAATGTAACTACGTTACAGTTTTATTTAGCAGAATTGACCCTCTGATCTTTTGTTATGAGTAAATGTTGGTTTCAATGCAATTTTCATCAATTCATTCACAAAACCTTGCCTTTATTTAAAATGACCTATTCGCCGATACCACACATCCCCATTTCACATTATTATTTTATTATTCCAAAACTGAGATATATACACAAACTATAATTGCACAAAATTCCATCAATTTATATTCATACCTATTTGTCCAGTTGCTACACTAGGATACGCTACGTATCGACTTTGTGCTGCAGTGCCAACTCCTGCAGCGGCGGCGTTTGCCGTCGGAACTGCGGTACGTGTATAAAAGCGCTTAAAAATTTAGCGATAAGGATGCATACATTCAGAATTATAGAGCCAGTATATTAGTTTAGATATTGCCGTTCACAGGTGTACATAATGCCCTGGCATATGGCGGTATATACCAAACTTGTTAATTGGACGGACTGCTCTTTCGCCTCGCGAAACTTTTAATAAATTTAAATTTTGTTCCCACTTTAACTAGATGCGAAAATAAGTTATAACAGTTTTGGTTTAGTTTGTTAATGCCGTTGCCCGTTTTTGTTATGCGGCAAGACACTCTCATTTAACTTTGAGTATTGCATAATCTGTTTTAGTACCACGTGTATCCGATATCCAGACGTCTGTACTAATATTATAAAGAGGAAAAGTTTGTTTGTTTGCATTGAATAGACTCCGAAACTACTGGACCGATTTTAATAAAATTTGGCAGAGATATAGAGTAGACCATGGGAAAGGATATAAAATACTTTTTATCGCGAAAAAATGAACGGTTTCCGCAAGATTAATTTTGTGCGCACGAAGTCGCGGGCAACATAAGTATACGGGCAAGTAATGAGACGCGACATAAGTCGTGATAACTCTATCTCGCGTATCTCGCACTAATACATATTTCGTGGAGCGGGGCTGTCCAATCGGTGTGTGGCGGACCAATTAGCGCGTTTAGTTTTGAACTGGTTTTTGCCCGCGGCGCCGCCAGTGTAAATACGTTATCATACGGGAAGACTAATTTCGGGATAAAAGTAATCTATGTTTTAATCCAAAGCCTAAACTACTACCTATCCAAATTTCATCTAAATCCGTTTAGTAGATTTTGCGTGAAAGAGTAACATACATCCATCCATCCATACATCCATTCATCCTCACAGACTTTCACATTTACAATAGTAGTGGGATTACTTGTGTCCGAAATCCGATTAGTTTTGACGCGCTTGAGCTATGTTGAGCTATGTCAACTAGCAATAACTGTGCCAAGAGGGAAGTAGCGGATTAGGATAAAGGATTCCGTAACTATTTCGAAGCATTTATACTACAGTAATGTGATTGTATAAATTGTTAGAATCAATATCGGAACATTCACGGAAAAGGTTTTAACACAAACATGATCGAGGTTCCCGCGATTTGGCTTGTCGATGAAACGCCCGGGGCGAATACTTTGGTCTGTCATGTCGATGACAGCGCATTTTCCACAGTTTTAACCGCGCGCTATAGCGTATTTTGACAATTGCGTATTGATGACAAGATGCATTACAAATCATGACAAATTTTTTGTCGTAATTAGCACGACCGTTCGATCCGCAGTCCAAATATTAGTGATATCTCCGCTGTTTGGAACGCAGTCCGATCCGCGGGCGGAACCTTACCTGTGTAGAGCGCTAATGTATTTTGCACTTCACCATTCCTCGCAATTTTGTTTTATAAATTATTTTATAAAATATTTCATATATTAAAATATTATGTATCTAATATTATATTTCATATATTAAAATAAATGGAACATAATATCGCCTTTTATGTCCTTTAATTTAACACATTTTATTCCTTAACAAAATCAGCATGCACACACATACACACACACTAATATTATATTGTCTAACTACTAAAACGATTGGACATCACCCTAAAGAATGAATGTTGAGGTTATCCAGCTCCTCGACAACACGGACATAGTTAGATGACTGAAAAGGACAAATCCTTTCGAGTTAGTGTGTTATGTTAGTGTTAAAGTCAGTGAAGTGTGTGACTGTGACAGAACACAAACGGGAGAATAAAGGAGAATACACATTGTGTGTATTCTCCTTTATAGAGACTACAAGGCTGAGACTACATGCGCCGGAATCCGGAAGGCCGTAGAAAATTCTGAGCATTGGAAATAGAGCTCTGCGCTAATACAATAGAGCTAAAACTCGAACACACAAAGGTCGAGACAAATGTCAATGTCATAAGTGACAGCTCGACACTAGACAATTAGCTTCTCCACTCCATTGTATTAGCGCAGAATACTATTTTCAATGTTCAGAATTTTCTACGGCCTTCCGGATTCCGGAGTATATAGTCCCAGCATAAGTAATGAGTTGATGGACGCAATCTTAGTGATACTCAGCAATTTAAGTTAACGTAAAATTACTTATTAGTCGAAGCTAGGCTAGATTGTAATGTTATAAAATACCTAATTATGTACTTCATGTAATAAAATAAAATTAACTCTAAAGAATACACAATAACTTGTAGAGTATACTCTATTGTAATTTGTAACGACTAGTTGTAATATACATATACCCAGTTCGGAGGTTTTGGTGTCCTGAAATAGAGGTAACGCCTAGTTTAGGCACCAGTCACCACCTAACACCTGTGTTACACGGTCATATAGAATTGTGAAATATATTCTACTGTTCTTGTGGTGAGAAAATAAACGAATTTTATCATTATTATTTAATAGGTATATTAATACCAAACTATCCTACTAATATTATAAGCTAGCTTTTGCCCGCGGCTTCGCCCGCGTGGAATGTGTTCTCGGAGAAGAAACTTCGTCAGCAAATAACCCTACTCACTGCAATATACTTCTATATGGTAAGGATCATAATGTATGGTAAGGATCATAATGTATCCGTCTAAATAGCTTCTGAAAATACTATACATAATAATGAGTTTCAACTGCGCACGGGCAGCTAGTTTTATTAAGGCAGCCACAGACGAGAGGCCGATCGTTTCAGTTAGAACTGACGCCTGAACGGATTTGAGCCCATACACGGAAAAAATCGCATCCGACCCAACTGACGTCAGTTCGGCCTGAACGGATTCGAGCACACACACGACACGATTTTGCATCCGTTCAGGCCGAACTGAAGGCAGACCGGACCATGTATGGGCCCCTTTAAGTAAGCCGCTATGACCCTGCATTTTAAATCTGTAATATCATAGAAATTACATGCATATAACGACCCTTGTGGCTCGGGGGTCGCGGGTTCGAATCCCGCCAAAGGAACAAAAAGATTTTCTGTGTTCCTGGGTCATGGATGTGTATTAAATATGTGTATAGTATAAAAGTATAAAATATACTTCCGTTGTCTGGTCCTCGCAACACAAGTTCTTCGAGAACTTACACGGGATTCGGACCCGGGAACCCAATCTGGATTGACGTGGTGTAAATCGTCCATAGATATTATTATCCACAGATGTTTTGCTGTAAACAGCCATATTGATCTATATTAAATGCACAATGTATTTAAGGTATTAATGGTTATGGATAATTGCTGTATTGCTTAAAATTACTTCGTAAATAAGCCATTATATGTCGTAAAAAGTAAAGGTGTCATAAAAAATGGTTATTGTGGGCTATCCCTAAGAGAGACATATATCACCGCGGACTTTTTTGTAGAACTTTATAAGGTGTACTGTAGTACATTATTTTGATCTATCTCGTAGGGCTCAGCCAGCGTTTGCAATGTAATTGAAATAAAGCGCAAAAAAATGTGTTCATTTACGACATTGGAAACCTTTAAAATCTCAGCATTTCTCTACTATATTATGAATGTTATATACATTTAACAGCCTCCGTGGTCTAATGGTTAGAGCTTGGCTCTCGACTCGGAGGTCGTGGGTTCGAATCCCGCATTGTAACAAAAAAATGTTGTTTCCAAGTTTGGTTAGGACAATTCAGGCTGATCACCTGATTGTCTGACAAGAAAGATGATCCATGCGTCGGATGGGCATGTAAAAAGTCGGACCTGCGCCTAATCTCTCGCCAGTCGTGTCGGTTATCCGTCCCACTGGGTTACGAGAGTAAAAGGAGGAGAGAGTGCTCTTGTGTACTGCGCACACACTTGGGCACTATAACATAACTCCTGCGTAGCTGGCCTGGTTTCAATGAAACAGGCCACCGTCACCGAAATCGGTGTGGGGAGCTATTGCTATTACATTTAAACATCATAACATCCCTCTTGAATCACTCTATCTATTAAAAAGACCCGCATCAAAATCCGTTGCGTAGTTTTAAAGATCTAAGCATACATAGGGACACATAGAAAAAGCGACTTCGTTTTATACTATGTAGTGATATCGTTTAAAATACAATTTCACGCAAGCGAAGCCGCGGGCAAATGCTATTTATATTTTTTGCAGGCATTTTCAAACTCTAAGACTTTTCTCTAGAACTCTATTGAGTTCATCTCTCATCGTTACGGACCTCATAATTTTCATTATATACAAAATTGGTGTTTACACATTTTTAATCAGTTTCAAGTAGATAAGTTTGTAATTTTTTTAAATATTAGTAGTTTTATAAAAATTAGTTACCAACATTTTTGAACGCACCTCTGACAAACTGTCAAAATATGTCAGAGAAATTGTCACAAGACTTTCGCTAATTGCGTCAAACGTCAATTGTATCTTGTAAATGCAGTTCTTGACAATTGAGATTTATGTTAAATAAGAATTTTCTAATTAGAACAATAATAAAATCTGATAGATTCTGATTGTTTGGGGTTGTAATTCCCACACAGAAAGTGACACAAGCAATATCATTATTTGTTTTAGGTATCTGGGAACATCTGTGAATGTCCAACTACATTATTTTTAACAAGTTATTGATAAAAGTAAACATGCATAAGAAAATATAATGCCTTTCATTCATTCCATTGGTTTTTAACTTACTCCAAATGTTTCCAAGAATACACAATAGGTTGTGTAATGTATATTTATGTATGTTAATCCTTTTGTTCTCAGTGACTATGTTTGTAGTGGTATATCCCAGACTGTGGTGAAGATGTTTGTTGTTTTTTATCACTTTATCTAGCTATATATTTATAAGACAAAGCTGATTGACTGATATGTCAACGAACATTCCAAACCCTTAGAGATAGAAAGCTCACTCACTAATAGTGTACCTATGATAAATGGTTGGGTAAGTACTCTAAGTATTAATGTCAGTGGGCGCTTTACTCATAAAAGTAAGTATAATATTGGTGGTGAATTGCAACAAAAAAGGTAGATAACAGTTGGACGAGCCGGATTTCAATAAAAAATGAAAATAGTATGGTATCAACAACGATCTTAAAATACAAATCATGAAGTGTGTCATTATTTCAATTGTGCTTAAATTCAAGTTGCGATTATGGTGCTTGCAAGGTTCACAGTATGCACAATAATCAATTAATCGCAACTCGAATTTTAAACATAATAATGACACACTTCGAGCGTTTGTGCGGCATCTTTGTATTTAAAGATTGTAGTTGCAATCTCAAAAAGTGAAATTCTACAAATTTCATTTTTTGGCATTCCGTAGTTCTACTATTTAATAAGCTTTAGTAAAATTTAATTATGGATCTTCCGGAATTATGATCTACTGCTGCTGTAAAGTCACATATGCAGAAAAAAATTGTTTTACTCGGGGGGAAAACAATAATTCTTTAAATAGTTTGCGTTAGGCGTAGGGACACCTAAACCTAAGGTTAGATTGTTATTTCTCTGCATAAGCATCTTAACATAAGCAGTAGATCATAATTCACAATAATTGTGCCCAGAAGATCCTTGATTTAAAGATATCAAACAATGTATAAGAAACAATACAAGGCTGTTTCTTCTTCAGGGCACGCCTGTATACGCCACGGCTGCCATACTGCATAAAAACGGACTCGCGAAAGACATGCGCTCGACGGCTGTATAATATATACTGAGCGCGCGAAAAACCTTCCAAGTTTTTTCGCGCGCTGAGTATTTTGCAGGCGTTTTAAAATTTCTTCTACTGATAATAACTTTTTTGACATAAGGCCTATATAGCGACGTTATAAATTCCATACTAATTTAACCAACGCTTAAACAAGGCAAGATCCTTGTTTAAAAGTGGTATAGCGTGTGGATAAGGGTAAGATGGCGGATTTTCAATACATCAGCTGATTTCATATTCTTTCGAATCTAGTTAGCGTTCTATTTCTGAGTAACTTAATAATTGGACTACATAAATATTGATTCTTAGTCTAGGAAATTATCTTGCGCCCGAAAAATACAAATATTTAATGATCGTGATGATTCATTTTTGTTGTATTTTTTGTACAAAAATAAAAATAATATTTTTTTGGACCTAATTTCATCAATTTCAATCCTTGATTAGGTACAATTAACTGTTCTTACTAACGTATGGGCAGACAGGGCGAAGCTAAGTAGGTATAAGGGTTCTTAGTAGTGCTGTGGGATTCAGATGAGGGTCTTCAAAAGGTAAGGAGTATGGGTACTACCTTATACCTATAACTACCTACCTATTGTACAGACTAGAGCTTCCCCTGAAGGAAATGGAGTTATATACATATATTGCGACCTATCTATTATACAGGCTAGGGCTATCCCCTGAAGAAGAACCAGCCTTGTATTGTTTCTTGTACCTACATTGTTTGGTATCTTTAAATACAGGATCTTCTGGGCATAATTATTATAAATTATGATCTACTGCTTATGTTAAGATGTTTAGGTAGAAAAATAACAACCTAACCTCAGGTATAGTTGACCCTCCGCCTAGCGCAAACTATTCAAAGAATTATTTTTTCCCCCCGAGTATGACAATTTCTTTCTGTTTAAGTTTTTTTACAGCAGCTGCAGTAGATCATAAGCCCAGAAGGTCCATAATTGATTTTACTAAAGCTTATTATTATAGTAGAACTACGGAATGTCAAAAAAAGAAATTTGTAGAATTTCATTTTTTTAGGTTGTAACGACAATCACTACAATCTTTAAATACTTCACAAAGATGCTTCACACATGCTCGATTCATTATTATGTTTAAAATACGACTTGCGATTAATTGATTAAAGCGCATACTGTAAACCTTGTAAGCACCATAATAGCAACTTGCATTTTAAGCACAATTGAAATTATGACACACTTCATGACTTGTATTTAAAGGTCGTTATTGTTACATACTATTTTCATTTTTATTGAAATCGGACTCTACCTTTTTTGTTGCAATATTGCACCACCAATATTATACTTACTTTTATGAGTAAAGCGCCCACTGACATTAATACTTACAGGTTGTGTAATTTATCATACAGCTATTAGTGTGTGAGCTTTCTAGCTCTAAGGGTTTGGCGTGTGCGTTAATATATCAGTAAATCAGCTTTGCCTTATATATATATCGCTACCTTGGGGTAGAAAGGGCATATAAACCATCAGGTCTAAATGCAGTCTTATTTTAAATTTACGCTCTATCGATTGGTCTATGTAACACTTTCAAATTCGCTAAAAAATGGTTTTTGCGACCCAGATGTCTGCAGCATCTAGACAGAGTTTTTGTTCTAATATGATGAACCAAAAAAATATAAATTACTATGACTATTTGGTGTAATGTCATATTTGTTATAAGATTAGATCGTAAAAGGCAGTAGATTTTAGTCAAGTATGGGGTATTACTAGGGTTTGTACTATTCGTTTAATTTTACTATTCGAATAAAATATTCGAATATTCGGATATTCGAATATTTTTTGACATTGATTGAAAATAACACAATATAAATTCAATACAAACAAGAGCAGCTAGACTGCGGTGTGGTTTGATTGCAGCATAATTATATTCAAATTAAATCAAGTATGTTCATTTGTTTTATTGTTTATTAATAAAAAAACACATGTATCGTTTTACAGAGTAAACTTAGAGATATGTATGAATTATTAGAATAGGTTACCTATAATAGGTAATCAGAAAAGTAATTACTAGGAAGAAGTAGTAGCTTAACTATTTAAACTAAGTAATCTTTAATTTAAAGTCCAGTTCAGGTATAGGTAATAGGTACCAATTTTATATCACAATCAACACAGTCAACATTATCAGGTTAAGTAATATTTTTAAGGTTCAATTCAGTTTTGCTTATCAATTATCACAATCAACATTAGGAACTAGAATAAGTAACTAGGGTAAGTTATTTTTTAATTAGGGTTCAGTTCAGTTTTTCTTAAGTAACACAGTCAACATTATTAATTTGTACTTAATAGCACTAGATATACATATTTATCTTAACTAGAACTAGAATAGAACATTGGTTACATTTAACATAACATTCACTTAAGTTTTATAATCAAAACAAGATCGTATTTCTTTTAGACTCAAACATAAACATTAACATTACAAGTTAACAATCAACTGTCTATTTTAACTTAGGGCGTCCAAAGTATTGGCATTCATATTTGTTCTTAAGCGGTTACAGAAGTAACTCGCTGAAGAAAACACCCTCTCAGCTTTGACACTGGAGGGTGAGATGGAGAGCAGTAAATTATATGCTCGGGTTAAATGTGTACCACGTTGTCCACCGCTATCAAAGAGAGCCATCTCCACTTGGATTTTAGTGCCAAGATCCAAGACCTCTTCTCCGGACTGTCGCAGCTGTAAAGATTCAGCTGCATCATTTTATAGCTTGCGGCGCCGCTGATCTTTCATAGACATACTGTTGCCATCATTGCTTTCTGTCTCTCTTTGTACTCGTGGGCTACTGCGGTTACGGTCTTCAGAGTCCGCTGATGGCTCAAAGTAGCTGTTCAATTTGATTATTGTGTTTTTACCACGTTATTATCAGGGTTTTCGAATGGATATGAAGACCTCCCTTCCCTGTAAAATTTTGTAGAATTATTTAATTGTATTTGAGAGTGCCGCTCAGCTCTGGTAGTCGTCGTTCTCCAATTCTTTGTTTCAGTGATACTAAGAGATCATGGCTCACATCATTTTGGATTTCACCGAGTTTCTCAATCATAAACTTCAACGCTGTTTCAGTCATTATCAGGTTGGCATTTCCTTCACACAAAACTTCAACAGTAGTCTTGATCACTTTCATTGTGTTGGAGAGTTCTTCGAGTCGCTTCATCTCTTCTTCTGAAAATGTCATATGGTTGCCATGATCAATCAACGCTTACTGGACTACAACTTTCAGTGTTAGAAACCGGGACAACATGTCAGCAAGGCTGCTCCAGCGTTTCTTGCAATCAAGTATTAGACGCAATCCTGTCTTTCCTTCCTGCGAAGCATATTTATATGATTCTGCTCGAGTAGGAGATGAACGAAAAAAAATCACAGCTTTTCGGACTTTGCATATAATATCTTTAAAGTTTCGCGCAAGCGCAAGTCTGACCGTTGAAGTGCTGGCATATTCAATGGACACATCATACCCAGCCCTGTCCAGTTCATCATTTTCGCTTGCTTGGTCAGTGTCAGTCTCATCAGTATCAGTGTCAGTCCTATCGCTGTCTTCTAACTCAGGATCAGGAATAACTGGAATTTCAGGAACGGCTTTATTTTTCTTGTAAAGAACATCAATTACGGCCAGTTGAATCCCATGCGCTATGCATAGTTGATGAAATGCATTGGTCTTTCGACCTAGGGAACGCATAACGCTCGCTCCATCGGATGCCAGGCAAATTATGTCATCATCTAATGACAGATTATATTCAACAATTTTTCCTTTCAAAATGTTGAGACAGTTATCTGCTGTGCCCTTTCCTGTCAGTTTTGCTAAACCCAGGTTTCTGGACGATTTACGTTTTAATTCCGGCGAATGAATGTTGACGTTCATATACCGTACATTTTGAGACGACGTCCACTCATCGAGGGTGATGGTGAATTTTATACCCAAAGATTTCAGAAGGCTTAATTCCTTTGTTAGTTCTGCCTTAAGTTGGTTGCTTTGGGTAATAACAATTTTTTTTATTGTGTGGGGAGACTCAGGCAACTTATATCCGCTTTTAATGAATAGCTTGCGTATCGTTTTGGATGAACAGATTCGAAAAAATGACAGACCATCTAAAGCTGCCAACATGGAGATCATGTCTTCGGCGCTATCTTTAGATTTGAAGTAATCCGTGAGTCGCTTTTTCTTCTTCTGTACTTCATCATCGGCATTCTTTTTGCTGCCACTTGCAGTAACTGTAACCTCATCAGGATTATTGAATTTGTTTGAAGAACAATAACTTAGATAAGTAATAGTTTAATCTTTTAAAAATCGGAACTGTTTAACATGGCTCGCATAACCAAATCAGTAGCGTAAGTAGGTAATTAATATGTATACCACGTCAAAGGAATGGAGAACGCCGTAGTAATTAATTGTAATATTTTGTGGGGTTAATTATGTTTGTCTAAATAAAATACTTACGTGAATGTCACCGCGCGCAGGTAATAATAACACAATAAAACTCTCTCTTATGATGCGTGTTGCGCTGTCGTGTCGCTGGCGGTGACTGAGTGAAGTAACCGCTGGCGTTGACTGAGTGAACGAACGAGTACAAGGACACAACAGGGTGGGACTCATGGGCAGGGTTGAAATCAGTAAATTATAAAAAAGAGCACATTTATGACTTTATTAACTATTCGAATATTCGGATAATTTAAATGAATTATTCGAATTTGAAATTGGATCGGATATTCGAATAAAATGAATATTCGAATATTAGAATTGCAAACCCTAGGTATTACCAACGTAACAAATGCACTTGGTCGTAAAAACCAAAGTTTAGTACAATTCTGATTACCAACATAACAAATGCGCTTGGTTGTAAAAACCAAAGTTCAATACGATTCTTAGTACGATGTTTAGTGAAAGTAAAGTAAAAGAAATGAAATAAAGTAGATATTAAGTAACTACCCAATGTGTGAATATTTTGAAGAAGAAGAGAAGATTGATTACTGATGTCCAAAAATTTGTGAACTACTTAGGTATTTAATTTGGTTTAATGCAGAAACATACCTAATAGCTCATTTCATTTTGCAATTACCAAATAAAATGAGATAGTAGTTATATTGCTGCATGAAACCAAATAAATAATAAAGTTATTGATAGTTTATAGTTTTATATTGGTATTTAACGTCGCCAAAGTTATAACGTTATGTTATTAGGAATGAGGCAAGGTGATTCTTTAAAGTAGTTGATAAGGTGGATACTTGACTCATTTTTCTTTTTCGGTCTTATATTTTGAATCATATTCATCAATTTCTTATAGCAAATTTAGTACTACCGCTTATTCCCTCAGATGACCCCTTGCTTATATGAATTAAATACGATTCGTTCGTATACGAATAAGTTCGTATTCAAGAGCCAATAACCATATTATATTATTGAATCCTAGATAACTTGTGATAACTTTGATCTCAATGATTGTTCTAAGCATTATATTATTATCATAACTAAAAGTAATTTCCTATTTCGTTGCCGCATTAACAAAATTTCTTTATTATATTTAATATTATAAAGATTTTAACGTAACTGTCTTTAACGTAAATAATAAAATAAATTAATTAAAAAACCAAAAACGTAAAAAATAAAAAAAGCAAGAAATTTCAGTTAGTCGATATTTTTGTTATCGAATATTATTGAATAACTTTACCCACCATTAAAATAGTTTGGTGATCGATACATTCAAAAAGAAAACATTCTGTTATAATTAGAATAAGAATAGGAATATTTTATTTGCAAAAATTAGGGAATATAATGGTTTTAATAATCGGGATTCGGTACCTATTACTTATAAGGTAGCCGGATTTTTGATGGGGCCGTACTGTTAAAATCGTAATGTTCTTTATTAGAATGATTTCATTTTTAATGTATCGATAAAGAAACTATTTAAATGGAAGGTATAGTTATTCAATAATATTCGATAGCGAAACTTTTTTTTCAGTTTTATTTCATTTACGCAGCCTTTTTCCTTTGTAGTTATTTTTATTTAAAAAATATAAGTTTTTTTTTTCAAAATCGGCCAACACGTTTGGTCTTAATAGTGCCCTAGGTGCAAACACACGAACATAGGCTGATAAACACTTTACCACTACTTTTTGTCGCGCAGTAGTGTAAAAACAACTTGATACTATGTTCTTATAAAATCAATCACTTCATAAATTTGACTAAATTTGATATAACAGCTTATTAAAATTAAAATTTTTCACCCATAGATACAAGTAGCTAAAGCGGGGTATTTAAGTATGATGGTTTTTGTTACCCAAGTTTCTAGTGAGGAATACATACCTCATTAGTATAAACTTATTGTAGTTACGACGCCACACATTCAAAAGGTACAGTCTAAGTGATTTTACGACTTTCTTAATTTTTGATCGTAGTATATAAGCTCAATAACAACGACCTACTTCTAGTTACGACTCATCACAATGAAACACCTGAAAGAAATATGAGGTGTATAAACCATTTTTACAAAAAACTTTGCTCGAAAATCCAAGCTAACTTCTAAACTAAGAGACTGACAATAAAATAAGGTTTTCCATTGCAATGAACGTAAAAAAAAATCACTTAAAAGAGTTAATATACATAAGTACCTACAAGAAAAATAAGTTATTTTGTCCATTTATTTTTTTCAATTTTATTTTTTGCTTCTCCTGTAAATTAGGGTTTTTGCTTTTACGCAATATAGTAAAAGCAAGTATACGAAACAACAAACATATTATCTTCTTCGCATTTTGTGATATACAACTACAAACATATATATACATTACATAACATATTGTCTATTCTTGGAAACATTAGGAGTAAATTAAAAACCAATGGAATTAATGAAAGGCATTATATTTTCTTATACATGTTTATTTTTTTCAATCGCTTGTTGAAAAATAATATAGTTGGACACTATACTTCACAGATGTTCGCAGATACCTAAAACAAATTATGCTATTGCTTGTGTTACTTTACTGTGTGGGAATTACAACCCCAAACAATCAGAATTTATTACTATTGATCTAATTAGAAAATTACTATTTAGCATATTGAAAATCTCAATTGTCAAGAACTGCATTTACAAATTACAATTGACGTTTGACGCAATTAGCGAAAGTCTTGTGACAATTTCAATGACATATTTTGACAGTTTGGCAGAAGTGCGTTAAAAAATGTTAGTTACTAAACTTTGTAGAACTACTAATATTTACAAAAGTTACATACTTAACTACTTGAAATTGATTAAAAATGTGTAAACATCAATTTTGTATATAATTAAAATAACGAGGTCCATAATAAGGTAAATTTTATGTAAATTTTTGTCATCAACACGCGATACGTGTTATTTGCGTGTTACTCAATTCCTAAATGTTTTTCTTTGAGTCTTCTGTCTATGGTGTGTAGCGTGATTATAGTTAAACAAGGTCTTTAATATCTTTATTGGTAGACAGCTGTATACACGCTGTATAATGGACGTATAACTTAAACAGCTAATTTAACTATTCATTCGTTAAACGCATATTTTTTTTTTTTTATTAATAAGTGGGTAGGTATGAATATAGATAGAGAATATATGTGTAAGTTTTTAAGGATGGATGGATGGATGGATTTTTCACGCAAAAACTATTGAACGGATTTAGATGAAATTTGGTATGGTAGTAGTTTAGGCTTTGGATTAAAACAAAGGTTACTTTTTATCCCGGAACAGTATTCCCGTGGGATATCCGATAGTATATTTACGCGGGCGGTGCCGCGGAAAGCAGTTAGTAATATATATACAACTTTAACCCAGTACTATCAGAATACAAAAGCGGTTCAACACTGTAATGAGTTTCTTATAAATACAGATTACTGATTATATATCTGATTTATGAAATTCTCACTGTATAAAATTTAAAAGTTAGCTTTCTTATAAGAAAACTGTATATTTACTCTATAATTTTTTTTTAATTTACTACAAAATATAATAAACATCTTTAAAATGAACTCAAAAGAACTAGAACTGTAAAGTTTTGAAAATTGAGCAATATGACCTGAAAGCTAATATTTTAGAATATTTATTCCAGCTTAGTATCGAGAAATGCTTATATCTGAAACGGCTAGCCTTGAGCATTTACAGATTGGCAAAGTTAGACACATCGACGTATGATGTTCCGAAAACTTTGTGACTACGTAACTTTCGGATGAAATAAGTATTTTGTAAAATATACAAACCGAGTTTTTCGAAAAAGCGTGGTAACTCAAATGCAAAATTTTAATATTTCTAGGGTTGTCTACTAAACAGTATATTTATTTTATTAGAATACTACATAATACTGGTGCCATAGATGGTTAATCACATTTAATAATGTATTCAAAATTATATATTTTATATTCAATATTTAATATTTCTAGATTTTAGTAGCTATTTTGTCTAGACTGTCTGTTAAATACTTTAAAAAATGTTGCATAAATGGGTTACTAGTTTTAACTAATTGATCTTATTTTTACTTTCCCTATGAGCGTTTTTAGTTTTATTCAATTTTACTTTTTTGTTTGTTCTGGTGCTCACTTTAAACTCAGCGTTGCGATTTCCCAACAATACATAGGCTGCACTAAAAGTATCGGGAATGGAATATTTCCACTGTTCCTGTCATATTAAAATCTTTTTAATTTAAAACTCCTTGGTTTTAAAAATCGAATACCGTTTATTTATTTAAAAAAAGATTCTCGGTCTTGTCACAAGGTCTTGTCAAACTTGTTTAGTCGTTGAGAAAATGGAATTGACTCGAGAAAATTCTAGAGCGATGATTTATTATGACTTTCGCAGTGGTTTAACACAAAAACAGTGTGTTGACTGGATGATTTCTGCATTTGGTGATGAAGCCCCATCCAAAACCACAATTTATCGCTGGTTTGCTGAATTTCAACGTGGACGTGTCAAGCTCAGTGATGAGCGGCTCGCGTTACTTGGTGCGTCAGAACTCTCGAAAGATTCCACGCAGGATCCTCAAATGCTGTATACAATATCGTATCAGGTGACGAATCCTGGATATATGCGTACGAACCCGAAACAAAAAACCAGTCACGAGTTTGGGTGTTCGAAAATGAGTTAAAGCCAACAAAAGTTGTTCGTTCACGGAGTGTTGCAAAAAAAATGGTGGCCACGTTTGTCTCCAAAACCGGCCATGTTGCGACTATTCCTCTTGAGGGACAAAGAACGGTTAATGCAGAATGTATGCTAACATTTGTTTGCCACAGGTTGTTTCTGAACTCCGTAAAGAGAACTGCAACCGCCGCATCATCCTCCATCACTACAATGCGAGTTCTCACACCGCGCACAGAACAAAAGAGTTTTTAGAGCAAGAAATCATAGAATTATTAGACCATCCGCCGTACAGCCCCGACCTAAGCCCTAATAATTTCTATACTTTCCCTAAAATAAAGAATAAATTGCGTGGTCAGAGATTTTCATCACCTGAAGAAGCTGTGGACGCCTACAAAACGGCCATTTTGGAGACCCCAACTTCCGAATGGAATGGTTGCTTCAATGATTGGTTCCATCGTATGGAAAAATGTGTCAAATTTCGCGGAGAATACTTCGAAAAGCAATAAATACATTTTTAAATAGTAATGTTGTGTCACTTCCTTGTTTCCCGAAATTCATTCAGTGCCGCCCTCGTAATAATATTCTAAGTGAGCACCAATATTAAAATATAAACTATTATTGTCATTAATTTTATATTTGTTGTGTTTATTTTTATATAAATAAATAATGTTTCTCTTCTATTCTTCGCGGTCCCACGTCGCGGTCGTTAAGGTGGGAATGCTACCTAAAGGTAAAAAAATCTTCTCTTTCAGTTTTATGCTGACGGTATATATATATATATATATATATATATATATATATATATATATATATATATATATATATAATATACGGAATCTTGTTCATTGGTTTTCTCATTTTGGCGCCAATACATTGCACAATATTTTGCGATATTAAAATGGAGTGGGATGATGATAAAGAGAACCGAATCGCTGTGATTGCATTACACAAAGTAGGTACCTATGGAGCCAAATGCTTTTTTTAAAACTCTCCATACGCTTGGTATTAGTAAAATGTTTGTGTCCCGGGCTATTAAGAGGTACAATGAGACCTCCTATGTTTGTGACAGGAAAAGATCTGGTCATCCACTTAGTGTTCGTACGAAAAAGGTGGTCAAAGCAGTAAGGGAAAGAATTCGAAGAAATCCGCTGGATTATGATTTATGATCAGTTTTTATATTTTAAATTGTTTTATATTTATGTATTAAAGTAACACACTGTAAAAGTAATAAATGTTATTTGCAATAGAAATTTTTTTTTCCTTGTTTCAGTATTTATTGCAAGACTAGGTATTGTCCCACCTACCTTATGTATACTATATTTGACAAATCAAATACCGATGGACATTCTGATGATGATAGAACATCGAACTGTATAAACTAGTAGCTCATACCTAGAATGGTAGTTTACGTAGTTTTAATATCGTATGGGAAATGTATTCCAAAAGTTTTAGGTTCGGAACGCTTTGTGAGGGGAAAACTTCTAAGATTCAACTTTGAGGGCCCAAGAGATTTTTAAATAAGATTTTTTCGCTCGTAAACTTACAATTTGAGTGATATTTCCAACTTAGTAACTTAATAGTTTGGTATAAATGTATGTCTATTCTAGATAAGTTTAGGTCATAAAACCTTAAAATTATTCGATAAAAATGAAAGCTATCGATAACTTCGTTTTTAGGGTTCCTTAACAATGAGTAAAAATGGGACCCTATTACTGAGACTTCGCTGTGTGTTCGTCTGTATATCTGTCTATCCGTCTGTCCGTCACCAGTTTGTAACTCCTTAACCGTGATAGCTAAAATCTAGATACTTGAAATTTTCACAAAAGGTCCATTATCGCTATGACAACAAATACTCAAAACAGAATACAATTAATATTTAAGGGGGCCTCCCATAAAACAATCGTAATTTTTTGCCGTTGAGTACGCAACCATTAATAATGAATTTTTTATAAGTAAAAAATGACAAGTAAACATGTTTTACACCGAAAGATGTAGACACAGGACAGCTAGTGTTGCTATAAATATCGAGAATGCACTATCATTCGCCAATGCAATAGCTTTAAATGCACCATCTAAATTCTAAAGCGTGCAAGATAGCATCGCCACAAGAAGCATGCGGCTTAAGTTACGTTAAGTAAGGCCAGCATGTTTACTACATACTACACACCTTTGTCTTAATACCACCAAATTAAGTGCTTTATACAGCCAAATAAAGTGGAACACGAGAGAAGCCACCGGGTCGAGATTATCTTACATAACTGTGTAATAAACAGGAAAGTTTGGATGGATGATATTATGTCACTAATACGGTACCCGCAACTTCGTTTGCACAGAACTAACGAAAACGGAACCCTACTTTTTAAACGGGTCCCTAAGATAAAGTAGCCTATGCCACCCTTATAACATCAGCTGCCAGTGAAAGTTTCGTGAAAATCGGTCCAGCCGTTTCAGAGAATAGCCCGAACAAACTATTTGCTATTTGATTTGACGAATGAGAGCGCGGTGGTGAAGTTGGCCGTCGAATTCGAATAAAATATTTCAGTATTTAGCTTTTTTAATTTTGACCTTAATTTCTGTCACTGCTTAGTAAAAAGTTAGAAAATCGTTCTAAGCATTGTGTTTTTGTAATATTTTCATATAATATCACACATCATATGCGAATATTGTAAGGCTCGCTAGTTTTCTTATTTAATTATACCTATAGGAAAAGATACTGCAATTTCCATGTACCTACTTATTAAAACTGAAGTAGCGGCCCTAACTACATTACCTGTAGCACGCCGCGGGGTGCCATCACGTGACGTCACCGCAGTATCAACCTTATAATGTTATTCCACACCAGAGGCCAGGAATACACATTTTATGATTAATAATCATTAACAACAAATGTGACCTTCCTCCACATTATCTTATACTGAAAACGACGTAATCTTGTATAAAATATAAAATCGGTTTCTCGAAAACGGCTGTATAAGTATTACCATAAAATTTGGTATGCAGGGAGTGTTGGGGGAGTAATGTCGATCTAGCTAGGCTAGCCTGTGAAACTACGCATTTTTAAGCTATATGTTTTTTCTTTCGTCGTGCAACAATATATCAAAAATTTTGACTCTTCTATGTCAGTCCGATTGACAGTTTGGTGTGCGTACGTATAATATTTGCTTTGTTCGAAAATTCGGGATGCGGTGGGTTCGAACCCCAGTCAGATAAATATTATGGTGATGAATTATATGGTCACCCAGGCACTTGTTTTAATAAAAAAAATGAACTGAAAAATATAAAGATATTGCTGTTAAGAGTATTTAGTACCTACTACCAACCTACATTATTAATTTACCTTGATCAGAAAAAAATGACAGCTATACTATTTTGAAACTACGCTGCGTATATGAGCAATAAAACAGTCTCTACTATCATTGCCAATGTCCATCGTTTAGCAACTGCGAGAAGAAGTTTTAGAAGGATCTATTTACAATTATTTATTATCAGCTAGTGTACAGACAAACCCTTATCGGCAACAGTTATAGGTATTCTATAGCTTTTTAAGCTATGTTATGCAAAAATTAGAAACAATTTTGATAAGTCTTACCTAATACACACAAAAAGTTACCTCATTTCGAAAGTTCGATTCACAATTCAAAGTTAAAACAAGAATGAATTCTAACGGACTGGCGTAGATTTATGCCGCGAGTTCCAATGAGTTTGACGCCTGGAACAGCGACGTCTTCATCCAGGGACCTTGCATAAATTACGACTTTATCGCTATAGCCAATGATAAACAATAAAATATCTTCGACTAGATCAACTTCTACACTGACTATGATATAAGTATGGTATGACTAGTAAACGAGCAGATGGATCACGCTTTGATAATAAGTGCGTAGGCCCACGGAAATCAGCAACCCCAGAATGGTTACAAGTGCGTTGTTAGTTCTTTATTTTCCGACCCCCTTATGGTGGGACCGCACTAGGTGGAGCGACACGACACGACGCATCCCTACTAGCACCGCAAGTACCGCGTGGCGTAGTTCCGCTGCCGCGTAGCTGTTACGCCAAATGCGGTCTCACCTTAATTTTTCATCCTAATTCCTGATAATGCTTCTAACTGAAGCTTCATAATCTTTGCCATCATAATCATTTTACAGCCAATTTTGCGTTGCGACGTCCTTCAATCATTGATTTATGTAGTATGTCAACGTCCGTGAAACTGTATGTACGCGCCAGATAACTGATTCTGTCCAGATACTGCCAGTATTGATGACGTCATTAATATGCCAGACCGATAGCGAGCGAGCTCTTTTATCAATCTGGGCAAACTCAGTGCTAAACAAACTAAGTGCGCTGGTAAACAGATTTACGCATGGGAAAAGCTTATATTTCATGACGCAGCCCAGCCGACTGCTCTTTAAGGGCTTGTACACAAAACTGCGACGTCGCAGTTTTGTGTACAAGCCCTAAGTGATGCCCCATTTTTTTTTTTCCTTTTATTTCAAAAGCTCTTTCATTCTCTCTTGCGACGATTGTATACACCTCTTTGATAAATTCCAGAAACCGTCTTCTCTGTTTCTCGTCATCCAAAATAAATAAACTTTGTCCTTTTCTTTTATGTCTAGATCTAGACGTCGCTCACAGTATTGTCTTTTCCTACAAATACCGTTAACATTCTGTGAGTATATGGAGAACGGTTTGCGGTGTATCTACGTCACAGGAGCAGAATTGATTTTCAGTTAGTTTGAATCGATGCAGATTGCTTTTGACACCACCATGCGACGTGCAAATTTGTGTCATTAGGTTTGTGGTCATGTCGGACCGTAGGATCTTATATACCCTTGTGAGTATTGGGAATAAGGACTATGTATGAAGCTAGGGTTATGTTGATGGTGCAGGACTAAAAGTTTCTTATAGATTCGGTATCTTATAATTATATGATTCATTTGAGATTATATCATATTAAAGGGCAAGTGAGCAGGGTTTTTCCACATAAAATAAATAAATAATTACTTTTTTTGACGTATGGAATAAAATAGAACTTTTTAAAAGATATTTTATGTTCTTCCTTTGTATATGCGTTTGTTTCATTAATAAAATATGACCTAGACCGTAAATTAAAAACTTAAAGCGGACGCGGAGCGCTTACGCTGGCATGACAATGTGACGTCACAGGCCACAACTTATTATTTCATTTGACGCAACTGACAGCGCGCCTACGATTTATACAGCACACGTGACCTACTTGTGTATAGAAACATAGAGATCATGTTATAGGAGGTAGCGATTAGCGTGGGAGGAACTCGTTTAACTAAAGACAGGGACTAAAACAAAACTGACTGATCTTATCATAAGTTTAGTTAAGGTAGCAAAACCTCAGTAGGGACAGAGAAAATAACGAGTATATCGTTATTTTATCTGTCCCAATCTTAATTAAACTAATTACATTAAGAAGTAAACTCAGTATTTTTATCATCTTACACTTTAAACGAGACAATCTTGTATATATGCACAATCGGTTTCTCGAAATCTGCTGCAATTATTACCATGAAATTTAGTAATTTTGGGGGCGATCGCTCTAGCCGGGTCTTATCTCTAGGAAACTGCGCATTTTTAATTTACATATTTTTTTTCTTTCGTGGAGCAACAATATATCAATAATTTTGTCTCAATTCTGTCAGTCCGATAGGCAGTTTGGTATGTATGTGTTTAAATATATTATAATTTTGCTTTGCTCGAAAATTCGGAATGATTCGTTCGAATGCCGGTCTGATAAAAATTTTGTGTTTTTTTTTCTAAAATTAATCAGAACTACTAATAATTTTATATGTACCAAATTTATTTTGAATTAACACTGTTGACTTTCTGGTAATAAGTGGTGAAAGAATGAGGATTCGACATAATAAAACTAAATGATATCAATTCGCTAAAATACGTTATTTTCATTATTTAATACGCATCGTGAATTCTACTTGAAACTTTCATAAGCATTTTATTTTCTTTTTTGTAATGCAAAAAAGACAGTTTTATTTAAAACTCGTCTTATAAATCAGCCATTCGTAACGGATAACAACACAGCAGCTATCAATAGATAGAGTGTGAAATCGAATTTAGATTTAAAGAAATAGGACCGCAAGACATTATTAAAAATTTTAATTTATTAAATATTAATAATACTGCAGATTTATGGGGCCTATCAATGAAAGTTATTAAATCTATAATCGATATTATTGCACCTTACTTAGCAACTATTTTTAATGATTGTATAAAAAGTGGCGTATTTCCTGATCTAATGAAACAGTAAAGTTTTACCTCTGTTTAAGTCTGGTAGTAAGTCGGATCCATCTAACTTCCGACCTATATATATTTTACCAACACTAAGTAAAATATATAAAAAAAATAATACTTACTGAGTTACTAGCACACTTTAATATAAATAAAATTTTACATAATAAACAAACAAAGTAGTTACTACGTTTTACGAAGGGTCGCTCTACAACAGATGCTGGCGTTGATCTGATTAGTTTTATTTTTGATGCTTGGGAGGGGTCGCAGAATGCTCTAGGAGTTTTTTGCGATCTCTCTAAGGCATTTGATTGCGTGCAGCGCACAACGTTGATTAGGAAACTATGCCACTATGGAGTAAGGGGACCAGCACTCGTCCTCTTAAAATCTTATTTATCAAATAGGACTCAGAGGGTTGAGATAAATGGAAAAAGATCCACAGGTACCAAAATTGATATGGGGGTCCCACAAGGATCCATTTTAGGACCCTTTCTTTTTCTGGTCTATATAAATGACCTATTTAATGGAAAAAATTGGGATAGTCTTATTTGTCGATGACACGTCACTTACTTTTAATATTAATCGCCAAAACTCAGGCTATGACGATGTAAATAATGCTCTCTCAAAAACAGTACACTGGTTTAGTGTTAATAATCTTTTGTTAAATAGCAAAAAAAACTAAATGTATTAAGTTCACGTTGCCAAATGTAAGGCAAACTGAAACCAATGTTCTATTGAATGGAAAAGGTATGGAACTAGTAGATACAGCTGTCTTTTTAGGTATAACTTTAGACGAAAAACTACAGTGGGGCCCTCATATTGCTGGGTTCTCGACAGACTTTCGATAGACTCAGTTCAGTAGCATTTGCAATAAGTAAGATAAGACAATTTTCAGACGAAAACATAGTAAGACTTGTATATTTTAGTTACTTCCACAGTATAATGTCCTATGGTATTCTACTGTGGGGAAATGCTGCCGATATAAATACTATATTTGTGCTGAAGAAGCGAGCTGTCGCGAGCAATCTACAAGCTGGCCCCCAACATGTCATTAAGAGAGAAGTTTAAATAAACTGGAATCTTAACTGTAACTTCTCAGTATGTTCTATCAAATGAAATATGTTAAAAAAAATGTAAACCTATTCAAAAAGAAAAGTAACAACCACAATAGAAATACCCGAAATAAGCATAAGCTTGATGTACCAGTGACTAGACTTAGTAAAGTACATAATTCGTTAAAAGGTCAGTGTATACGCCTATACAATAAGATCCTAGAGAGCGTTCAAAATTTTTCAATCAATAAATTTAAAAAAGTAGTTAAAGAACGTTTGTGTGCTAAAGCCAATTATAAAGTTAATGATTTTATGAATGATAGCACACCTTGGGAATGAGGTGACCCTCTGCAAGGCTACTTCTAAATTACATATATTATTGTACTCTTGTTATGTAGTTTTAGTCATAACATTGTTATATATGCCTTTTTATATTTTTAAAAGAACAATTTTCCATCTTTTTGATAAAAGATGGCCCCGCGCGAGATTCTTACGCCGGCTCTTCTTGCCGGGCTAGTTCCCGAACCGGTGGTAGGCATCATGTAGATCGACGGTCAAAAAGTGTATAAAAATACCTATTTTGAATAAAAAAAATTTGACTTGATTAGTCAAGACTTGATAATATAAACCTTTGTCCATGAGCAAATATCGCTATCTCTTACATTTTGCACTGGGTTTTTTTTCGCAGGTTCGCGCAGTTCTCAAGAGCACTCGTGTGATGCTTAGAATGAGTTATGAGCAGCAACTGCGAAAGTTTTCATATGTTCGCCCCATTTTATTGTAAACATTTTTCTATTGTTTGCCATCAGCGATTAGTTGCTTATAATATTGAGGCCACACTAACGTTTAACGCATCCATACTAATATTATAAAGAGGAAATGTTTTATTGTTTGTTTGCATTGAATAGGCTCCGAAACAACTGAACTGATTTGGATGAAATTCGGCACAGGCATAGAGTAGACTACAGGGAAGGACAAAAGCTAGTTTTTATCGCGAGAAACTGAAGAACGGTCCTTTTGCGAGTGCGAAGTCACAGGCGACTATAAGTTTTTTATCGTAATCTTGTAATCTTACGTCTTTAATCTTTCGTCCAATTAAAAAAGGCACTACCTACCTTGCTATAACAAATTATAAAGTCACAATAATATGAGAGCACAATGAATCATATGAATCAACTATGAATCATATTGTGGTGGCTGGTAAAATTTATTACATAAAAACTGGATATGCTTAGCTGATGATTGTAAGCTTTAATTCGACGTTAAGGCACATATTACGAAATAGTTACGTTGAGGCTTCCATTTAAAGGGCTGATGATAATGATGATGTAAAACAAACACATTGTGCTATTAAAACAAAATATTTCCTTTAAACTTGGATCTCGGCTAAATCACTTTTTGATGGCACATAAAGCCTTCATTATTGAACTTACATTTTATGACGTCAACTTGTATCTTAATCGTGTGTAATGCTGCATTCCGATCTTAGCGACTGTGACGAGCGACCGCTAACGGCGACCGTCAAACCAGCGAAACAGGTTCTCTACCCACGTTCAACAGTCGCGGCATGTGCTTACTAAACTGCTTCCCGTTTTTATAAACATTATTTAGTGCTCCATATAAATTCATACTAAGCAGTGGGTCACCGATCCGGTCGCGGTCGCTACACTTAGCTACCATTCCTATCGTACCAACCTCGACCCACGTCCGCGACCAGCGAACCAGCGAAACAGCTTCTCTGGCCACGCCCACCGGTCGTGAGATTTCACCATACAAATTCATACCAGTCGCGGTCGCTATGATCGGAACGCCACCTTAATTTCATAAAGATCCTTGAAATTTAAAAGCATTAGAGATAGGAATGTAAAATAATTCTGTAGCGTAATGAAATGTCAAAATGTAATGATGATTACGCCTATTAAAATACACTTTTGAACACCAAATGAACCAATAAAGTTGATTGAGCTATGTAAGTTTAATACTCAATTAACTCAACTATTAATAAAATGTAACTCAAGATTACGTAACACATAGCTATTGAGTGGTTAAAACTATGAGGGAATTGTAGTAATCTACTATTTAAGAGTGGGGGACGAGGTGTTGACGAGTTATTTGCTGGATTATGCTGATTAGGTATTATCATGAGGTTGCCGTATTAGGAACCATTTGAACTTCAGAACAGGCTGTCCCAGACGCTACAGTATTTTAAGAGTGGTTTATTTGCTCGGAGGACATGTGTAAATATTTGACGACCTCTGTGGCTCAGCGGTTAAGCGCGTGCGCGCGCGTGCTAAAGCCGGAGGTCGCGGGATCGAATCTCGCCAAAATAATAAAAAAGTTTCTCAGTTCCAGGCTCATGGATGTGTATTAAATATGTGTATAATATAATAAAAATCTTGAAAGCATTAAATATATTTCCGTTGTTTGGTACGCGTAACACAAGTACCTTTCGGAACTTACCACTGGACCAGATTGACGTGGTGTGTTATTTTTCTAATCTTTATTTACAAACTTTTGGAATTAAAAATTTATAATTCGTGGGCTAAAACATTTTTGTGCACTACCTACTGTAAAACTACATGTATAATCTATATGTGGTCATCATAAGTCATCATCATCATAGACGAGATTTGCGTCTATCGTCCTACTTCAATTATAAATGTGAAAGTTTATGAGAATGGTTGGATGAATGTTGTGAGTGTTTCACGCAAAAACTGCTGACCGTATTTTGATGAAATTTGATTTGGTAGTAGTTTAGCCTCTAGATTAAAACATCGGCTACATTGTATTCCGAAAAAGTACAATGTTCCCGTGGGAACTGTATTTATGCGGGTGGAGCCGCCGGCGCAAGCTAGTTCTCCATAAGGCCTATAAAATGGATGCTAAAACGTCGGCATTTTCACACAAGTTGGGAAGTCAGCAACATAATCCAATCAGCACGATCCCGCTCCTTGGAGCAAATTCACCTGGATTGCATTAACCAAATTATATTAACGTTTTAAACACACGCTGATAGCGTATCGGTTATTAATTTATGAATTATGTTTAACAGCTTCTCGAACACTGTATCTGGTGTTTACTTCAGCCTTTTTGATATTTTTACGGATTATAATAAATTACTATTTTTATTTTTACAGTTCGAGAGTCCGTATAATGTTCTGGAGAAATCAAAAGTCTCATTGTTACATGCTACATCTCTGGGGCCCAATTCTCATGTAACAGAAAAAAGTTCACATTCGAAAGAAAAAAGAAGTTCGCATTTTTAGATAGATTCTAAAAAAAGCGTTCAGATTCTCAGAACTTCACAGTCGAAATAGTTCGAACAAACTTTACTCGATTCCGATTGTGTAGTTCTGAGAATGCACAAATGTTATGTATGTACTTTCTAAACAATTCGATCTTCGTATTTGTTTTTCGTATCTGAGCTTTTTTCAATTGCACTAAAATCGCACCCCTGGATCGAACCTGCAACCTTTCATGTGCAACTGCGTTTTATTCAATAGACCACGGACGCTTAAGAATCTAGATATGATGATGATGATCATGCCAACATAAAAATAAATCCTTAACGACTGTCTCTAACCGCCCACTATGGATAAAATTTAAATTGCGGAATACCTAAATTGCTGAAGTCTGTTGAACAACCGCAAATCTATTACGTCGCTGTTTGCTTCGAATTACATGATTGCTAAGTTTAATAATATAATCCATTCTAAAATTAAAAAAAGCCATTTATTGAGATAATTAGATAGATGAATGAATGGGGAAATAGATGGATGTTTGTTATGTTACGTGTTATCCGCTAAACTAATTTCAGCACAATTGCACGGTGGTAAGACTTCTCAAAGTCTTTCTAGTTGCGAAACCGTCCAACTAAGAATCTGTCTAGTTGTGACTCTGGGATATTTCCATCCACCTGCAAATGCGCTGAAATTTACTCGCTTAGAGGAACTTTATATACCTATGTTAAATACCTATACCAAAAACAATTTTTAAATCACGAGAACCTATTAATTTTCTGCCATTTTTTATCATGACAAATTTTCTATATAGGTATCTGTAGATAACCAAACTGCAACTGTAAAGTCCTTGAAAAATTATATCTTCGATCCAAGACAGATAGCCGTTTATCAGGGGTTAGAGCGACATAGAATTATTGTAAGGGATAAGGCAATTAATTGCGGCGGTTCGACGCGCTCCGATGAAAACTTCGCAATAATGATTTGTAAGGGACTTGTTTTGTCTAAAAAAGTGTGCGGTTTTCTCACGAATAAGTTTTTGCCTTCTTTACTTTACTTGTACATGACAAAAGTGAAGTTTTCAATAAATTTTCTGGAATGTTTGGTTTGATTCGAATCTAAGATAGTTGCCTTTACAAAATGGCGGAATTGATATCTTTCAATAAATTAATTAGGACCCATTTACATAAGGGTCATTGTGGCGGTTCTGCTGCTTAATGCAGCCTTAAAGTTACGTGATGTTCTTTTGTTATATACTACCAAACACCCGAAAAAGCCAATTCATTAACTACAGGTTTTTCTAAAATGCGTAAAAATAGCAGTTTATAGGTAAGAGAGGTATAATAGTTTCTAGGTTATTTTATTCCACTGTTACACCTCAACAATTAGATGTAGAACGAAGATAATATTATTAATGTTTAATAGAAAATAGATATTTATGCCTCATAAATAATACATCGGGTCCAGAGGGAAATATCTCACAATATAACTTCAATGTTATGGAAAATATTGAAACTGTTTCCCTGAATGAAATATTATACAAAAGAGCTCTTTGAATGCATTGTAATGTGCTAAAAGTATATTATTCAAAAATATAAAACTACTTTTATGATAATTAAAATGTTGGGAAAAACTGTCTTGAGATAATAGTGCATAACTCTTATATTAACGTAATAACTCTTATATTATAGGTACTTTAAAGGAGACAATCGTGTCAATATATATATATATATATATATATATATATATATATATATATATATATATATATGTTTTTTTTAAATGTTGAAGGCAGGTCAAAATCGAGCGCGCCAATGCGCCACGCATCCGCGCCGCGCCGCCGAGACTTGTCGCAGCATTGAACTGGAGTTCTGGTCTGTCGTCAACGTCGGGAAGGTTAGGCTGTTGTCCACCACGTTAGCACTCAAATATCTTAATCTTCTAAGTTACTGATAAGACTAATAAGTAGGTAATAAGTATCTTTAGGTATGCGCCCTCCCCACGATATTTTTCTTCCCGTTTGAGTGTGCCGTACTCGCGCAATGTAACCTACACTGTCCGAACACGTTTACTCATGTCAAGAGATTAGAACCTTGTTTAAGAAGCTTCCGTAACTATCAACGCGTGATAGGTTTTTTTCAATTGAGTTCAAAAGTTACCGTACGATTTCTTTCAAAACATTTTTCTTAAAGAGTTTTCAGCATGGTAAATTGCATGTTTCTAAGTCTCATAGCTTAGAAATACCAGGGTGGCCAACTTGTAAACCACATTGGAGCTCGATTACTCGAAAATGGTTTACATTATCCCACTGGATAATCCCAATGGATAACCACTGGTCACTACCTAAATTTAAAATTTTACCACGTTGACTATATTCGCCTTTTGATGGATATGCATCATTACATTTTATATTCATAGAATACTGCCGGTCTTAAAACGCCTTACCCCATAGTGTGCATATTTGAATATCAAGCGGCCATGGCCGGCAGGAATTAATAAAGGACCAGGTTGAATTATAAATGGCCCACCTATCAGTGTGTCGCCTTTTGATCCTATGGGACGTGAAGGAAATAACTATATTTTTTTGCTAAAAACTATAATCCAACTACGTAAAATATATAGCCTATGTTACCCGAGCTATTATTATGAACCATTCGACACCTAAGTTTTTAAAATTAGATGAGCGGAGTAGGCGCTACAGTGGAACGAAAATACATACATAGACTGCTAAAATTAGCTTCTTTTCGCTTCGCCGTAGTCGGGTAAAAGAAGGAAGAAAATACTACAAAGATCTACTGTTAAACTACTTTCTTAATGTCTCTTAGCAATCGCCAATCACCTTTGATAAGACATTTTCTTATATTTAGTGACGATTCCCGAAGGACATATGTCATATGTACATCATATTTGTATTATGAGTAATTTTGAATGCATGGAATGAAAAGTCAAGGTACTCAGTTAAAATGTAAAATAGAACCTAAACCAGACTAAAATCATCAAAACTTTACTGCGCAGCAGTGTAGGTATACATTTAAGAAAGTAACATAGTACCTAAATTAAAATATTATATATTATTATTGTTTAAATCATTATATTTAAAGCAACAAAATATGATGTTTATATAAATATACAGTGTGTTTTTCCCAAGACGGCTAGTCACCGTGGGAGAGATCGACTACAACCCATCAACTGACCAACAACTCTCCCTCTGCACATACAATGTTAAATCGCTACTGTCATTCCAAAGAATGATACTACTAAAACATTTATCATCAAATATTAAACATGATATTGTGGGATTATCGGAAATAAGAAGAAAAGATAATGAAATTATAGAAGATGAAAACCATATATTTTGTTCTACAGGGGAGATTCAAGGACAATATGGCGTAGGATTCTTAATTAAAAAGAAATATTAAATCTGTACAGAAAATTACGTCGTTATATCACATAGAGTATGTCTTTTAAACATTAAATTCGATACCAAAAAATTATCAATAAAACACCAACTTCCAAAGCAACAGAACAGGAAATTGATGTAATTTACGATCAAATAGAAAAAGCTCTTAGTCTTGCAAATGTCAAAATAATATTCATGGGAGATTTTAATTCAAAAATAGGACAGAGAAAAGCTAAGGAAAACACAATAATAGGACCATACTGCTTATATTGACTATTAACTATTTATCTCGCTTATATTGACTACGAAAAAGCTTTTGAATCAATTTCACACAAGAGCATATGGCAATCACTTTTGAATCAAGAAATATCTACGAAAAAAGTACAAGTTGAGTAAAGATGAATAAGCGTAGACCAATATTTTTTATTAGAATAGGGGTAAAAAAAGGAGACCCATTGTCACCGACAATATTCATATCAGTGCTACATAAGAGGTCATGAAAAATCTAGACTGGAGTAAACAAGGAATAAAAGTAGACACACAGTTTGTTAACAATTTAAGATTTGGTGAAGATATCATTATTTTTGCAAAAACATCAAAAGAACTACAAAAAATGATAACAGAGTTAGATTATGAGAACAGAAAAATTGGTTTACGAATGAACACTTCAAAAACAAAATTAGCGACAAATAGTATAAAAACGACATATTATACATAAATAATACACAAATTCAATATATGTATATATATCTCGGAAAACAAATATTCATTGAGAAAACGCGCCACGAAGATGAATTAAAACGCCATATTAATATGATTTGGAGAAAGTACTGGAGTTTAGTAGAAATTTTAAAAGCCAAATTTTCTATGTAACTTGAAAAGAAGGCAATAGACTCCTGTTTATTGCCATGCCTGTTATATGAACGCAAACTTGGTTATTACAAGAAAAAACAAAAAAAATATTCGGAGGTGTCGGTGCGCCATAGAAAGAGGCATACTAGGCATATCAAACTTATCGACAAACAAAATAGCAATGTTTTTCGTAAAAAGCTAAAACTTATCGATGCAGAAATTCATGCACAACAACTTAAATGGAGATGGGCTGGCCACGATGCCCGTATGACAGACAAAAGATGGACAAAGAGAGTCACCTAGTTGAAAGGCCCAGGTGGAAAGAAAAGCAAAGGAAGACCTAAGGATAGATGGGTCGACGAAATCATAAATATAACGGGCGAGGAATGGATGACAAAGCTACAGAACGAAAAAATGGAAAAAGTTGGAGGAGGCCTTTATCCGAAGAGGAGTCATGCCACAAACCTAATATTATGTAAACATTTTATATATAATAAAGTATGTACCAATTTTAAAATCAATTTTTTTAACTTCTAATAATTTTAAAACTATATAAACAATCAATGTAAAGCATGGAAATAAACTGCTGTATTATTATTATTATACAGGCTGTTTTTTCAGTCTTTCAGGAGTAAATAATATACTCTTGAATATAAGCAACGTTTACTATAGTATCAACATTCCTACTCGAAAAAAATCTGCTGTTTCCTACAAAAGAGCTATGGCATAGATAGCAGTCGTATATTCAATGATTCAACCATATTTTATTTTATTTTCAAACATTTTAAATTTAATATCAATCGACACCGAATCATTTAACAAAGCTAATGCTGAAAGTTCTTCCACTACCATAAATTTTTTGCAAAATTTTGCGAAGTTTTTTTTTCTTAAATATAAGGCGTCGGCTTTAAGCCATTTGCCAGTCCCAAGTTAAAAAGGCGAGAAATAGAATTTTCGTTTCAATTTTCAACACCGTATTCCTAAAAGTCTAAAGTATGGTCAAAGTCCAAATAAATAGTCAGTGCAGTCAATGAATCAAGTCAGTCGATTCAGTAAAGTGGTAGAAGCTTTTCTAAAAGTTCCTAGGGAGTATTGGAGGGTACAAAAAATAGCACGTTTTTAGAAGTTGTACCACTTGCCCACACTTGTGCACGTTACCGAATATTTAATGGTTAATATTCTACTAATATTACACATTAAGAACCGAAATAACACAAATTTATGAAGGAATACAAAAAACACAGCGTCGCCCATTGAATTCCCCGGCAAAACTCCATTTGGGAAGTTACTTGTGATATTTTAGAATCAATTTCTTTGAACTGAATTAAATCTTTTAAAAATGTGAGGTTTTGGTTTTGGAGCCTTAATCGCATTTGCGCTTATTGATGTAAAAATTAATATGCAGTTTTCGTGTGTTTAAAATTTTTACTTTTTTCCGCTTTTTCAAAGCCCTGTAACTTTCTTCCTATGATTTTGAGCAAAAAAATCGAAGATACTTTTATTGTGGAACATTAAATTTCCTATAAGATAAAGAAAACGGAAATTTGAGATTTTTTTTAGACTATTTATAGTGAAATATTGTTTATGCAATGTATTTTATATGGGAAAGGTGATCCCCATGCGCCAGCTCAATTTTTGAGATATCGGGCTGACATTTTGGGAGATTTTTTTATCTATTATATAAACTTTTTACATGTATTAATTCAAGAAAAAAAAAAAGATTTTTGACGCAGTCTAATGTACGTATACGAGTTACGAGTAAATTAAAACATTGACGACCATTGAAACCATTTTCAGTGCTTTATTATGACCCAAACACCCACTGGCGAAATCCAAAATGGCGAATATCTGAGAAACTGTCCAATATCGTCCATACATTATTCCGATATTTCATGGATTGACTATATTATACCAAACAGCCTGTATATTGAAAAGTAGATAAGTGAAGCAAAAACTTTGTACTCCGTTTTTATGAAAATTATGCAAACGGTGGAGTATGAAATTTGCCATAAATAAAAATAACTTTAAACAAACTACCTCAAATTAATAACTCACACTAACCCATGGGGTTGATACATTTGTACAATTTTGTCACACATTGACGTTTGTAAAATTGTCATTCACATTCAATAGACAACACTCAGGGTAATGACTAGAATAGTTTAGCATAGATACCCAGCTATTAGTAAGAGATGAAACATAATATTATATCGTTCCTTATCCCACATGCTAACAACTCTTATTATGAGTTCCACAATATCGTAATTGCAACAACTTAGAAAAGGACACAAAACTCCACCAAGGGAAAACCTTAGAAAAAAACGAAAAGACATGGATTTACTTCACTCTTATGGTGTTTTATCATTGATGTTTTGTGAGACAGACAGCTGTTTGTGGCTTCGATTTTAGTACTATATCCATGTTTATTATTTTTACAAGACACAACAATCACAAATATTTCAAATAATTTCATTTTAAATTAAATAAACATTAAAATCTGAGACAAGTATTTATAATAATTATTCTATTCGCTAAACGGAAGCAAGCAGACTAGAGAACAAAGAGTATCCAAAAAAATATTAATACATAAACATTGTTATAATACACAAGATATATAAGGCAATTAGACTAAAATTAATATTTAATTATTACAACAATGTTGGTAGGAAAACACGTCACTTATCTAGATAAGTTGACGTGTTTTCCTTAAGTATTAGAAATACTCACATCATATTATTATGGTAAGTGAATCTTGTATTAGAGCCAATCTTAATTATAATTTATAACGTATGTACTATCTTTTGCCCGCGGCTCCGCCCGCATATTATATACAATATATCCCACAGGAACACTGCACTTTTTGGGGATAAAAAGTAACCTATGTGCTAATCCAAAGATCAAACTACTACCATACCAAATTTCATCAAAATCCGTTAGGTAGTTTTTGCCTGAAAAAGTTACAAACATCCATCCATCCATACTATACATCCAGCCATCAATCTATCCTCACAAACTTTCACATTTATAATAGTAGTAGGATTTTTAATCATGTTTGTAATACAAATTTGGCCTGTATTGTTATTGGGTTTTGACTCACTTTTGGCTGGAGACGGTTGGTCGGTCAACAAGCGATTCTAGAACAATTCGCGTTACAGTCCATGTAGTGGTGTCGTGGTCGCTTTTTGACACCTTCTCGACTCTATCGCGCTAGTCACGGAGAATTGTGCTGGGTGATATTGATGCACCATAATGTGCATTTAACTTTAAGGGTCAGCTCAAACTGAGACGCGACGTGGCGCTAATTTCGAGCTCTTGCAATGCAACGTGTGTCTTCTTGTGTAGTAAATACAGTACAATTTGAATTGCTATTTTATAAATGCCGCGCTGAGTCGCGTCTCGGTGAGAACTGACGCATATTTATTTAAAAGAAGGAGACTCTTCTCTCGACGACGGGCCCCTGAAAAGGGCCTTACGGCGGTTACCAACATCAGGGGTAAGCCCCTCTAATTGGGATGTGATGTCTGACGCTTAGTTACTTAATTAAATATTATCAATTATTTTGACGCCGCTATGGCTCAGTGGCTTAAGCGCGTTGGCTCTCATGTCAGAGGTCGCGAGTTCAAATTCTGTCGAAGGAACAAAAAAGTCAGTGTTCCTGGGTAATGGATGTGTATTAAATATGTGTATAAATAATATAATTAACTTTATTTTTAGTTCAATCCAAAAATGAAATTCTACATTTTCATCAGTCTATGTGCTACAGTGTCTGCTTACTACATAGTAGACGAAAATATATATATAACCGAAATAACTGGTAGGTAACCAGATTGTGTTGAAGAAGTATGCCGCATGCTTTCTGGATAGAGGACCGTGCACAAAGTCGATGTTGACCTACAAAAGTGAGGGACAATTTTGGCACAATATAAAAAATGTACCATTCGCAACAATGTGACCATCTTCATATTAGACCGCCTGCATCGGCGCACGCACACATACGCGACACAGCTGAATTTCGCTACTGTACATTCGATTTATGGGCCTATGCCGCCGGAATAAATGTTATTAATTTATTTATCAATAATAAGGTATTAGCAAACGCAATTCTAATGTAAATTTTAATGTTTGCCAACGATAAACTTTTGTTTGTTTGGTGTGAATACCTTTTTTTTGACCCCTTGAATTATTATAACTATTACTAAATTCAAAAAGCTACATACTTACTCATTTATCAGATATACAACAATGGACCAAAACTTTCAAATAGTCTGTGTCCGCGCAAATATAAAACTGATTAATCTACGAATATGCCTTAAAGAGCAATGAAAAAAGTACAGTTCCTGAGTGTCGTTTCATACAAATATTTTTTTAAATTTTTAGGTAACCTCAAAGACGTAGTGGACACAGACTGTGCGGCATGCAGTCCATCACAAAAACATCACGTGCACGAGTTTATCAAGGCCATGATACAGAAGTTCCCGAACGATCTAGAACAAATCAAGAACAAATACGATACCACGGGAGCTCGTGTCGCGAAGATAATTACTGAGTTTGAGGAATACTAAGTATGATGTACAAACACGCTAGGCAAACAGTTTGGCAAAATAAGCACAGATTAATGTATAGTTACTACATATAACACCGCGATGCGATGCGTTTGGCATCCCCGCAAAACTGTAACGCCAAATGCCGCGATGCGATTTCATGCGGCAAGCAAGGGCCTTACAAATTGAAATTGTACCGTAGCAATTCGTGTCGCAGTTTTCTGCGTTGTGAGTTCGCTCCGTGCCTAAATTATTTGTTCTCCGGCACCCGTGTTTTACAAAGCTGCTCGTCTAGCGTGTGAAATAATTTGATAAAAGTACTAAGCTATACAATATTTGTCCGTGTCAGTCAAGCGACTTTTCCGACGTATTAGACAAGGACAAAACATTTTTTAACGTATACATTGTATAAAATAATATTTTTATTAGTAAGGGTACTACAATTATTTTGGCATACATTTAGTTTGTGTTTTGAACTTTTGTTTTATTGAAACTGAATCTTTGTGTTTATAATTTTAATAATGATAATAAGTACATAACTACTAAAATAAATTTACTTATTATTGTTTTGTATTTTATTTTATCTTTTAGTACGTGCAGAAATAAAATGTTTAGCAATACTGCTGTTTTTCCATCTTTTGCAACTTACCTTGGGAGTCGATGAAATTATCCGTTCTAAGGAAAATAATTAAAGAAGTGAAGCTCTTAATTACATGGCATACCAGTGCATGCGAATACGAACCTTATCTATTCTACAGACTGTTTAATTTTGTCTGATACGTTTTAGGTATCTTTAGTTAGATTAATGATTTTTCGCTTAATTATAACGTCGGCTTCATTAATTTTTACACAACATCACGAGTAATACTTTTCGTTTTTTGTTTCGTTAACACTGCTTTATTTTTAATAATTAACATTTCTGATCTAGTTTATTATTATAATTATTGCCATATCTAAGAATAACAAAACATATTTTTACACGTGGCACAATCCAGAGGTTCTTAGGTCACGATGGTCATGAATAAATTAAAAAAAAAAACTTAGGTCACGTGTTACCCTCTCTGTCATTCTGCAAAACATAAATAATGACTGCTGTGATTTCAACTTTAACAAGCGTTTTAGTATTCGGCTACTAAAGTATGGTCGCGGAGCACATAGAATTTCGTGCATTGACTCATCGCTACTTGTCTCTTTCACTCGCGCACGAATATATTGCTATCGCGCACCTATCGCGTGCCTGTGTAAATGTTTTTAAATTAAAAACGAAATTTTACGTGCTCCGCGACCGCATTTTAGCAACATACGCAGTAAGCACGGCTACATGTTTTAAGTGTAGTCAAGCGTTATAGCCATAGATTTGAGCGGAAAATGTAAGGTTTACCTATATTATTATCAATGACATACAGAGAATAAGAATACCACTCTTGCCACAACTTACCTACCCTAAGTTAGGGCAACAAGCATACTTCATTTTCCTTTCGGGGTCAAGAGGAAGCTACTTTCTGTATGGCAATGGCGAACTTAATCCATTGACAAGCTTGCCACATCTGGCATTCTGGCATATTAAAAGTGTACATTTAAATTGGTAAACTTCCCACAACTACTAATGCTAGTGAATATTGTATTTCGGCAAGTTTTCGCCTAATATATTCCCTGCAGAAGCATTTAGTTCCTTGTTAGTCTTAGAAGTTTGAAGCTGACTTGGCTCTTAGGCGTATGCTTAGAATTAGCATATGATAATTTCCAGAATTGAAATCTTACTAATGTTACCAGCTGTGCAGGTTTTGAGGAATATTAACCGAAATATCGAAAATTGGATACTTTTGCAATGGTTTTTGTGAGGCCCATTATCTTAGAAGAAGAATATACATGGAAAGAGCAGTACAATCGAAGCTGTAAGCAGCTATCTGTCTCACAAAAATCATTGACAAAAACTCTTAAGAGTGAAAGAGAAAGCAAATCCATGTCCTTTCGCTTTTTTCAAAGGTTGTCCCGACTTGGTCATCTTTTGGATCTCCTTTTTTAGGACGTTCGAATTACGACTCATAATAAGTGTTAGCTTGTGGGATAAGGAACGGTATATGTTCTTCTCTTAGTAATATCTGGGTATCTATAGTTGTTAATATGTGTCCATTATACTTACGCCGAGAAGCCCCGAGAAACGTGTCATGTGTCTCGGCCTATTCTCCTCGCTGCTGCGCAGGGGATACTTGCGAGAGAGACGGTTTCTCTTAAGAAGTATAATATGATTTCTCGTGAGTGACTTTTCGCTATAGAAATTACTTTTCTCGACAGAGATGACTTTAAGCGATCTTAGATACGAGTAGAGAGAGATTTTATACTTTCTCTGTTTTATGTTTATAAGAGAATTAATTTCTTATTCAGAGATTAGAATTTTCAAGAAAATCATTATTCATAGACTTAGAAGTTGAAAAAAATTGAACAATCCCACGGTTCAGATGGAAACAACGAACGGACCAATTAAGCGAAATAGAATGACCGGTTTTATGAAAGTTGGGCCATCACGGGCTATTGGCCGACCCAGTTTCACTTTTATATTTAAATAAATATTTTCTTTTTTTTCCACGTTTCAGCTGTATCAAGTTTTGCACACCTCGGAAAATGGAATGGGATCAAATCTTAACTACCGTTGTCTACGATTTCGTAACTAATAATAAATTATGTTTTTTCGGAAAAGTACGTGTTGCAGATTTACACTGTACATTTATCTTAATGTCCATCGGCTATCGATTTTCTTTGAAAATGACAGACGATGTATGTAAAACGATGATCCCCGAAAGACATTAAGAACGTAGTTGTTACTGTACACAATAATCTAATTATAGTTACTCGTATAAACTATTGTTCGTTCGTAACAAACGTTCCGCTGCGTTGGCCTAGAGATGTTTCTGGTAATTTCTTATCTACATAAACAACTTGCCTTATCTAGTTCAAGATAGGCACGAGATTGTACTCTATGCGGATAACACTTCGCTAATATTTAAAGTGAAGCGACAACAATCAAATTAGGTACGACAAGGTAAACAGCGCTCTCTCAAATTACGACGCGGTGAACAGCGCTCTCTCAAATTTCGACGAGGTATATATATATGTGCGTTGTTAAAAAATCTTATAAACAGCACAGACTCATGATAATTATGATCTTCAGAGTTCAGGCCAGTAACGCACTTTGCTACTCCTCCAGTCTACGTCAAGTAGAATACTCATGACTCAGGAGTGACTTTAATCGCTTACCATCAGGTGGTACATTTGCTCGTTTATCTACTATTTCATAAAAAAACATAAAACATCTTTTGTAATAAAATCCAACACTAAAGATATTTGATATTTAACCAATTTTAGGAAAATAAATAAATATTAATAAAATACCATACACTAATAAATACAAATAGTAAATATTAACTTGTTGGAATAATTCATCATTTTAAACTATAATATAGGTACCAAATATCTTAAACATTTTACAAATACAACATTAATATTTCATCTCTTTATTCGAAGATATAAAATCTTAATAACAATTAGTATTACTCGTCCGTCATTCATTCGCACGCTTTAGAGTTAAAGTAAAAAAAAAATCGATACTCATAATCGATAAAAAAAACAGGTTCTATCCTGACTAGGCATCGCCATGACACCTCATTCTTTCTTCGTGCGCGCATTCGTTAAAACGCTTCAAAATGCCGAAACGCAGTACTGAAGATAAAATAGATAGGTATTTGAAGAAAATAAGAAGATTGGAGGCTAAAACGAAACGTCGCAAAAGAATTGTATCAGATAGTGAATCTGAGATCGAACAAACAGCTGGTAAAGAATTTTCATAATTTTAAAAGTGAATTATTAATAATTTGGAATTATTGTATTGTTTAAGGATACTTGCGATACCAATTACGACGTTTGATTTATAGCCAAGTAATAATTTTAACCAAAATAGGCTTAAATAACTTTTTGTAAACTACCCTCATTTTTCATACAAAAATATTTTTACTACTTTATGTTGTTAGAAATCCAAGCCCATGCTTAGAGTTGTCCGTGGGGCAACCAAAAGCTGTAACTTGGCCCAAGAATTAACCGAGAGTTGATGAATGGGTATTTTAATGCTAATAATTAGAGTGTTGGCCGTAAGTCAACCAGATGTAATACTACGTTACTTATATTGAATGTAACTTTTAGATGTTGATGAAATCGTGGTTCTACGACAAAATGTCGTAACAAAAAATCAGACGGAATAGGAACCGCCAAATCATACCGAGGATAATGAGGGCTCTACACTAGCTCCTTTGGAGCCGCTAGAACCGTTAGAACCACAACCAGCTCCTCTGGACCCTGATATCTTGGTGGCATTGGATAAGTTGCCTTTGGAAGATATTATCTATGGCCCTGACATATATCCCGACTTGGCCCAAAGGTGGGCCCCTATTCTTCGCAAACCAATCGCCGATCCTAAGCAAAAAGAAGAACTTTTTAATCAATATGCGATACATCAGAATTGCAAATTCTTCCGAGCCCCGCAGTTGAACCCCGAAATAGCAGCAGCTATGTCCGAATTTGACACAAGAACAGTTGGGAGTCGGATTAACAGCTATCATCGCCATTACGTTCCTTTTAGAGTCAGGCGACAAGGTATTGGCAATTAAATACTTGTCTGATGCCACTATAATTTTATCGGACCTTCATGCCTTAGAAACCAGTAGTAGAATGAAATCGGTTTCTTTTGGTTTAGATAAAGCTTTTTATAATTTAATTCAAAATTTTGAAAGAGACGAAATGCTATTTGGTTCAGATTTACCTAAAAAAATAAAAGCTTCTAAAAGTATTGAAAAACAGGGTTCTCAAATTAAAAGGACAGAGACGAAAAGTTTTTGCAGACAGTCTACTGCTCAATCAACGAAGCAGCAGGGAAACTGGAGAGGCACTTCGCGCTCGACAAACAGGGGGGGGGGGGGAGGAGCCAAGAAGACTCCCTACAGCAGTCAGAGGACACAGACCTATCCGAATACATCCAACTAGAGCAGGGTGTGGAACAAACCTCCTCAGCGTGCAGGCCCTCGGACATAGAGGTACATTCAGGCAGGTTAAAATACTTCTATAATTGCTGGTGCAAAATAACAACTAATGAGGTTGTGTTATCTTGGATTCGAGATGGTATTCCTACCATTTATTAAAAAAGTTCAATTCAATAAAACAACTTGTAGGTTACGGGCACAAGACAATGACTTACTTTGTAAGTCTATTGATAAATTATTAGATTTGGGTGCTATCTCAGTTTGTGAACCATCTCAAAACCAATACATTTCTAATATATTTTTAGCACCTAAACCTAATGGGGATTATAGATTCATTTTAAATTTAAAACCTCTCAATAAATTCATTAAAAGAATTCACTTCAAAATGGAAGATTACAGAACAGTCGTTCAATTAGTATACCAAGGCTGTTATATGGCTACGATAGATTTGAAGGAATCAAATTTATTAGTCCCCATTAAGTCTAGTCATAGAAAGTTTCTACGGTTCCAATTTGAAAACCAAACATATGAGTTTAATGCTATGCCCTATGGCTTATCTATAGCTCCAAGAACATTTACTAAGATAATGAAAGTGGTTATAGGTAATTTACGATCTCAAGGATTTCAATCTGTAGTATATCTGGATGATATGTGTGTATAGGATCTACCTATACAGAATGCAAAAGAAATATATCAGAAACTATTAAACTGTTAGAATGTTTAGGGTTTATTATTAATTATAATAAAAGTAATCTAGAACCCGGAACTTTTACTAAATATTTAGGTTTTAATTTTAATTTATTAAATATGTCTATTAGTTTACCTATTGAAAAACAGAATTCTATTTTTAATCTTGTTCAAAGATACCTAACCTTGCCTCGATGCACAATTAGAGAATTTTCACACTTAATCGGTGTTCTTATAGCCCAGCTGTCAAATATAGCTGGAAATATACTAAATTATTAGAAAGAGAGAAAAACTTAGCTTTGCTCAATAGTAACTAAAATTATAATTCCAGATTTAAGCCTTCAAATGCTATTTTGCCTGATTTGTTATGGTGGACTAAAAATGTTTTTATTTATCAAAATTATATAGAAAGACCCTCTTTTTTATTAGAAATTTTTCTGATATGTATATAATGTTAGGTGTGGTGGTAGATGGAGAAGTGAAGAACTAACCTTTCATAATATTAATTATTTAGAACTAAAAGCAGCTTTTCTAAGTGTAAAATTGTTGGCCAAAAATTTAAAAGACTGTGCTATATTATGAAGATGTGATAACACTACCGCTATAAGTTATATTAATAGAATGGGTGGAATACAATTCCCCCATTTGAATGACATAACTAACGAAATTTGGCAGTGGTGTGAGAACCGAAATTTATGGTTGTACGCGTCATACGTAAATACAAAAGACAATATAGAAGCGGATCAAGAGTCACGTAATAAAATTTGGACACAGAATTAGAAATTTCAAATAGTACTTTTCAGTATATATCAAAGGTTTTCGGTAAACCACATGTTGATCTTTTCGCTTCTCGCGCTAATGCTAAGTGTGGAAAGTATATATCATGGAAACAGGATCCAGACTCTTTTGCCGTGGATGCCTTTACTATAAATTGGAATAAATGTTTCTTTTATGCCTTTCCTTCGTTTACGTTAATTTTAAAATGCTTAAGAAAGATTAGATCCGAAGAAGTTGAAGGTATTTTAGTATTTCCGTACTGGACTTCTCAACCGTAGATTCAACTCATTATTACAAACTATGCGTATTTCAAAAATTATTTACTTAGAACCCAATAAGCATATAATAAACTTTTCTTACAGAGCGAGACAACAGTTCAAATTTATCCTGGCTGCCGTGTAGCTCTCCGGGAATCTTTCATCCAAAGGGGAACCCCTGAAGCCGCGATGCACATAATGATGTCTTCTCTCGCTAATAGTACCATACAATAGTACAATAGCACATACAAGTTATGGTGGCAATTTTGTAATGATTTAAATTTTAATCCGTATAGTAGTTTTTCTGATTCAGTTGTTTTAATTTTTCTAAACAATCAATTTGAACATGGTGCAGCTTATGGTTCACTTAACACGCATTGGTCTGCGCTAGCCCTATTGCTAAATCAGGATCTAGGATCTAATAGTTTAATTAAAAGATTTTTCAAAGGGATTTACAGGTTGAGACCTACATTACCTAAATATGTAGTTACATGGGACCCTCAAAAAGTTTTGGATGATATAGCCCAATGGAAACCTTATGATACTTTATGTCTCGAAAAATTTATCAAAAAAGTCACTATACTATTAGCTTTGTGTACTGCTCACGGAGCACAAACATTATCTTACATTAAGATAATTAACATTATATTTAACAACAATAGTATAAAGATAATTATTTCAGATATAGGAAAGACATCTGCGGCCGGTCGGGACAACCGTTGCTGACTCTTCCCTACTTTTTAGAAAATAGGGACTTATGTCCAGCTACGGCTCTCGAAGCTTATATCGAGCGAACCAAAAGTTTGAGGTCGCACCGGAACATAGACAATTTACTGTTGACCTGGCGAGCGCCTCACCGAGCGGCGACAAGCCAGACGATCGTGCGGTGGGTCAAGCAGGTACTGGCCGACAGCGGGGTGGACGTGGCAGTGTTTAGGGCGCACAGCGCGCGCCACGCCGCCACCTCCGCCGCCAGCCGCGCGGGCGTCTCGCTCGACATTATCAGAACGACCGCCGGTTGGACACCGGCCTCGAATACTTTTGCAAAATTTTATAATAGGCAGATTTTTGACGATAATAATTTCGCAACAGCAGTTTGTTCTCCAAATATATCCTAATGCCTATCGGCAAGAGTTAATTGTCGATTCCAAGGAGAATTTAGTAAATAACTAAGTATATACCTAATGTAGAATTACTTATATTTAATTTTTGTTTATCGAAGAAAATAAACTTTATGTTTTATTTGTATCTTGCATTATCTTCAGAGGCAAAACCTTTCTTCTCTGAACATCTACATGTTATTAAGATTTTATATCTTCGAATAAAGAGATGAAATATTAATACATGATCAAACGAACTTCCAAGTGAAGTTCGATCAGTATTGTATGAGTCTCTTTATTCGAAGATATAGACTTAGGTCCCACCCGACCCTGCCCTGTAAGTCTTGCCTTCAATTAAGCTTATCTCTTAAAGAATGAGGTGTCATGGCGATGCCTAGTCAGGATAGAACCTGTTTTTTTTATCGATTATGAGTATCGATACTTCAACTAAAGCGTGCGAATGAATGACGGACGAGTAATACTACATGTTATTAAGATTTTATATCTTCGAATAAAGATACTCATATAATACTGATCGAACTTCACTTGGAAGTTCGTTTGATCATGTATTATTGTCATTGCACTTTAAGTTGAATGTCGCTTCCTGGTACGCTCGATCTATGTTTTACCAATAAGAGCAACGAGTTTGAAAATTGCTTTGCAATTATTTCAGAATATTTTTTTCGTTATTTATATTTTTATCATTTTAATAATATATTATCCCTCAATGTAAGTGAATAATAATTGTATTCTTTTTTGAGGAAAAAAATATGATCTTAAGCCGTAAGTATTTATTAGAAGCTAGCCTATAATAATATAGACTAGCTGGCCCGGGGAAATTCGTACGGCCATATTGTTTTTGATGGAACACATAAAACAAAAATTTATCCAATTCGGTGCAGTCGTTTGAAAGTTATTTATGTAAGTTATTTAAGTACAAACATTTCGGTAATTCATTTACCCTGAGCTAAAAAAGATAGAAAGTGATAAGATCCAGCAATGGACTGTCTGATGATAATGAAACTAAATTAAATTTGTCTGGCTTAGGTAAGAAGCCAAAGACGAAAAAACTATGAAGAGTTAATAAAGCTATATTACTCTGAAAGTTTTTCTAATAAAACACATGCTTCAGTAAATATTAGATTAGAGATTAGCGTATTTCGCCTTATAAGTATTATTAGAGAACAGTTCACTGCTTAAGAAAATTACCTCACGAGTATATACTCACGAGTTGTAGTTATCGTAACACTGGTTGCTGCATCGTTTCACGTTGAAGACGTCGTGACCTGGAGATATAATAGAGCTGCCCCACACCAATTTTGGGAACGGTGGCTAGTTTCGTTGAAACCGGTCCGGCTACGCTGGAGTTATTTGAGAGTGCCCAGTGTGTGCTCAGTGCACGAAAGCCCTTCTCTCCTCTTAAGCTCCTCTACTCTCGAAACCTAGTGGGACGAATAACCGACACGATCGGCGAGAGATCAGGCGCACGACGGACTTTTTACATGCCCATCCGACGCGTAGATCATCTTTCTTGTCAGACAATCATGTAATCAGCCTGCATTGTCCTAACCAAACTTGTAAACATTTTTTATATTGTTCCAACGCGGGAATCGAACCTATGTTGAACCGAAGTTGAGAGCCAAGCTCTAAGGGTCAGTTCACACCGCGACGATACGCAACGCTATAGCTATTCAAAATTGAACTCTATTCACTACTGAAAAAGATAAAAGATACACATTCGAACTCTTACATTGAAACGTATATGAAGCTTCTTGTGTAATTAATAAAGTTAAATTTTGAATAGCTATCTTAAAAATGCAGCGCTACGTAGCGTCCAGTATCATCGCGGTGTGAATTTACCGCGCCAAATTCAAACTTGCACCAAAGTCCAAAGACCCATAACCTTATTTAACGGTGTAATTTTACTGTTTATAAGTTGGGGCGATGTAGATAGTGTCGCCCTCGTTATTTAGTGCTTTACTTTAATAATGCGTTGCGGAAGGTTAGCCGAATTTTTTCATTTCCCGATAAGATGTTATCGTATTGACGCGTTAATTATTGCGTTTATTAAAATTAACCATCCATTTTAGCTGTCGGGCAATTTGTGTTTCACACCATTTCTACCCACTTTCTAGAGCGCTTATATTAGGTCTTTACCTATGAAATTGCCGTTTTGTATGAAAAAATTTAAACGAATTTTTTCTTGTATTTTTTATTTGTATTAATCGAAGTAATCACCCATGCAATCAATGCATCTTTATCAACGCAGTGGCAGTTTATTGATGCCCTTATTAAAGAAATCAGCTGGACGGGAGGCAACAAATTCTTCAAAGGCATTTTGTACTGCCTCTCGAGTATTGAATTTTTTTCCCGCCAAGAAGTTATCAAAATTTTGGAAAAAGTAGTAGTCTGTAGGCGCAAGGTCTGGTGAGTAGGGCGGATGACGGAGAGCTTCCAACCCCAGTTCTTGCAACTTGGAGACCGTCTGCTGTGCAGTATGTGGTCGCGCGTTGTCGTGCAGGAGCAGCGGAGACGAGCGATTGACCAATGCTGGTTGGAGATGTGCCAGCTTCTCCATCATTGTGTTCAGTTTTTCACAGTATACATCTGCAGTAATGCTCGTTTGGTAAAAAGCTGTGATGAATCACACCGGCGCTAGACCACCAAACAGTGACCATCACTTTTCTAGGGTTATGTTTTCATTTAGGGCATTGTTTAGGTGCTGAACCAGGATCCAACCAACTTGCTGAGCGCTTGCGGTTATCAAACAGAATCCATTTTTCATCGTAGGTAACAATGCGGTTCAAAATTCCTTCATTTGTGTGTCTGTTGATCACGGCACGTCTCGACGCGTACTTCGCGCTGGCGATCATTGCTTTTTTACCTTGCCAATTTGACGCAAATGGACCAATATTGTTTAGACGCTAACATCGAAAGCTGCTGCTAGTTCAGCCGCAGATTGTGTATCATCAGCTTCCACAATCGCCTTTAATTCGTCATTGTCGACCAAAGTCTTCGGACGACCGCGAGGTTTATTTTTCAGGTCGAAATTTCCAGAACGGAAGCGAGCAAACCAAGAACAGGTGGTGCGTTGGTTTGTAGTCGTCGTTGATGTTGCGTGCCGCTTGTGCCGCGTTGCTGCCACGACGGTACTCATATTCCATAATTGCTCGAATTTTTAACGTTTCCATGATGACGAAAAAGATTGAAATGCGATGAAAATGTAACACTAATCAATAAACAAATGACTACTTTTGGAAAAAAAAAAATCCATCTTTTTGAAATAAAATTAATTTGAAATTAAAATTCCTAGCCAAACAAAAATTATTTTGATTTGAAATGGCCAGTACTCTAGAACGGCAATTTCATAGGTAAATATCTATTAGGTTATGTTTTAATAAAATGTTTATAATATAATTCTTGTTTATTAATTATAAATGTTTTGTTAATTTAAAATCAATAAACTTAATGTTGCCTTACTAACTCAGAAGGCAAACAGAAGGCAAACAGTCCTTTCAGTTTCCAAGAGTATCTTCTATACATATTTTACTAGCTTTGACATCTTCTCGACTCGTTCACTTGCGCTTAGTAATTTTGTGGAATTAAGCTTTTGTATTTAACGTTTCTGGAAGGCATTTTGCTGTAGATAAGTGCTATGTACTGAAACTACTTAGGCCTTCCGTTACTATATGATTTATACAGTATTCTCCGAGCGAAGAAGCGAACCACTCTTGAAATACTGTAGGGCTTGGGACAGTCGGTTTTTTAAATGTCGTATGGCCCAAGCACATGCGGCATTCTCACAACACAGCCTAGTCCAGAGGGGTGACTGGTCAATACGTCTGGGGCCAACAATGTGCGGGTTTCCTCACTATGTTTTCCTTCACCGATAAAGCTTGCGTATTATACTTGAGATCTGAAAAAGTCACATTAGTACACGCCACAACCTGGCAATCGAACCTGCACTCTCTCGAGTGCGAATCAAACGGTCTACTCACTTGGCCACAGAGTTCTTAATCTCAATTCTCGTATTAAATACGAGAATTGAGATTAAGAACTCTGTGTAAGTAGCCTTTCATTTTACTTTGATTGTATTATATGTGAAGCAACTTGTTATCATAAGCTGATTTTATGACGTTCGGACCAATCAGGAGGCGTTAGACGCTGTTTTAACGTTTATGAGAAGACCGGTTTGACAGTTTTAGCGTGTTGGGACTTGATTGTAATTGTATTATTGTAGGTTTTATTTAGCAGAATTGACCATCTTAACTAAAACTATACAGGGTGCCAGAAGACCGCTTCCATTAACTTTGGGATATGATTATACTACATTTTCTCATTACAATAAAGTTTTTTTTTTCTTCAAAAAATTCAATTTTTTATTTGTTTTACATTTTATACCTTTTAATCAAAAGAACAAGCTGTCTAGAAGTAGATTTTTTATTACAATCTAAAATTTTATTATTTTTACTTCATTATGCAATGATAATTTACTTCATGGCGCTCGCCAGCCAATGGCCCGTCAACTGACGCACGGGCCGGCCCCCGCGCCATGCTCTGCCTTAAGGTTTTCGCACATTATAACAACTCACCGGCGACTCGACTCTATGCTAGACATTGAAATTTAAGCCCTGTATCATATGTTCAAGGTTCAATTTCAAAAAATGATTATAAAGTAGTGTACAACGAGTGGCCTACGCATCGTACACTAGAGGTCAACCCTGACACGTTTGTCACGCAATGACCATACGTCGTCCACGCAACGACCAAACGTTGTCCACGTAACGACTATGCGTTTGCGACTGACGCGTGACGGGCAACCATTTGCCAGCCCACCCGTCCGCCCCGTGCCTTCCCCCCGCCCGCCATCATTCACTATAGAATCGAAGGACGGAGTGCACGTTGGCGGTACACGGTGATAATTTTTCGAAAATCATGCAGAAAGAAAAGTTGATAGAAGAAGTGCGAAAATATCCGCTACTATACGACCTTCGTGATCCGAAATATAGTGACGTACATAAGAAGGAAAAGGCATGGAATGAAATCGCTATTGTATTGTCGCAACCAGGTAAGAATTTTTTTTTTTGAGTTATTGATTTTGCCATAATCTACAGAAATTCAGCTATCGAACAAATAAATATGTGTGATTCTAATAGATATTAAAAATAATGTTAAAACTTATAAGTCATTTCATTAAAGTACATTGTTGAGAAAATTTAATTCAACCTGTTACATCCAAAAAGTAGGTATGTTATTGTACAGTTAACAGTACCTACGATTTTCTACTTGGACACTCGAAAAATCTTGGTTTATCGTAAAAAATAGTTTTTTCACATACAGTAATATAAAATCCCAGAATTTACTGATATAAAATATTAAATCTACGTCATATATATTTTATTTTTAGTTTGGGTTTCTGTATGTTATAATAAAGTGCCTTACGTTTATTTAATATAGGTAATCAGTAATAAAATCCCAGCTTAGTATAGAAACTTGTTTAATATTCTTAATAAGCCAATAATATTATAACCAACTTCTTACGATTATTACATATTAATTATACATGATCTATATTAAATGCTGCCACGGAACTCGTCCTTCGGGAGATTGAAAATAAGTTGCAAACATATCACGAGTTTCAAAAGCAGATGCCGAAGATTCACTTATATCTTCTGGAATTGTACTTAGATTACTTAGTAATCTCTGTTCATCATCATTATTGGCCGAACTCTGCCTTGTGTTGACTTCATCATCGGATGTTATATTATAACACCGCATGACATTGTGTAAAATACACGTCGCAACAACATATTTTGGGTGTAAATGCAAATTCTTATTATAAATTCCAAATTTTTGATATAAGATGCCGAACGCGTTTTCAACTACTCTGCGAGCTCGCGATAAGCGATTATTGTATATTCTTTCCTTTTCTGAAATGCCACTTGAACGTGGATATGGTCGCAATAAATTCCTTTTTAAAGGAAACGCTTCGTCGGCTACAAAAACATGTGGCATTATTATTTCAGTACCAGGTAATGGTGTGTCAGTTGGAATATTAAATGTATTCATTTCAATCGCTCTTCCTAATCTTGACGATGCCAAAATTCCGCCATCACTATTCTTGCCATAGGCCCCTATATCGACAGCTATAAATCTGTATTTATCATCGACGACAGCCATGAGGACGATAGAGAAGTGTTTTTTATAATTAAAAAATAGCGAGCCGCTGCTAGGAGGGGCAATTATGTTTACATGTTTGCCGTCGATGGCACCTATACAGTTTGGAAAATTCCATTTTTTATTGAAACCATCTGCGATTCTTTTCCAGTCTTCGGTAGTAGGTGTGGGCATGAACTTCCCCTTCATTGTATTTATAATCGCATTGCACACATCTTTTAATATCGACCGGATGGTACTTTCGCCTAACCGAAAGCTTGAACTCATAGTCCTAAATGAACAGCCACTAATCAAGTACCTGAAACAACCAATTTTTCTTTATATTTATATTATTTTGTTACAGCGTCAGAATGTAAGAAGATATGGCAAAACTTAAGGGAATATCATAGAAGAGCCATTAAAAAGAAAGCAACTAAAAGTGGTCAGAGTGCTAATACTAATAAAAAATGGCAATATGAAACTGAAATGTCTTTTTTATTACCACATTATAAAGAACGGTCTACAGTGACGTCAGTGGACAACACAGATGATGGTGATGATGAAAATAGCTTATCTGCTGCGGAAATTCTTGCCAATGTGACTAATAATGAAGAATCTCAAGACTCGTCAATTATCTCGGAGCGTCCTGAATCTTCGGTGTCTATGTACGATTCATCTAGATCAGTGTTTCCTGACATTCCAAAAACGACAAAACGAAAGAAATTGCAAGAAACAAGTGCATCGGCGGTTTTAATGGAATATTTATTAAAAAAAAAAAACGATGAAGATGGAAAGCAGAATGACGAAATGGATAAATTTTTTTTAAGTATTTCTAGCACAGTAAAAAAATTATCTACCTATAATCAAGCACTTTTAAAGTCAAGAATTTTTAATTTAGTTTCGGAAGCTGAAATACAAGAACTGCAAAATAATCGAAACTGTTACTATGATGATTTTTTTGCACCAGGAACTTCTGGCTACACAACTCAAAACCTAAATGCAGGTACTATCGGTAGTAGCACCGCTAGCACCCAACAGCAAAATACAACGCCTATGGAAGAATCGAGGGTTGATGGTTCTTCTTAACACAATTAAAGTAAAATTGCTTTGCTTTGATTTATCCTTTAACTTGATATATAAATAAATACATATAAATTATAAAAAAGTTTCTTATTGCTTACCTTAATGTCACTGCCAGCTTTTCTTCCGGTGATACAGCTTCTCTAAATCGCGTGTTTCTTTTGTAGATGTCGTCCTCAATAATATTAAGTATATAATAAAACAAGTATCTCGGCATACGGAAATAGATATAGAATTTTTCTTCGTCATCTAGCAGACGTTTCCGGATATTCCAATATTCCCCTTCTGATTTCCTTTGTCGCAACATATCATGTACCCAATATCTTCTTTTCCTGCTGTTTCGTTCATTTTCATTATCAAATATAATAGCTATAATCGCCAGTTCACTGAATGTAAAGTTCGACATTTCATAAGCAACACGACTTCTTTGGACAAAATTTAACCGAAAACTGAGGTTAGACGAGTTGTCTGTTGAATAACCCACTCGTTGGCACCGCGTTGGCCACTCCTTGACACCGCGTTGTCCACTAGTGACCATTGGGTGGATCAACTAGTTGACTACTCATCGAGAGTGTGAGTAGAGTTGCTGCCGCGTTGGCGTGGAGTTGTTATAATGTGCGAAGACCTTTATTACACGCGTTCAGCGATGTTTAATGTATGCAGATTGTAGTGACTTACAACCATACATACACAAAAGTGACGGATGTTTGGATTTCATAATTTAAAATAATTTTGGCGTAACCTTGATGACTATCCCACGAAACCCACTATAGGTATCCCTGCTCTACATCGCTTGCAGTGTGGTTCGTAAATCATGCACGAAATGTTGCTTGACAAATAACGAAACTTGTGTACAATGCAACTAACTAAAGAATTTAGTTAGTTGTCCAACGTCAATCATCGCTTTTCTATTGAAATTACACACGGTGTTTGAAAAACGACAATAACCGATAGATGTAACGTGGTTGAACTGTAGGTAACAATGAAACTAAGCAGGTGTATAAAAGGGTGCCCGAAGTCGCATTAGTAAATAATTATTAATGATAATAATTTACGTACGTAATTACACCGATCATAATAAGTAAAACTACGAGGGCGGCACTGAAAATTTCGGGAATCAAGGAAGTGACACAACATTACTATTTAAAAATGTATTTATTGCTTTTCGAAGTATTCTCCGCGAAATTTGACACATTTTTCCTTACGATGGAACCAATCATTGAAGCAACCATTCCATTCGGAAGTTGGGGTCTCCAAAATGGCCGTTTTGTAGGCGTCCACAGCTTCTTCAGGTGATGAAAATCTCTGACCACGCAATTTATTCTTTATTTTAGGGAAAGTATAGAAATCATTAGGGCTTAGGTCGGGGCTGTACGGCGGATGGTCTAATAATTCTATGATTTCTTGCTCTAAAAACTCTTTTCTTCTGTGCGCGGTTTGAGAACTCGCATTGTCGTGATGGAGGATGATGCGGCGGTTGCAGTTCTCTTTACGGAGTTCAGAAACGACCTGTGGCAAACAAATGTTAGCATACCATTCTCCATTAACCGTTCTTTGTCCCTCAAGAGGAATAGTCGCAACATGGCCGGTTTTGGAGACAAACGTGGCCACCATTTTTTTTGCAACACTCCGTGAACGAACAATTTTTGTTGGCTTTAACTCATTTTCGAACACCCAAACTCGTGACTCGTTTTTTGTTTCGGGTTCGTACGCGTATATCCAGGATTCGTCACCTGATACGATGTTGTATACAGCATTTGAGGATCCTGCGTGGAATCTTTCGAGAGTTCTGACGCACCAAGTAACGCGAGCCGCTTTTTGCTCTTCACAGAGCAAATGCGGTATCCATCTGGAAAACAACTTTTTTACACCTAATTGTTCATGCAAGATTATTTGTATTTAACTCATGCCAATGTCTAAAGTTGCCTGAATTTCGCGGTATGTCACATGTCGATCTTCCTCAATCAGCTTACGCACAGCATCAACGTTTTCTTGGGTGACTGCAGTTTTTGGACGACCTTGACGGGGATCATCACTAAGCTTGACACGTCAACGTTGAAATTCAGCAAACCAACGATAAATTGTGGTTTTGGATGGGGCTTTATCACCAAATGCAGAAATCATCCGGTTAACACACTGTTTTTGTGTTAAACCACTTCGAAAGTCATAATAAATCATCGCTCTAGAATTTTCTCGAGTCAATTCCATTTTCTCAACGACTAAACAAGTTTGACAGACCTTGTGACAAGACCGAGAATCTTTTTTTAAATAAATAAACGGTATTCGATTTTTAAAACCAAGGAGTTTTAAATTAAAAAGATTTTAATATGACAGGAACAGTGGAAATATTCCATTCCCGATACTTTTAGTGCAGCCTATGTATGGCTAATAGCTATTTACTTACGTGAAAGAAGTATTGAGTACTGGATGACTGCTAGTAGGTAGTAGGTACTAAGTCTACTCCTAGTACTAAATTCACGGAATCCATCGACCATCAGGTTACCGCAGCAAGGTGTCACGTTAAAAGTTAAAACTTAAAGTTGTTAGAAAGTGCATTTTGAAACTTGAAAATCGTTGCTAGCACCATAAATCATTAAACTTAACAACACAACACTAAATTTTTAAACACGACCTAATAGTGAAACTCAAATCATACGACAACCTTTTACCTCGAGAGAAAAACCGCAACTAAATTCGAAAATCTATTTCAAAACAACATAGGTAGTTCTTTTATCGACTTTCGGCAAAATTCAAAGAATGCCGACGCTATGCGGCACGAGTGCGGGCGGCGCGCGGCCATAGCACGGCTTTTTGGCGGCAAACATCAAAAGCGTGCTGCTCGACTCTTTCAAAAACTACCTAAGTGATGTGACCTATGAAAAAAGAAACATTTACGTGTCGATATTTAAATTAGTTAATTGTTTGATATGATTTTTTCCTTAGTTTTTTGTAATAAATAAGTTACTGTTTTTAGCTGGGTTTTTATGATTTATGACCGGCAATCTAGCAGACAGATCGCCTGATGGTATGCGATTATCGTCTCCCACGCGCCTCTTTCTTCGCTTTTTTACGCGCCTTGAGCCTCCAGTAGATTTTGTAATAAGTTACTACAAATCAATGCGTATGCAAATTAAATAGTAATTTATCGATATGAAAAACTATGGATGCATTTCTGGACACATGCCTATGTTTTTTACATAAAATCATTTTCTCAGTTTGGTCAGTTGGCTGTAAGTGTAAACCCGCGATTTCGAATGACGTTCCGTATTATTTTTTTAAGTATCTACTTCTTATCTTCGTTTTAATTTTCGTTTGTTTATTTTGACTTTCGTTTGTTTTAATAACTGTTTTTATGTAATAAGTATTAACTGTTTTGTTTGTTTTGACTTGTTTTTCGTGTTTGTGACTTGTGTGTGATTTCTTATCCTAAAATGCCTTCGCCATGCGCGTATACCACGCGTTACTATGGTATGATGATGATGTGCTTATGTGAAGCATTTGGGACTGTCGCAGAAGCATTGAGGATTTACCGGAGGTGATATACTCATGCCCGCCATCTTTCAGACTCCCGTACCATTACACAGACATGCGAGTGTTAGATAATAGGCCCATTGAGCCTCAAGCTGTGGGCGGCAACTGGACGTAAATATCGAGGAGCAAATTTTAGACGCTGCGCCGGGATGCTCGTCTTGGAGCCCGCAGTATGGCTATAATGCTTAGACGTTGGCACGGTAGGCCAGTTGCTACTTGCTGTACGATTTAACTGTATGTACCTCATCTCATTTTATTTTCATTTATTTTTCTTAAGCAGAACAAAAAAATTAAAGTTATTAAATGTTAACTTAACAAAATTTAGTAAATAGGTACTTGAATGTTATTAAAACTTTAAATAAACTGAGGCCTTTCATCCGTTATTGGATGATTTATACAATATTCTGCGAGCAAAGTAACCACTCTTGAAATACTGTAGTGTCTGGGACAGTTGGTTTTTAAATGTCGTATGGTTGCCCAAGCACATACAGCATTCTCACAGCATAGTCAGTCGGTCCAGAGGAATGACTGGTCGTTTGGGGCCAACCATGTGTGGGTTTCCTCACGATATTTTCCTTCACCATTAGAGCGTCCGTATAATGTACTTGAGATCTGAAAAAGTCTCATTGGTACACGCCACAACCTGGGAATCGAACCTGCACTCTCTCGAGTGCGAATCAAACTGTCTACCCACTAGGCCACGGAGCTATCTAACTTTAAATAAGATTGTTATTAATCTAAGCAATTTTCGTATTTTATTTACTACATACGGTACAGCTGCTAGTATCAGCTTATTTTCTCTATTCGCACCTACACGGGCGCGGGGGACGTGTTTACGCGGCCTACCCCTCGCGCGCCCACCTCCGACTGCCAACTCCGCCCGTGTGGATATGTACGAGTACTATGTACGTTGTACATTGCATATTGAAAATTTTCACTTTTACAAAAACAATCGATTAAAAGCAAATGACTAGTACCAATGTATCTATCTCATGGCCTAATATAAGCCCACGAAGTTAATGGGACTGGTCTGAATACAGGGTGTATTTAAATAATACCACAAAATATTGGTACTTTTCTTAACCCCCATGTATAAAATTTGAAAGCGCCTCGTAAAATATAACGTGTAACGATCGATGCGGTACGTAATTGATTACTTATGAAGAGATTTACGTATTTTGTGGGAATTACCAAAGGTCGGTGAAAAATTTCAAGAATTTACCAACCACCACGTAAGTTTCGTGCTTATTTCCACGTACGTGACTTAGAAAATGCTCCATTTTCTATTAATAAAATAATTCGAATCATCTGTAATACGAAGCAATAAGGGTTATAATAGCGCGGACACATTTTTAAAACTAGTATTTTTCCGGATTCAGATTTTTTATTCTGTGACAATGAAATAAGGTTGATATTTCAATGGAGTTATATATTCCTCGCGGACAGGTACCAAATAGTGACGACTGATGAATGAGCTTGAAGTGGTCTATGGTTTGTCGCTTTTTGGCAATTATGAAAATGAAACGAGCGCCGATAGTAATTCGCAAAATGTTATTTATTTTTTAATACAACGTGTTTTCACAAAGTTATTGACAGAGATCCTAGCCCCACCAGACTCCCCTTATATTCTAACTGATAAAATGTATTTCATATTACAGTATTGGTGTGTACAATGAACGTTTGTATACCCGCCAGGTTGTGCGGTGGGCCAGTCCTCAGGTACAGGGCGCCAAAGTTACAAAAAAATACTTTACTTAGATTCTGATAAAGTATTAATCTTATTGTTTGGATTCAAAATAACGTAAGGAACAAACCTTATTAAAATCGATTTTCTCTAAACTTAGTATGAACAGAGATTTATTAGTATGAATCCATTTTTTATTTTTATTAAAACTACAACATAAAAATAAGCAATCCGTGTACATTTCAGTGTACATTCAAATCTACTATAATATATACGTTTGAATCATTTCAGTCTGTAAGAAAAGTTAGTACAATTTATTTGTACCGCCTTGTACCTGAGGACTGGCCCACCGCACAACCTGGCGGGTATACAAACGTTCATTGTACACAACTAATACTACAATACATATGACATACATTTTATCAGTAAGAATATAAGAGGAGGCTGGCGGGGCTGGGATCTCAGTCCATGATTTATAAAATTGATAAAAGTTTATTTTAAACAGAGAAAATATGAAATATCCGAGCGTTTTTTAAGGGAATTAATATTGTTGTACCTAATTTGCCTTTGAAAATCAACCGGCTGGTGATTAATGGTTTGTTCGTATATCTGTATATTAGGAGAACCTCCTTCATCAGGATAGCTGTTAGATAGGTACTAAGAGTCACTACACCCAATTCGAAGGTCCCGAGACCCGGCAGTAGGGACGAGGCGGTCCCGCGGTAGTCATTTCAGCACCTCCGAACGGATCAAGCCCGTAGTCGAAGTTACGGACGACGGAAGCTTTGGTGTGAAGGTACAAACTGTACAATATAAAAGCTATTATTAAGGCTTCTAGTTCTTAAAAAAAAAGAATGCTTAAAACATATTGTAATCATCTGAAAATGGCTGTAGGTATACTGTTCTTTCCTTTGAACATTTTTTTTGGAATGTGATGGGGCGCCCGAGAGGTTATATAATGAATAGAATATTATAAAACAACTTTAAACAACACTTTGTTATAAGTATTTTATTTTTAATTGACTGTGAGGGAAAAGAGAATTTTGCTTGACCATTAAAAATTAATCCCCAGACAAACTTTTAAGTACGGCTCTTGGAACAAAACGGTGAAAATATTAAAAAGAGACCAAAAAGGCGGGTTATTATTTATTGGCTTAATCGGCGTTCACTAGTTGATTTTCTTAACTTTTTGGCAGATTTAGGTTCAATTTTGCCAACGTATTAAAACGATGTTTAACGCTGAGCTACGGTTCGATCTGTCTGTCCCGTTTTAACATTGAGTTTGAGAGACAGAGATCGAATGCTGGTTTAGCGTTAACAACGTTTGAAGAAGTTTGGTGAAATCGGGGCTAAGTAGACTCCAGTCCTCAAAATAGCATTGATGGAATAATACAGTCGTATCTAAGTTTCGGGTTTCAAGCTGGCTCTTATTCAGCCTTGGCTAATTTCTGTACATTGTAGATTCGTAGGCCTCAAGTGAATTATTTTTTTCAGTTTACTTTATACACGGCTACGGTAAAGCCAAAAGAAAGAGTTGTAATTTTGGCAGTCTATGTATGTTTATACCACCGTAGCGCCTAAACTACTGATCCGATTTTAATGAGTGAGGTGTCAATAGATCGTAATATAGGTTATAAATTATAATTTACGTAGTCGGGTATGTCGGGATTTTATATAAAAAAAAATATAAATATTTTATTTATGTTTAAAAGTTTACATCCTTGTCACATACGATAAAAAAACTAAACTGCACCGTCGAAACAGTTGATAACACATAAAAAAATGTACTTTGTTAATTTGCTTTAGTAACAAATTTAAATGCTTTAAGACTTAGTGTTAATAGGATTAATAAGGGAGGGGAGTTAATCCTCAAACGTCATGTCATTCCTAAAATGACAACATAGCTTGCTTTCATCAAAACTTTCAACAGAATTCAGAGATTCAAAATCCATCGGAACTAACACTAATTCTGCAACTAGTCAGACAATATTTGACAACAGTCATAAGTAAATTTTGCATGTATTTTCCAGTTTGGTATTCCTGAGCTCTCGTCAACATACGCATGTCCTAATTGCACAAATTTAAATTAATTTAGTTCAGAATTCCTCTTCTAAGCTGACATTATTGGGCTGCAGTGCTTTATTTTGATTATGTTTTTTGCGTGTGTTCAAGTGGATTCGATAATGGTTTCAATTTTACAATTTGGTCCATTGGATGATGTTTGTTAGTTAATTTTTTATGAGTAAAAGCTTACAAGTAAAAATGTTTTACGGCCCGTTGGGCGTATTACTTGTGCACTAATAAAATTAAAATGTCTGTTTGTAATTTAAAATTAACAACCTTGCACTAAATGCATATTATAATCAAATTAAAAAAAAATGTCTGTCCCTCTATCTGTCTTTTTTCCGGCTAATCTCTGAAACGGCTGGGCCGATTTTGACCGGACTTTCACTGGCAGAAAGATGATTTTATAAGGAGTAACGTAGATTACTTTTATGTTCCATGGAAACGAAGTTGCAGCCACCAGCTAATTGTTATATAATATTGTAGAAAACACAATTATTTACTTTATTCAAAATCAGCATGTCCACCTACTGCATGTCATTTACTGTTGAAGAATTATAAGCCAAACAAAGTTACTTGATAAAATTGATAAATTCCCTAACTTTACAATATTAACACTTATTAATATCACTCAAGTATTCACTCACTCTGAGGCTACGTTCCTATGAGCGTTTTTATGTGGCTGCGACAGAAAAAACGGCACTGTAAGGAGAGGAGAGAGATAAAAAATCGCGTAGAGTTGTCAAACCTGACATTTCACACTTGACCCTTCGATTTTCAGCTCTATTGTTAATACAATATGCAAACCGCAGAGTTCTATTTATAGTGCAGTTTATACTGATGCGACCACAAAAAAAACTCTCGTAGGTGCGAGGACTTACCGCCGCACTCAGTCACTAGAGTCATTTAATGGTTACTTAACCCATTCCTTAGTATAGATTTAAGAAAGCTCACTCTTCTCTGAGAGTAAGCTTTCTTAAATAACCGTTAAGTGTGATCCTTCACGTAACGGATAATTATCGTGACTTAATGATAATTAAATTTAAAGGTAGCATAACCTCTATTTAGCTTGCTAATTGTGGATTATGACGTTTGAGTTTGAGGTTAAGTATTTGTTTTTTGTAAAAATTTGACATTTGTGATTTGAATTTTACTTGCAATGCGCTACTAATTATTACTACCTACGTTGTTTTTACTATTTTTTGCAAAATGTCTAATCAAATTGTGTTTATAGATTTTGTAAATTATTCTAGAACATTCAGAATTGTGGGACCAAGACGCTGTATAAGAGATTATTCGGATCCTTTCACTAAATATTCAATCCAAGATTTCCATTCTAGATATAGATTCACTCCGGATGTTGTAAAAAACTTAATATTACCTATGATCGAATCGGATTTAAATAGACCTACTAGAAGAGGATTGCCATTTGCTCCCGAAATAATGCTTAAGATTTTTCGGTACAGGCAGTTTTCAGGTTAGTATCTATTTAGATACTAATAACTATTTAAATATATTTATATAAGTGAAAATAAAAGCTGAAAATTACAAACAGACACTTCAATTTTGTTTATCTGTATAGATATAATATATTATATTATACAAAACAAATAGTTGAACTAAGTATATATAGTGCGCGCGGAAGTAGTTGGCCGCGCCTTAGATAGGGACAGGGGTGAAGGGGCGGGTTGCTCGCTGCTCGCAGTGTTGCCGCCGCGAAGTCCGGCTCCGTACTGAGTAATAACATCAAGCGCTCTTCCGTCCCACCGCTCGCATACCTAAGGCCCGGCTAGCTAGTCACAGTCATAACAGTCACAATGTGTAATTGCAAAATTCTTCATTATTGTCAAGGTGATAAGGTCGTTTTTTGTATCATTCTTAATAGTCGTTATTACATTGTGATTTCGAGTGGCGAAAAGTGTCGTGCCAATCCAATCCCTCCAGCCCCAATACAATTCGCAACGCGCCATAAGGAACTTCGTTCCAAAATTCCTGGAGGAATCACTTCAGAAGTGTACAGAAATAGAAAAGGCTAGTTTTCAGTGAATGTCCAAGTAGTGACAGGACCAAATTAAAAATTTTATGAGTTGGTAGCTCGGTGGTCAGGCAGCACTCATGATAGCTTCATTTACATTAGCAGTACTATGAAACAAAGGCTCACTAGCGGTGAGTTAGGAGGTATTATTTTAGGGGATAACGGGTATGCTGTTAGCAATGTTCTTTTGACACCATTTTTACACCCTAATTCAATACCTCAACAAAATTATAATAAAAGCCAAATCAAAACGAGAAATACAGTTGAAAGAGCTTTTGGTATATGGATACCACTGTATTCTAGGAATAACACTTGGTTGTAAATTACAGTGGTGTCCTCATATTTCAAAGCTTGCAGATAGGCTAAGTTCTGTAGCATATGCCTGTAGCATATGCTATCAAAAAAATTTGAGAAATTTCCGATGAAGACACATCACAACTAGTTTATTTTAGTTATTGTCATAGTATGTCTAACAGCATCCTTCTATAAGGAAACACTGCTAACATGAATACAATATTTGTGCTATAGAAGCGAGCTATACCTATGATCTATATAAAAGATGTCATCATTCTTTTCATCCCGAGCTACCAAATCATGAATTTCCTTAAAATCTCTGAGAGATAAGCTTAGAGAAATATATATTTTGACAGTCGCTTCACAATTCATTTTGGACAATGTGTTGTATGTCAGAAATAATCTAAATAATTAAAAAAAAAAGCGATAAAAATAAGTTAGATATACTTGCGATGAGTGATCAGGCTAACTTTTAAATGTAAACACCCACAATACAATCCCAGAAAACGGTAAAATTCATTCCATTAATAAATTAAAAAAAGTTGTTAAATAATGTTTGTGTGCTAAAGCTTATTATAAGGCCAACGATTTCATTAACGATTTACCACCTTGGGAATAAGATGCCTCCTTGCAAGGCTGCTTCTATGTACTTAACTAAAAAAAATATATATTGACTTTTGTCTTAGAATAAGTTGTAAAGTACATTGTAAAACGTACGTTGTGTTATATTTTCTGAAAAGAACATTTTTCACATTTTCTTACTAAAAAGTGGGCCCGCGCGAGTTTCTTGCGCCGGTTCTTCTCGCCGGACTAGTTTCCGGTGGTAAGCATCATGTAGGACAATTCTATAAGTGTTATATGGAAATAAAAGTTTTTGAGTTTGAATAATCAAAGACAATATAAAATCATTCCTTTTATTTATTACTATTTTGTATCTTTTCTAATTCTAATTTTGCTTTTTCATATTCTTGTTTATTTTTTTCAAGTAAATATTTTGCCGCTTCTTGTTTTATTTCTTCCGTCTCTCTTCTAAATGAAAAATGATTCAAATAACATGTATTGACAGTATTATAATTAAGTACGCCCATTAACAAATGAGATACAAATAACCTTTAGTTAGTATACCTGTTTTTTTAGAATTTGCATCTCTATTTTTTTATTTTCTAATAATTTTATTCACATTACAGCTTCCCGTCGAATCTAATCGGTAGGTCTACGAGTTGATGAATTCTCATCTAAAATTAAGATATAATATTAATTATCTATTAAAAATTTAAAATAGATTAATTAATGTTTGAGCAAAGGTAACATTATCTTGTATAATACACACATGTATTGTCCGATTGGCTTAATTGAGGGCTTTTACTTGTAGATTTATCTTCTTCTTTTCGTCTTCACTGAGTTTAGGTACATCCTCCAACTCCAGCTCGTTATCCAAAATCACTTAAAAATAAATAAAACTTCAATTTACCAACAACATACATTCATTGTGTTAATATGTACTTTTAAATAACATAAGGCATACCAATACATGGAGAAGTGCTATAATTATGCCCATTAATGTCGCTTAAAACAGCTCCATCACAATCAAACGGATTGTTAATTTCACAAATCATAAGAGTTGCAGCCCGAAATGAAACACATTGATTAAAAAGAAGTTACAAGCCACAACATACTATACAACTTTTATTTATTATTATTTTCTTTATGATACTTATATATTTTTTGTACCCAAATTATCTATAGCTAATTTTACAAAATGGCAATTTTTTACCACAATATGATGATAAGACCACATATAGGTATTTATTATTAATTTATCTTTAAACTGGTTTTGCATGACTACTCACTTCTTCTACCATGCTCATTATGGCTCCCTGTTGAGTCGGAGGGGGAGGAGCTGAAGGTACACCACCTGTTCTGGATAAGTTGCCCCTTTGTGAAGCACGAGCTTTTCGGGTTGTAGCTTCCAAATTATCCCACGCTCTTTTCAGGGTAGCAGTATTACGCTGAAATTGAAACGAGAGAAATATAGGTAGTCAAACACATTTAGTTAAATAGATGAAACTAAATTGTTAGCAAATTATGTTTAACGAAGAAAAACTCATTACCTACCTTATGTACATTTATATTTGAATTAAATTCATGGGCTAATAAAGTCCAAGCATGTTTTTTTTTGGCTATTGACTAGCCGTCTGTGAGCTCGGCTTCAATAATTGGTGACTTCTTAAGTAACTGCGCCAGTAGTGCATTTTCATAGGATCACTTTTTCGAGTCATTTTTGGTTCTGTCGAAGTCCTATGTTGTAACAGAAATGATATTACAAAATACTTCGGTAAACTGTTAAAGTAACAACTAATTTCAATTTTGTTAATCATATATTTACCATACTATTAATTTTATAATTTGAAACACAATTCAAAATCACAATATTATGTACACAGTACAAGAAACTTGAGATTTTTTGTAATTTTACCGCGCTCGCCGTCCGCGAAGTTTTGACAGTTAACAACTGTAATGCCATATTACAAAATTGAAATTCTTTTCAAAAATATTCTTAAACTATCTGTTTTAGATATTTTTTGCCGATTTTCTTTGTTAATTAAATAAATTCTAACCCTATTATCTTACATGGTTTCTGATTTTTATTAAACAAAAACTTTATAGTTTTATATTATTAATTTTAAGTATGGCTTCACATTCTCCAAGTTTTTATGTAATCGACAACATAATTCGAAGATGCACCGCCCTACGAATGACTAATTTTGTTATTTCTGATCTGATTACGGCTAAGTTAATGAACGTCTCTGAGTGCGGCTGTTAGAGTTTGTTTAGCACTTTAGTCATTGTATGTGTTTATTTATGCAATCACTTTGTGTTTTGCGAGTCCTTAACATATACCTATTATAATAAAATTATTTTTACACCTTTACGATTGTAAATTTGTCATAACATTTTTTTTAATCATAAAGAAAAAGAACTTTATAGTTCAACGATAATGTCATTCTTGTAAGTATATAATTAATATTTTAACAATAAATGAGAAAATCAGTAAAACAATTATTTTAAGTATCTAGGTAGTAACCCTTACACATCTGAAGAATGCTTAAGGGATATCTCAACAATTTTGTGCAATATTTTAGCATTCTCAGATGATGGATCATCCAAAATGATGGTAAACCTACCTACATTATAATTGTTTAGACATTCACTAAGGCGCGACCTCAAGTCAGCGCCCCGGACACACTCCGCCAATATGTGGACAACGTCTTCTTCAACATTACAATTTTCGCACACCGGAGAAGGAGGTTTTCTCATGAGAAAAGCAAACTTCTTTGACGGGATGTGTCCGACACGGAGTCTTAACGTCATAGTTTTAAGTCCTTTCGGCCTAACCCACATTGACCCATCCATGTTCTGTACGTACTTAGTTGTGGTTGAATAGTTGAGTACCAAATCCGTTTTTCTTTTGACCTTTGATTAAAATACTCGTACCAATCCTCAAAGCATTTTTTTTCATATAAGAAAAGTAGTCGCTATACAATGGTTCCATATCAATCAGTACACCATCCGTGATAGCTTCTTTAGCCAGCCTATCTACTATTTCATTAGCATCGATATTTATGTGCGATGGAATCCATTGAAGAAAAATCTCTTTCATATTACTTTTCAAGTTTAGAATAGCCTCCAATATAGAATAGGCTATCGGTATGCCTCGTATAGACGATGTACAACGAGCCAAATGCTGCAAGGAACTTTTGGAATCCGTAAATATCACAAACTTTGTTTGATTTATCGAACTAATGTAAGTCATAGCTTTCGCAATAGCAGTTAACTCAATTGTCATTATAGACATTATATTGGATGCGATTCTGAATTTAAAGCACTGATTTATGTTAAAATAAAAAATTGCTGCGCCCGAGTCGGTCAGCCCTTATGAGCCATCCGTGTAGATTATTGTAATATGTAACCGTATAAATAGAATGATTAATGTAATAATATGTAGAATATTTGCTGACAATATACATATTACACAACTGTTTTATATTTCCAGCTTCATAACAACTTTTTGCTTTTACAACTCCCGGAATTTTAAGATTTATAATACTTGTTATATTTATATTACTAGACCAGGTATTCATCGAAAACATCTCAAGAGGATCCGAATTATATAAACCAAGATTTCTGAGCTCCTTATGTAAATTAATTAACTGCGGATGTTTCCTTACCGACCAGTAAGAAGAACGTCTGCTAGTGCTTATCTCTTCTAAAATATTAAGTCTCCTACTATTACAAATGGATCTCGATTTAAGCCAATATTTTCCAGCTAAATACTTTCTTCTTATATTGAAAGGCGGTAAGTATAACTCATTTTGCATTATATGTATAAGTGTACTTTTTATATATCCACCAATAATTCTCATTATGTTATTCTGAATTAGCTCCAATTTTTTCAAATGAACTTCACATGAATTTTCAAACAAAAAACTAGCATAATCTAGTCTGCTTCGATTAAGAGACATATAAAGATTCCTGAAATGTTTCTGGTGAATTCCCCATCTTCTTCCTGAAAGTACTTTAAATTTAAATCTATTAACTGTCTTTGTATATAATACTTTACAAAATATGATTTCGTGTATGTGTTTGTTCCAACGTAACGACCTATCCAACCACAATCCAAGATTTTTAACATTTTCTGCAACAGGTAACATATTATTATTTATATTTAAACTAATTTCATTCCTAAATATACCTCTTTTAGAATATAGAAAAATAATAATTTAGAAAGATACAAATTTTGCTTATATTAGTAGAAATATCTAAACCTAATTCAGTTAACATACAACTAAATCTATTTAAAGCGGGTTGCAGTAATCACTTTAAGTAAGGTACACCTATACAAAAATCGTCAGCGCATTGAGAACCATCTGCATCACCCAAACAAGACAGTAATTTGTGAGTTTTTTACCCTGCTTCGCACAAACTGGTAGATTCTTAATCATTGAATAAGAAATTTCATCGGGACCTGGCGCAGAATCTTTATGTTTGATAGATTTCTCTAATTCAAATAATGTTATTTGTGTTTCTAATATGCGATTACTAGATACAAAATTAGGTTGCCTATGATTTACGTAATCCGGGGTCAAATCTTTAAGCAATCTTTCAGCCAAATCTAAATAATTAAATTTATTTTTAACTTTGTATTCTTTTCCACCCACCTCATTTTCCACCAAATTTCACTCGAAGATGAACCCGACTATAGAAGAACAAAAATTCTGCCACGTTAATGTTCTAGCATTACGAATCATTCTTTGCGTTAAGCGTATTTTTTCTTTGAGGTTATTGTAGTTTATAGGACAAGGATTAAGTCTTAACTTTGCCAATGCCAATCTACGTTCAGCTATAATTTTAGACAAATCTGGATACCACCAAGGCTTCGGTTTAAAATTGTTATTCAATGAAGTAGGTTATGTTAGGTTAGTAGGTTAGGTAGGTTAGTTTTTCTAAAAAAGTCATAAGGCTCTTAGGGATCATTAGGGGCTGTTTTTATTCCAATTATTGTATTAATGTCAGATGAATAGCCTAGCAATTACTTTTATTAAATTTCTTTTCTGAAAGTAATTTTTATTATGTAAAATATTGCATGAAATTTTAATAATTAATTAATGGTTAGTGACCAAGCGATTCATTAGTAACTGTCCAGTTAAAATCCATTGCTATATTTGTCAAAATGAATGAGATATCAAGCGATGACTGCAAGAGACAATTATTATACAATTTGACACGAGTAGCACTACCATCGTTAAGTGGTACAAAGTTATGGTCTATCATGGAGTCAAATATTTGTATGCCTCTCCTATCAATTTTGTGTGACCAATTTAAGTGATGTCCATTAAAATCGCCCAAAATTAAAGTATTGTTTCTTTCAACTGAGAAAACCTCATCCCAATTCCTTTGCGATTTTGTGTACAAGGCGCACAATAAAGTGCAATAATATTCTCAATATGCTGACAATTCATTACTTTAATGTGTAACAACCCAATATGAGAATTATTACTGATTCGAGTATTTTTATTTTGAGCATGGATATAATTATGTACTATAATAGATACACCACCATATCCATCTCCTCTGTCTAGCCTAAACACTGAATAGCCCTTTAGTAAAAAGTTATCAACATGCTTAAGCCAAGTTTCACTTATCGCTGCAATGTGATTTTTTTCTTGTAGTAGATAAGACTAAAAATAATTTCTTTGGTCTGACGCTTTGAGCATTCTACTGAATTAAATTGAGACGTATGATACTACTATTATTATAACTAGCCATTATTACAAAAGATTTTAAAAGACTTACTTAACTTATTTTTCTTCGTGCTCTGATTTCTTCTTTTTTTTTTCGACTTTTCTGCTTGTTTGGCGTTCCTTCTGTTTTTGTATTGTTAACTTCATTAATGTGCTCTTGACTTGTATTCTTCGAATTATTATTTTTAACAACGTGATTAAAACTTTATTGTGTTGATGTCGTGGCCATCTGGCCACGACATCAACACAATAAAGTTATGTACAATAGTGCACATAACTATTTCTTCCCATCGCATACTGTATTTTTTAAAAATGGTATTGGAGAAGTTGAAACGTATATAGTCATCGCTTTTTTATAAGTGCAATTAAACTCAGCCATCAATTCACGTATTTTTTTCTCCTTTCGGTAAACTTGGCAGGTCCTATCTAGCGGCAAATAATTTCCGTAAAAATTAACACATTTGAAAATACTTATTTCGCAATTTTCATGGCTTCCTATGCACTTTGGATATACTGTGTTTCTAGCCGAGCAAAATTTACGCGAATGTCCAAACTTCCAGCATCTGGAACACTGAGTTGCGCCAAAAATATTTATAAACCATATGGTTCAACCTTAACTTTTAATTCATATATAAATATATAAGCAGGAAGAGATAGTCCCTCAAAACTTATACGTATCATCTCACTCGGTATCCACCGCTCAATCGACGCATTTTCATTATTCTCAGGCCTATGTCTTTTCTTAAGCCTTCATGGCTGTTTTTATTTTAATATCACTTCTAACATTAGCTAAAAATTCTTCCATCGTTATTTCTTCCTCAATGCCTTTAATTATTCCATAAGAAATTTTGACCTCTGAAGTTTTTTGACAATTCCACCCTAAGTTATAGAACATGAAATGTTTTGTAGTGAGATTTCACTTTCAAATGACAATATAATTTTATGAAAGTTAATATACTTGACTAGAGATATTCCCATAATGTTATACTGTTTCAAAATTGTTTCGGAATTCTCTGTTTACAAGTGATGGTTAAGTCAAAAGAATGTAAGTCACTAGTACGACTTCCATTATAACCAAACCGATGTTGTTTTACTGTCGCCTATTCATTTATAATTCTGTCATCTTCCTCCCTAGTCCTCTTTTTCGGTTTTAATGAGTTATTTATGTTTCCTGACTCCATATTTTGTATAGTATATATTAACTGTATCGAATTTCCATCTTCCTCCATACTTCCATTCTCATATGGTCCATATTAACCGTAAAAATAGGTCAACGTCAACACAATAAAAAAAATAGGTAATTAATAATAGGCGAGTAATAGGTACGCTGCGATCGGTCGAGCAACGATATGCGCACACGTCTAACACTCGATACGCTTACGTGCGAACTGCTGTCATAACATTTACATATTTTTTCTATCTACGAGACAAAAAAAGCCTTATAATTTCAAACTTGAAAATTATATAAATTATTATGGGCTTATTTCAACCCCCAGGCGACCTCAAGTATACGTAGGTCAGCCAGTAACAGATTTTTTTAAATTTTACATTTTACAAAACAGTAGGCATTTATAATTTAACAATTTAAATATATCCATATAGTTAAAAGGAGATGTCCACTAGTGTATAGACGCTCGCAGTTCGCACAGCCGTAACCGCTGATAGTAGAAACGTGAAATTTGGACAGTAGTTTTAAAACCAAGGAGGAATTTTGAAAACTTCATCCCTTAAAGGGGTGAAATAGGGGTTGAAAGTTTGCATGAAAAATCTTTAAATCTGCAATGATTCCGATGAAACTTGGGATTCATACTATGAAAATAATGTCATTAGATACGTGTTTCAGGACTTATTACTCACTGAGGATGTAAAATAAGGGTTGTAAGTTTGTATGAATAATCGCATCCACGCGGACGATGTTACAAGCTAGTACAAAATAAACTTAATGATTTCCAATTACTCTCACAGCTTAATAATACAATCGGCACAATATTGCATCTTATATTTATTATCATAGTTAACGCAAACAATTCAGCTTTTCACCGCGCTACGCTGTTAAATTAATATAAAACGTAATTAAGTATGAATAATCTGTACACCAATGGAAACTGTTCACGCAACGGGAATTACATGATTCACTAATTTATTATTATTATTAATTAACGCTGTACGGAAATTTAAGGGTAATAAAAGTAATTAATTTTTACCACTAGATTTAAAGGTTTATTACTATTACGGTGTTATTAAAGAATATTATATAATATAAGGAAAAAATAATAGTAACTAAGCAAAGTCGCTGTCATATCCTTATAATTATTATAGACTTGCTTTAACTTTCATTTGAATAGAACTATTAATGGAAACGAAACCCTATTTATTATATTTATTTATTTATTATATATATTTTTACATGGCGCCTTAAGATAAAAGTAGCCTTAGTTAATTCTTATAACATCAGCTATCTGCAAGTGACAGTTAAAATCGGTCTGGCGATTAGCCGGAACTAACAGACAGACAGACAAAAATTTTTAATTGACTTTTTGGTGTAGGTACCACATACAGGTTCTATTTTTATCCGAATGAAATATTAAACCCAACATAAGGTTACAAATTACATAAGTAATGAGAGTAAGCAGTCGGCTATGAAGATCGCGCGCCCGCCGCGCACCATCGGCCGTGCGGTTGTGAATCGTTAATTCGATTCACAACCGCACCGATTTATGGGATTATCTGGTCAAAATTTACCTGAGGTCACAATATTTTGTTATATTTTTGGAACTAGAATCGAATACTGTTCACGCTCCTTGAATATTTATTTTTGTTTAGATGAAACCCTGAAAACAGTAGTGTAGAGTATACATATATATATAGCTTGTTGTGTTTTTACAGGGTGAAGTATTCATTTCCTAACCCTCTCGACCTCCACGAGGGCTCTTAGACACAATGCCTTCGAAGTTCGACATTCTTATCCAATATCCATTCTTATCACGCGTATTTAGCCTGAAATATTTTCATTATACCGATTTATTACAAGAAAATATGGAGCATACTAATCTTGTACCGATCATAGTTGCATTCCAAATAGCTTGGGCAGGGTTGGCCCTTTTAGGAAATTGTTTAAATCATACTTTTACTTTTCATAGGAACTTTGCCTATTTTATGAAAAGACAATTGAAACCAAATTTTCTTTCAGCTAGGAAATATTCAAATGTATGTTACAAATCAATTCAGCTTTATTTTACTATTTAAGTCTTAAGGTGTGCATAAATTTTTATTATGTAAATATTAATATAATTATAACTATTTTATTACATCTGAATTATATTTTAGTCAAAATCAAAGTGTATTATAAATTATTTTTGATATACGCCACCCCTAGATTTATATCGTGCTTTGAGGCCATAATTTTTTATTCCATATTGCGGTAGGAGCCTAAACGTACTACAGTGTATTGGCTATAAAATTCTGAGGCTAAAATATTAATGGCATAAATGTTTTATCTATGCAATTAGTACTTGTAAAAATCGTATTTTATTAAGTCATATATTGCCCGTCGAAATTTTTATTTTGAGACACCAGGGCCTTTAGTTAAGATGCATTTGACAATTTCGACAGCGAAGTTCGAAATCAAAAATGTATGGGATTTGACATAAGTCATCGCTAATTACTGACATAGGATTCCGGTAGGCCACCGTGTATCAATGCAAAATCATTATGATGCTGGCGGATACGATGAGTAAAATATACCTCTGGACTAACACATAGGCTACTTTGTATCGCGGCATAATGTACGTTTCCCTTTTTACGCGTACGAAGTTCCATCCAGGTAGAAAAAAAAAATTTAAAGATTTTGGTAACCCTAAGTCTACCGTGACATGTAACCATAATCCGGTATCTCATTGCGGTGTTTTTGCTGCATACATAGGTAGTTACCTACATACATAGTTATGTATACACATAAGTAAATTATTTACAAGTGAATAGAACTAATTGTAAATAATATTCAAAGCGGGGTCAACCATGATCACAAGAGAAAGTTGACTACAAGCACGGGGCCGACACTCCTTACAGCTAATAATAGCTAGAGCACATGTCAGCCATGTTGACGTTAGCCTAAGGTTATGGTTATGTTGAACGTCGCATCAGACATAATTATCATAAATATTATGAAATTATATTGTCAGTTATGTCAAAGCACGAAACGACCAGGGGCCAGCCCCGTGAACGAAAGTCCCGGTTTGGAAATAACTCACATCCGGCTCGCCGAGTGCACTCCCCGCATACGTCTAGCCACGAACGGTACACATAGCTGCGAGCTGTTATTCGTGATCGTCTATTGAATGATGGTTTTTACGTTATTAACATAATATTATATATTATATGCTTTGCTATAAGGGTGCTAGCGCTTTATTGCGTTCAGTCGCAGTAAATATTATAAACTAAATTTCCTTTCCGTTTTGGTTAAAATTTGGTGTTGTAGCTATTTGCGCTCTGGAGCGGAGCCGCGGGCCAAAGATATGCAGCGTTCAAACGGTTGTCTAACAAAACAATAAGTGTATGCGGCTAGGTTTTATTTTTAGCAGCCTTTGACGGGGATTGTAAACATCGATATCCATGATATTAGATCACAGTCTAAGGGTCCTTGAGTTTTGTCAGAAGGAATAACAATTTCCGTAGCTCTTTAGACGGCAATTCGATTTATACGACCGCGACGTGAGACCAGCAAACCAGCCAATCAGGTTCTCTGGCTACGCTCCTTGGATTGTTTTGTGCTCCATATAAATACTAACTCCGCAACCCTATTACGGTCTCGGGTCGTCCGTCGTGGTCTCGCGTCACGCGTCGCGTGCATCGGTAAGCTACCATTAGAGGTAGTTAGTTCGTGTATCACCATCACTCACTAACATCTTCTCTGCTGGGGGCGAGTCTGTGTGAAGAATTAGACTGTAGGCCACCACGCAAGCCTCCTGCGGGTTAGTAGACCTATATAAAACCTATTGGTACTCAATTCTAGTGAAATGTGGCCATCAACGCTTAAAATACATGAAAAATGTAACTGTAATGAAAAGTCTATAAAAAGGCAAATAAAAAACGATTAAATGCCTTTTAAGTTTTGTGGTTTATAATATAACTAGATGTTGCCACCGACTCCACCTGAGTAAATACAGTGTTCCACGGGAACCATGTACCCAGTATAAAAGTAGCCTATGTCCTTCCCCGTGATCTACTCTATGTGCCAAATATCACCATAATCAGTTCAGTAGTTCTGGATTGATTATGCAAACAAACAAATCTTTCCTTTTTATTGTTTTAGTGTATATTAAAATAACGTTACTTATGTATTAAGACTATAAGCTAGGCTTACAAAATAATTTTGACATTTAGCCTCAGTTGACATAATACAGCATAGAGTCGTCTAGTCAAACGCGACTCTATGCTATTTGTGAACTTAGGCTTGCGGCAAACAATACAATAGTTAATACCCTTTTAGTATTGTGGACCCTTGAAGTTCATAATGCCGCCAACTGGGTCGAATGACTTAAAACTGCTTAGTCACAATTGTAGCACACGGAGAGTCCGATCTGGTATATCGATGACAGCACATTTTCCTCAGTTTTAACTGCGCGCGAATGACGTATTTTGTCATATTATGTAAGACACAGGCAGTCCAGACGTGGATGAATTTGAAGTCACACGACAGCTTTATCCGCAGTTCAAACAGCACAGATTATGCTGCGGTTAAGACCGCAGTCCAATGCGCGGTTCGAACTGTACGTGTGTAGAGCACTATTGTATTTAATGACACAGTGGCAATTTACAAGATAGGCTTTTGTTTGTGGTTTATACGAGCTGAATGAAAATATCTAGCCCGCGGGAACCATACATTATATTTCAATTTATCATATACCTATTTAAAGTTGTTCAAAATAAATTACCGACGGATATTTTGGGCATATGATCTACTGCTTATGTAAATACAATAAACTCTTTACGGCGTTGTTAAGCCCATTGACTTCAAATATCAGATTGTTTTTTTTTTTTTTTTAGGAAAACATACAGTGATTTTTTACAAAATTAAATGCTATATAAAGTTTTAGCACTATTTATACGTTTCCACATCTAGTATCTATAGTACTGTATTCTATAGTAACTATAGTATTGATGTTATTTAGGGAAAGTCTTTCCTTTCCCTTTGAATCACCTATTTCTGACGTTAATGACCTCAACGCCTGACAATGCGCTATGCATTGTTTTTAATTGAGCATTATATATTTTTGAATTTTTTTCTGCCTAATAAGCAGTAGATTAATCCGTAATTGATTTTAAACAACCTTATATTAGTAGTGTAATATAATATTTGTAATTTGAATGTTAGCTAAGAATTTTCAATATGGAAATTATTATTTAAATTTATCAGCTCCATAAATGTTATAAGTATAATATAGGGTTATTGAGATTAAGAAATAGCCGTTTTTAGGACAATCGTCCTTACTAATATTATGAGCGCAAAAGTTATATGTATAGATGTTTGTTACTCTTTCACGCAATAACTACTGAACATATTTTGATGACATTTGGTGTGGTAGTAGATTAGACTCTGCTTTAACAATTAGGCTACTTTTTATCGCTGCAAAGTGTATGGTTTCGACGGTATACCTTTTTGCACATATGCAGTCGTAGGCAACGTCTAGTTTTACGTGTATAATATAAACAGGACAAGATTTTAGGAAAATTAATATTTCTATATTTACGAACGCTTAGATATTGAAAAGATATTATACCTGAGGTGTACTTTGGATACTTTTCAATGCAAACAAACAAACATACAAAAAACAAATATTTTCTCGTTATAATATTAGTAACACAGACTAGTAGTAGTACAGACTAGTAAAAGTATAATATTTTCTAAAAATCTTTGAAGTGCCAACCCTGTTGTACAGTTAAGGCACACGTTACGTTGCTTTTGATAGTTCCTTCGCGTTAAATAAAACATTCATTCGCTTAAATCGTTCTTAGAGCGGACTCAGAACACTCGACGTCGGCGTAATGACACTTGCGTAGCTTTACTTAACTTTTAGTGTAAGTATTATAATGATATTGTGGCGGACCAATTAGCGCCACAATCCTGAATCGCGCTATCGAAGTTTTCTATGATCGGCACTATATATACGACATCTGAAATTCATACAAGTGGGCTTCGGCCTGACCGAGCATAGCACCTCGCTCGGTCGGAGATCTCCCTTTGGGGCATCCACCATAATCCCACAATATTTTGTAACATTCGTTTATTTCGTCATAAAATGGTACATGTTATTAGGTACATTGAAGAAAAATTTGTTCGAAAGAAATTGAATTATTGGTAGTTGGTAAGTGTATGTAGTGTTTTAGGTGTAGTGCGCAAAAACACGTAACGTGCAAATAATAATATTAGTATATTTAATTTTTAGGGAAGAGAAAAAATGGAAAAATCTTGAAAAAACAATGGAATGCTAAAACATTTCTTGAATTTGTTCCTCGGTCAAAAAACATACTATATAATAGTAACTAGGATAGTAGCTCCCCCTTCTGATTTCGATGACGGTGGCCGATTTCATTGAATCCAGACCAACTACGCAGAAGTTATTTTTATAGTGCCCAAAGCGTGTTCGCAATACACAATAACATTCTCAAATCTATATTCCTTAACTATTAACGTAAGACGGATGACTGACATGACTGACGAGGGATCAGGCGCAGGACTGACCTTTTTACATGCCTAATGCCTATCCAACTTAGGATCATCTTTCTTGTCAGACAGACAATCAGGCTATCAACCTGCATTGTCTTAAACAGACATGAAAACAACCTATTTTGTGTTCCAACGAGGGAATCGAACCCGCGACCTCCGGAGTCTATAACCAAGCTCTAGACCACGAAGGAGTCAATTACGAGTAAATATACCGGCGCTTTCTACCATGGAGGAATTAATACTATTATTGGTCCAAGCTTCTACAAAAAAAATCCATGGCTTAGGATCTGAAGACATAACAAGGGAATGAGATTACACAATTGCACAACATTCACCTGCAAAAGAGTCCCAGGTTACAGGCCTTTGTAGACGACTGTCTGTCACAGTCTGTATAATAATTAGAACTCTTTGCTCACGCTGTAGAGTTGGGCCGGATAGATATGGCAAATATTACCATTGTTTGTTCGAGTTAGATTGCTGTAGATAGCGAAAAGATATATTGTTGTCATAATATTGTCGTATCGATTGCCCGTCCCACAGGGTTAGGTTAGGTTAGCTTTAGGAGAGTAAAGGAAGAGAGAGTGCTCTCGTGTATTGACCACACACTCGTAACCAGACTGGGTTCAACATAACAAGAAACCGCTAACGAAATCGGCGTGACAGGTATATGTTAAAGGATTGTTATTTATAAGGATAGGATAATCCATCCTTATAAATAACAATTTCTGTGACTGTGACAGAAAAATGTCGATCTTGACCAAGAAAGAAAAATAATTTAGTATGCCCATCTTTCCAAACCATATTCTAGTATATTGATTTCTTATGTTTACGCGAATATTGTTCATTGTTTTAAACACTTACGGATTATGTCGCGGTGCACTTTTCTAGTATTTAATGGGCACTTTTTGACCAATAGAGTGACCGAGATATGTCCAACATTTATTAAGCCAAAATATCTGACAGTCAGCAGCGGTCTTGTCAAGTCTTATAGCAAACTTACTATTTTTCAGTCTACATTTGCCTAAAAAAAAAATGCTTTAAACCGTTGCGCAGTTGTTGTGTGTGCTATTTATGTTTGTGTGCAAATAAATGATTTCTATCTATATACCTATGTATCTATATGTATCTATCTTTATCAATCTATCTTTTCTTTAAACATTTAGCGGCTTTTTCTGAATTTTATTGTTAAAGTTATTGCCAACAATTAAGTTTAGTTTGTTTACATTTTTAAGGTTTTTAAATTCGTGATATTTGACAGCTTTTTTAACGAGAGGGACCATCGGGCTACCAAGCGCCGCCTGGTGACAGAAAAAGAATCGAAAAATCTTATTGACCCTTTTTGTTACCACTTACGCTACCAGATGACGCTTTGTGTGTATTGGGTCTGGCCCCTAGTGGCAGAAAAAATATCAAACACCCTCATTGAATTGGAACGTAGTATAGTTATATTGTCTGTCTGTGTTTTCAAAAGCTTTTTGCTACGGAAAAACTACTGCGTTTTTTAAACTTTTTTTAACCCCCGACGCGAAAAGAGTCCGATTAAGATGCGGGTTTTTTCTTTGAAAGCTGAGGTGAGAGAGTTCTTAGCGATAACTCATCATCATCAGCTCAGTTTGACAGTTCGAGGTTACATACATTTTTACGCTGGTTCTTCTCGCCAGGTTCCTGAACCGAACGTAGGTATCACGTAGGGACAATTCTGTGTGTGTTATTTAATAATCTTTATCGAAAAAAAAATTTTGAATCTTAATTTTGTTTATTTCGTATGTATTGTAGGTACCTATCTAAATTTCCTATGACTATGGCAATGGCTAAGCGCGGTCGGATTAATTGCCGTGAACGATGTATTTATATTTGTCTTCCCCCGACAACCTTTGTGCTACGTGAGTGGATTACAAAGAATTGTGGGTACGTTTTTAAAAGTAATTTTTTTTATCTCACTGTGTTGTGATTCTGTACTTTTTATGTTTTATGTTACAGCTCAAGATTTTAATCATGCGCAGTGATAAGCCATGAAAAATGCGAAACTTCAAAAAGTAATGTGGGTAAGATTATTATATACGGCTATTATAGATGCGGCTGCTTTTGCCACAAAATACGCCTATTTCACACTGTCAAGGCAATCAAAATACATAGCGTACTTCTCGTTGACCTAGAACTACGAAATTTGACAAGTGACATCATTATACCTAATATATTATACTTTAAACGAGACAATCTTGTATTATATAATCGGTTTCTCGTTAGTGAAATTTGCCATGAAATTTAGTATGCAGAAGAATCCCTGGAAAACAGCGCATTTTTAAGCTTTATATGATTTTTTTAAATTTCAAACAAAAAAGTCAAAAATTATTCTGAGAGCTTCTCGATTAAAACATTCTTTACCCATTTTCAGGCTCGACAAGAACTGCGAGATTCGATTCCTGAACTATTTAGTATGTTCTTACTTTCTACGTAACCCTCGGTGGCCGAGTCCGACTCTCACTTGTCCGGTTTTTTTGTAATGAAAACCTAAATTAAAGAAAAGCCAGTTTGCTGGAAAATATAAAAATTATATTGTAATACTTGATGGCTATCAGCCAGCGCGAGGTACCGATTGTTACCGGAAACTTTTGTGTGCGTACAAAATTGTATGTGAAGTAGGCTAGTCATAAAAATCGATTCATGATTTTCTTCTACTTATTTTTATGTGCATTCAAAAATGAGTCTCAATACGTTTAACTTAGAATACAAATCGCATTGGCTGTTACTTGGCATTAAATAAAAAAATGACAATTTGACAACTCAATCCATTACAACGTTTCCGTATTGGGTAATGTGAAAGCCATGTGTCAGCTGATCAGAAAAAGCTTTGAAGGCATCGTTATATACATTAGTGCCTTTACTCACTAGGATACTTATAAAATTAGTCATTTTAAGAGATTTAAGGAAAAGTTTAAAGAAAATTTGTTGGTAGGTGCCAAATAATTGAGGAAATGGTAATAATATAAAACCGGTATACTTTGTAGGTAGCATAACACCAGTTTTGGTAACATGTAGATTGTTTATTAGCTAAATGAATAATTACAGTAATCTCGCCAACTTACTTTGCCAAATTGAGCGCTTTCAAACTCGCATAATATTATCTTACGGCAAGGATTGATGAGGGTTTTTAAAAAAAATTCTGCCGTTAGGGCGCAGACCAAACACAAACAAACTCACACAAAGCGTCATAATATGGTGGCGTAAGCGTTATCAAAAACGGTCAATAAAAATTTTCGATTATTTTTCTGTCATCAGTCGGCGCTTGGTAGCTCTACAGTCCTTGTCGTCTCAAAAACCTGTCAGATGATACGAATTTAAAAACCCTAATTTCAGAAATTTATCACCTATTTTATTGTATTTATTTATTCAGAACGTTTATTTATTTTATTTATATCGTAGGTATTTATTTATAACATAACTTTTTATTTACAAACATTTTCTTAAAAACAGACATATGTCTGTTTTTTAACAAATATTTAACAAATATTTGTTTGGTGTGTGGTGTGTGTCTATTCAGAACCTACCACAAATCTTGGCTTCGGAATCTAGTTCCGCTAGTGTTCATACAAAACTATGACTAATTCCATAGCGCCGATACCACCATCCACATAGAATACTACTTCTTCCTTTTCCATGCATTCTTGAACCACAATCTTAGATCAGATCGTTCTGAGATTGTGGTGCTAATAGAATAAATCCCAGTAGCGCTGACGTGCGGCGTTAGTGCCGGGACGTGGGGTCACATCTCGACGATAAAACATGTAATACAAGATGCGACCTTTTAATGGAAGAGAACGGTGGAAATCTAATGTTGAAAATGTGTCTCGCTATTTTTATTAAAAAGCCTTTCTTTATTTCCAATTAATGATTGAAACCCTTTGAAGTAAAACTTCTTTAGTAGGGGGTTGAGAGTGAAATTTCAAGCTTGCGTCATGACACGACACGCGTCACAATCCGATTTTGGATATAACGCCATCTGTCGGAAGCTATATAGTATAATGCATTACAACTTAATTTTCTATAGTACGGCTCAATACACACATGGCGCTAGGTGTACAAATCATCACAAGCTTTCAAATTTATAATAGTAGTAGGATTCGTCACAATTAAATGCTTACAACTGTACCAACTGCCAATATTTTAAATAGTAATGACATTCTACCATTTATCTGTCGTTTGTATTGGTGTTCGCGTGTGCATTAACACCAGTACCGGCTTAACTCGGCGATGCAATTCAATTTAACGGCGAATTTACTGAGCAGTCTTAGCGTGCAGTTGGGTGTGCGGCGCATGCCATTAGCCTATGGCACAAATCCTACTACAGTTTGGATGTTTGAATGTATGTATGGATGGATGTATGTTTGTTACTCTTTCGCGCGAAAACTACTGAACTGATTTTGATTAGATTTGGTATGGTAGTAGCTTACGCTCTGGATTAAAACATAGGCTACTTTTTATCCCGTGGGACACTTTATTTACGCGAGCGAAGCCGCGGGCATAATCTAGTTATTATGATATTTATGCGTGAAGCAATAACTTTCAGACAGTCTTACAAAAATTGTCCAACCGGAGGAGTATGATATTTTTCCGGTAAGCTATTTTATGTGGAGTAAGGTGGGCAGAAAGCTTTTTTTTTAAAAAAAATAAAGCTTATAAATATATAAAATTAATAAAAACAACACCATTAAGCCCATACATGGTCCGGTCTGCCTTCAGTTCGGCCTGAACGGATGCAAAATCGTGTCGTGTGTGTGCTCGAATCCGTTCAGGCCGAACTGACGTCAGTTGGGTCGGATGCGATTTTTTCCGTGTATGGGCTCGAATCCGTTCAGGCGTCAGTTCTAACTAAAACGATCGGCCTCTCGTCTATGGCTGCCTTAACACATTATCTCAGAATATTAACACACACTATCGTGCGTTTGATAGATACAAGTTTGTTAAACGTTGAAGTTTGTAACATTTAGATTTTTTATTTTTTCTTTAGGTATAAGAGGCAAAAGAACCCTTCTTAAGCTTGAACTTAAAAATTGAAAAAATTATTATGGGTGAATTTCGACCACAGGACCTTTAGTAATATTATATTCGTTCAAATAAATGTGTTTCATTATTGCACGGTTAATAAGTGGCATTTATATTGGTAGCATTATAGCGCGCTATTGTCTATATGTTTATGATTGGATGAAATTGGATCTGAACGTAGTATAGCCATAGACGTATATATTATAGACGAGGCATGTTGAGGCAAAACTGTCTCCACTTAAATGGCCCCTCTTTTGGACTTTTTTTGAGGCCATTTTGTCATTCGAGGTATGGTGAAATAAAGATGGCTGACATTTGAGGTATGGTGAACGAAAAAACAAAGTGGCGTAACATTTTCTTGCATGAAGATTTGTTCTGTCAAATGTACGTCATAGCCTATCTTTAATTTTGTAATCTTTGAGTAGGTATAGCACAATTTCCGCCATAAGCACGAAAGAGAAAAGAAGGTTGGGTTAAATGCGACAAACTAACTCTAAGCGCGAGAGAGTTGAAATGTCAAAGAGCGATGCAGTTCGTGGAGTGGTGTTAATTTTCTCCCTTTTTTTTACACAATATTCTCGACTTTTGTTTATCGCTGCGAATGGTTTTACACAGCCAGTTATTACCGCTGCCCTTAGAAAATTACCAATGTATCAGCAGTGGAGACGCTAAGTTCAAATTTGGATCGAAATGGTTCGTTATGAAAGCTGTTTCTATGTACGTAAGTATATATTATATTCTCTACTCAGTGACGTATTGTGACTCTAGTAAAATTACATTATCGGCTGTTTGAAAGTGAGTACGATCTTTCCTCAAAGGTTTATAGCTAAAACTGTATTTTAAATGATCCTGCTCTAATAAAGAAAATAAATTAAGATAACGATGACACATACTTACAAAAGCCTAACAAAATAATATCCTGAGGAAGAAGGTTTTTATGCTGTTTTTTATAATTTTACCTAAAAAAATATCAAGGAGCAAATGTTTGTCAAACGCACACAGACTGTATTAAGAGAACGAGACGCTACTGAGAATACTTGAATATTTACCTTCATAATAAACTTTCGCTCCAGGCTCCCAGTTTGTACTGAATACATTACAGGATGACTTACGGTTGTTTTCCCTACCCTCAAATGTTTTTATTAGCTCCTTACATGTGAAATTGGCGTTTTGTCGTACAGGCCACTTTGATCTCAAATATATCTTATTGGTTAGGAATTCCAATTTCAAATTTATACCGCTATTTACTCATGCATTTGTGTTTTGAAAACTGTAATTCATTTGTTTTTTCCTCTTTTGGTTTTTTCTTTGCGTCGCTCTGTTTACAAAATGAAAAACTTGAAATATCGAATTATTTTCGAGTACGAGTTCCACCGTGGCACCAGTGCTGCAGAAACGGCTCGAAGGATTAATGTTGTGTATGGCAGCGGTGTCGCAAAAGAAAGTACAGTGCGTTTTTGGTTCCAACGTTTTCGTTCTGGAAATTTCGACCTGCAGAACAAGCCCCGTGGACGGCCGGAAACCAAAGTTGATAATGAAGAATTGAAGGCTATTGTGGAAGCGGATCCATAGAAAACCACGTCGGTGTTAGCTGCAGACTGTGGTGTTAGTAATAGAACTGTTTACCTCATAAATTGAGTGCAGCAAACCGACAAACGCCCGTCGACTGCTGCGTTACATTACTCAACCGGCACAATAATGAAGGGATTTTAAATCGAATCATTACCTGTGATGAAAAGTGGATCCTGTACGATAATCGAAAAAGCTTGTCGCAATGGCTGAACCCTGGCGAACCAACCAAAGCCTGCCCCATGCGGAAATTGACTCAAAAAAGTTACTTGTGAGCGTTTGGTGGACTAGTGCCGGTGTCATTCACTACAGCTTTCTTAAATTTGGCCAGACGATTACGGCAGATGTCTATTGCCAGTAACTGCAAATCATGATGGAAAAGCTAGCTGCTAAACAACCGAGGTTGGTCATTCGCCCTAGGCCACTGCTGCTTCAGGACAACGCTAGACCACACACTGCACAACAGACGGCTACCAAATTAGAGGAGCTTCAATTGGAATGTCTAAGACATCCACTGTATTCCCCGGACCTTGCTCCTACAGATTACCATTGTTTTTCGAAATTTGAATAACTTCTTGCAAGAAGTTTCAACGTTCAACTCCGATGGGCCAGTCCAAAGCGGCTTCAAAGATTTTATTGATTCCTGTCCGCTATTATAGTAAAGGAATCAATTAACTACCTATGAGATAGCAAAAGTGCATAGATATCAATGGTATATACTTTGATTAAATAATTATATTATGTTTTAAAAAGTCGACTTTATGTTGCTCCTTTACAAAACACAATTTCATATGTAATGACCTTATCCTACTAATATTATAAATGTGAAAGTTTGTGAGAATGGATTGATGTTTGTTACTCTTTCACGTACAAACTACTGAACGGATTTCGATGAAATTTGGTATGGTAGTAGTTTAGGCTCTGGATTAAAACATAGGCTACTTTTTATCCCGAAAAAGTACATTGTTCCCGAGGGATACTGTATTTACGCGGGCGGAGGCGCGGGCTGTTAACAGCTAGTATATTATATGTATGAAATGTCTGTTTAAATAATTGTAACTTTGATGTCAATATCCTTCTGAAATTAATAACTTGCAACAGTCAGATACTTCATAAGTCTGTGTATAAATAGTAACTTCAATCGACACTAATATTATAAAGTGGCAATATTTGTTTGTTTGTTTGTTTGCATCGTATAGGCTCCGAAACTACCGGACCTATTTCGATGAACTGGCACAGATATAGATTAGACCACGAGGAAGGACGTAGACTACTTGTTAACGCGGCAAAATGTACGGTTCCCACGAGATATTTTTTGGCGCGTACGAAGTCGCGGGCGACATCTTGTAAGTTAAAATAATTATAATTATAAAGACATCAAACATCCATAATATGATGTATTAGATTATTTGAGCCACCAAATGTTCGCTAAATAATAATATTAAATCCAAAGATTTCAAAACACAAGATAGGCTAGACGTACATTTGACATAACAAATCTTCATACAAGAAAAGGTTACGCCATCTTGGTTTTCACCATACTTCAAATGTCAAAATGGCCCCAAAAATCTCAAAAGTGGAGCCATTTAACTGGATACACTTTTTGCCTCAACATGCCTCCTCTATAATATATACGTCTATGATTAAATCTCTAACATTTTAACAGAAACTGACTTAAATTTTTATGTATCAGCGAGCGAGGTTTTTGTTACTGATTGGCCAATCTTATCTGTCCGGCTAATCACAAACTGTCACTGTAAAAAACTCTATCTCAATACTAATATATGTCCTAAATAAAATATTCTACTAGCCGACCCGGCAAACGTTGTTTTGATATATATATTATCTAACATTTTTTTTCATACAAACCTCCTGACAATGACGAACACATAAAAGAATAATTTATCCAATTTGGTGCAATAGTTTGGATGTTTTGCATTGCATGCACAAACATTTCGGTAATTTATGTTTTTTTATATAGATTTGTAGCAGGCCTTTACAACTTTTTTTCATGGTGTGATTATAAGCAACTAGCTTTTGCAAAAAAAAAAACCTTTTTATTAAAAAAAAAATCAATTTTATCGATCTTTATTTATTTCCATACAAATCTCTTTTTCTATGGAATTAAATAAATATTGTAACTTGCCGAAACTTGTCTAATAGCGACTGACGAGGCGTCGATAATATTTTTGATACATACCTATGTTGAAATTGTGGTTTGCCCACCTTGATATCTCTCTACCTCCCCCCGCCCCTCTATCCCCCCTTGAGAGGCACTCCCGATCCCGGTTGGGAACTCCCAACTATCTATGGTATCATAAACTAGCTCCCTTCTATCACTTGAGCCTGTCGTTTTCTATCTTTGGGAATAGAGAGGCGCCATCGATTTATCTAGTGTTGGTATTTGAGTTTAGCTGATTACAATTTTCCCGGGTATTTCAGTAATGCGATCGAATAGAGATATAGTTATTCGATTTATTTAACTGTTTAAAGTTTATTCGAGTTTTTTTGTTAAATTCGAAACATACAGGCATTTAGACAAACTTTCCTTAAAAGTCACAGGCTATAGCTTTATACAGGTTATGTCGCTTCACTGCCTTCGAAGAATGGGCTGGTAAGAACGAAAAAATGCTACGGCCTCTCAAAAACGCAGAAATAGGCATGTTGCTTAAATTTTTACTTGTCTATTTAGTGATAGAAAACATGAAAATGTAAAAAAATATTGAAATCATAGGCAATTTAAATTTGCAATAAGAAAGAGAGCGATATATCGGCCTGTGTGGTAATCGCTAACCATCAGGCTATGAGGATCTCTGCTCGTTTTCCGGCCTATTGCATTAAAAAATGTATGTAGATATAATATACGGGTATTAAACACACGTGCGAAAACACAATGCTTAATCAGCAATATAAAATTTAATAACACACGAAATCCGTAAGATTACGCCATTGTTGCGGAAGGATTTCTTTGTTCCCAAAAAACTTGAAGAGATTCATTAGTATGTGATTGTTCGCCGCGGGCGGGACTTAATTGGCCGCCCCAGTAACACGTCGGCAGATAAAATAGTGTCACGTCACACGTGTCGCGTGTCACCCTGTGTCAAATTTGTCACGGGAATAAAGGTCAGCTCAAACCGGGACTGTATTTTTAAAATAGCGCTTCAAAATTGAACTTTATTTTATACTCAAGAAAATACACGTTTCATTGCGCAGCTCAGTGCAATATGTAAAATATCTTCTTGTGAAATAAATAAAGTTAAATTTTGAACGAATATCTTAAAAACGCAGCGCCGCATTGCATCGCATCTCGGTGTGAACGCTTAGTGGCTGACACCTTTGACATGTCTCGTAAAAAAGACGCACACGCCGCTGTATAAGCACAGGGTAGAAAATATATTATATATACTTACGTACAGAGAAACAGCTTTCTTAGAACGATTCAACCATCGATTCAAATTTGAAAATTTTGACGTCCCCTCATCGGCCCACAATTTTTCCACACAAACGTGGACACAAGGTATGCTTGTAGTAGTGCAATCAAATCGAAAGCTAACTATGTAGCTGTTTACTGTTCCTCTATCTTAATCTGTGGCGTAAGGCACGTTGTAGCGCGTCGTAGCTTAGATAAAGCTGAATATCTATGAGGTATTGCTCATACAGCATTCAGCGTGCCGTCATATTTTTAATCTGTGGTAAGGCACGTTGTAGCGCGTCGTAGCTTAGATAAAGCTAAATATCTATGAGGTATTGCTCATACAGCATTCAGCGTGCCGTCATATTTTTAATCTGTGGTAAGGCACGTTGTAGCGCGTCGTAGCTTAGATAAAGCTGAATATCTATGAGGTATTGCTCATACTGCATTCAGCGTGCCGTCATATTTTTAATCTGTGGTAAGGCACGTTGTGGCGCGTCGTAGCTTAAATAAAGCTGAATATCTATGAGGTATTTCTCATACAGCATTCAGCGTGCCGTCATATTTTTTTTATATACAGTTTTTTTTGTTGCGACATTCGTTAAAGCTGAATGTTTCATTAAATAAAATAACCATTTATAATTTTGTTTGGCGCTGTTTGAAAATACAAAATTGGAGTTATTTTTTTATATGACGCGGGCGTAATAATCTGATAGGCTTATTTTATTTCAGTTTCAGTTTCTCCGTATATACGTTATACGACAGGTTATAAATTTTGTCCTAGGTATAAAAATACAATTTCTGAACGAATCTAAATACAACATAACATTTTCAATATTCAAAATAACATAATTAATATATTCTATATTCTATAGATGAAAATTATTTCCTACTAGAAAAATAAAATCAAGTTAACTTAGCAGCAATTTAGACCACTTTTAGCGATCATTTTTCAGTAATGAAGTCTTTTTATAAAAAAAAACCAAACAGTCGTTTATAACAGCTGATGTCAGATGCACAACCGAATTAACAGCCTAAAAATGGAGGTCTAAAAAGGCCACTTTAGGTGTTTCATATTATGATTCATATATTTTTTTCAACTCATATTATGTGCGCCATTTTATGCATTTCTATTAAAAACTTTCAAAATTTATGTTTTGTAATATGATGAAATCAAATGAATCATGCAGCCATTTTTCAATTTCAAGATTTTTGTATGGAAAAAATATATGAAACATAATATGGACCAAGTCAAATTGGCCCATAATTAGTCCAAAGTTCCCATTATGAAGTTTATTTAAGTGCGAGGGGTAATAACATTGGTTATGTCGGTTGAAACTCAAATGGGCGAACTTTGTCAAAGTTAGGGCATCTATAATTGATGATTAAAGTTAGAAGTTAAATTTTAACGACAGGAGTTGGCCATTTTTGTTGGGACCGCGGAACTGAAATATTTCAAATTTCCAAATCATACTTTGAATTTGTAAAATTGACGTCGTTCTTGTAATGTTTTATTTAATATGGCATAGATGTAAAAGCACAGAACTTTTTAATTATATTAGGTATATCTATCGATTTTTTCATGAGCTTGAATTAAGTGGTTCTAACGGTTCAAACATTATTTGTCAGCCTCCAGAGTATCCATGCAAATCGCTGAGGCTACCTCGGCTTTGCGTCCCTTTTGACCTCGAGAGATCAAGGCCCACGTGCGGCCCTGTACGCGTAATGTGTACACAGCTTAGGAGTGACCTTGAAATTAATAATAAGCACATTGTAGGGCGGACCGATCTTAGGACCGGTAAACATCGAGACGCGACGCGATTCGAGGATGCTTAAAGCTGCTGTAATAAGAATATGCAGCGCTGCGCAGCGTATACGTCGTGCGCACTGCGCAGTTTCGAATTCTTGCAATGAAACGTCTATATTTTGTGTAGTCATTAAAGTTATATTTTGTAATGACATCTTAAAAATTGCGCGCCACGTTCACGTCAAGCAATTACTTCTTTGTATTTATTCTTAAATTATCGTACACATGAACTCTTTAAATACATACCCCCTTACTAATAAACGTTGTTTATGTTATCCGTTGTGTATATCTTTTTATAAGTAAGGGAGATAATGTCTTAAGTACAAATAGTGCAGTTTTCTTTACATAATATCATAAGCAAATATTGCTTGAGTATTTAAAACAATGCTCAAGCTATTAAATGTTATAGTTATATTCATTGATATAAAATACATTTTTAAGACAAAGAGACATTGGGAGTTTTTTACTCGCGTTTTAAATAAGTCGCGACCACAAACCAAAATACTGTTATATTGTACAATTTTCCTTGCCATTTCGGTTTTTTTAATTATTTCAATTCAGATCTATAGATATCGCTTCTGAAATAAAAATAATTCCGTAATTACTTTAATTCAGAAAAGGAGATAATGAATTAATTTTTAATTATATTTTATACGATTTTTTTGTTGAAATGAGTTAAAATAGCACAGTATTTACCCCACCTCCTGCAGATACACGACCTATGCTATTGTAATCCTGTTGCAATTACTCTTAAATCTAACCTATTTTTATATTTGGTCGCCGTAAATCATTAGTGCTCGTCACACGTACAGTTCTGAACTTCTGACTGCAGGAAATTGTACGCGCCATCAACCCCCGCTTCGAACCGAACGTCTCAATGCGCGGGGCCGACTGCCCGTATCTGGCATGTCGATGACAGCGCCGTAGCCACAGTTTGAACCGCTCGCTATAACGTATTTTGACAAGTTATGCATGTAAGACGCCGGCACCGTGAAGCATTTTTAGTCGTAATTAGCACGACAAGTAGATCCGCAGTCCAAACCGCACAGACCCGCGGTTTTAAACGCAGTTCGATCCGCGGTCGGAACTTAACGTGTGCAGGGCGCTATTGTTCCATTGTAAAATGCCCACTGTCCATTAATAAAAGACGAAATATCTGCGTATATGTTTCAATATTATGTACCTCTGGTTGCGACATAATTATTTCTCCAATATCTCACAGGTTTATGATAATTTTAATGATTATTTTCAGTCGTTAGCATCAGTCCGCGGTGATGTGAGTTTATCCTTGGCAACGTACCAGGAAACTGCATTTTTATATTATTATTACCTTCTGTTATATTGTAATTAATTCCCTCTCCTACCTCTGTGACTCAGTGGTTTCGGAGGGTCGAATCCCGCCTAAGTAACAAAAAAACTGTGTTTCTGGATCAAGATTTTTATTATATATATATATATATATATATATATATATATATATATATATATATATATATATATATATATATATATATATATATATATATATATATATATATATATATATATGTATGTATATATATGTATGTATAGTGTGTAGTAATATATGTATGTATGCATAGTGCAAGTATTTTCTACCTTTGTTGAAATTATTAGCAATGCCTACAATAGTTTATTTATTTATATTTGTAGTTATATAAACCAACTAGATGCCACAGAGAAAAATTTAATACTTACGTATTGATGCTCTAAGAAATAGCACGATAAATACCACGTTTTGTCAATTGTAAACCAACTTTTTATTTTACATTATGACTTCAAGTTTCTGAACTAGATATTGTTAACGAATAGTTGTATTAATACAAAGTACACACGAGTTGTACACAGTACTTGCTACATATTTTATGTACGCGTTATTAGTACCTTCTTCCTGTAAACTTAAGCCTATAACATTAGTCAGTGTACACCGCTCTTATAAAATGTAATACCTGGGGGACTGAGGTTTGCTCGGAGTTCTTGTAGTATGGAAACAAATTTGCATATGGCAATTAAAAATATGAACCACAAATTAGTGTCCCGGTCAGGCTAATAGTCTGACCGGGACTCGAAACAGAGACATTTATTTGCCAATAATGCAAAAAGTCCAACGTACACTTAACTGAGCGCACTGTCACGCGTTTTGACAACTACAAAGCGAAGTAACTGATATCTTATTACGTAAAGAAAAAAAAAACAAAAACAAAAATTCGCTGGGATAAGACATAGCTCGCACATAACTCTACACAATATTAAATATCTACCTTCCAGCTTCGTTATGTAAACTAAATTAAAATGTAACTCGAGTCGAGAGAAGTATTGTTACAGTTTACAAATATTTATGTCTAGATTAATATAAACAATTTATATTCAAAACAATGAATAATTCAATTTTAGTATTTTATGGAGGAGAATGGGGGAATTGGTACAATGGCAGGGTGGCCAAAATTATGAGGTTTGTTGTATACAAATTGTAACGGTGGCTGTGTAACTTCGGCTAACTTCATAAAACCTGACGTCAACATTAAATAATGGCCAGAGTTTTGATATTGTTTAGTACAATTCAATTTCTTCGTTTTATATACTGAAACTGGTTAAATATCAAAAACCAGCTATTAACAAAGCATAATACTTATTTTTACTTAAATACAAAAAAAAATTGAAACTTTTTGTATTTTTTAGTTTGTATCTAATTTCTAAACCACACATAATATAAATTTAAAATAATTAGATACACCTAAAAATTACAAACAAGTTTCAAAGTTTTTTGGATAATTTGTAAAAAAAACTTTCATCATTAGTTTACATACATCGTTACAGCTCCATGCCAAAATACTCCAAATAAGACTGAAATTATGTCAAGATGTCAGACTTATATGCCTGTCACTTTAACGCTTTATTCTGTTAATAATAATTACGTAGGTACTATTTCAGGGCTACCTACATAGTTGGGGAAGTTTGAAACTACCTACGCCGAATGATCTTTAAAATAAATTGTGCGATCAGTTAATATAATATAGCTATCTTAATTTTAGATATAAAGAGGATATATTTGTTTACTTTTGTTTGTTTGCATTGAGAAGGCTCCGAAACTACAGGACAAGTTTTGATGGAAATTTGGTACACACAGTTATTTAGTAGACCACGGGAAAGGCTACCGACTATTATTGCAGCAAAATGTTTATTTGCGCGGAATTTAAAAAATATACGGAAAATAAAATGATTTTTTTTGGCTTAAAATCTTATTAAACTCGTGCTTAGTGCATAATTTTGCTCAAGATCCGAGAGTGTTTGTCACCAAATGCCTGCATATTTGAGTTATTTAAACGAGGATATGGTATGTAAAATTTCATGAAAATCCCTTAAAGGAGCGTATATACATTTAAATTGTAATGTAATATTGGCTTACAACTTAAATGAGCCCCTACGGTGGAGCCATTATACTTCGGTCCAAATGGATGGCTTGACTAGATAGAGACGAATATCACGGGCTCACAGAAAACCAACGTGAAATAATGCTTGCGCTCTGCTTCATCGAGTAAGTGTAGGTACTGAAAGTCCAAGGGGAGTGGGGATTAAAAGACTTGGAACGCACTAGTGGCTTCTCTGTTGACAAGAGAAGCGATTATTGTCGCTGTAAATATTCCTTAAATAATGAAAAAATATAAAAAATTTAATATTCAGTTATAGTTTTAATATAATATCATGTTACTAGCTTTTGCCCCGCCCGCGTAAATATAATATCCCATGAGAATACTATATTTTTTTCGGGATAAAATATAGCCTATGTTTTAATCCAGAGCCTAAACTTAGTAGCTTAGGTTAGTGTAGTATGGTAGTCCATACTACACTGGCGGACACATAAACTGCATCATAGTGCAAGATTACAGGTCAGTGATCAGCTATCTTTCGCTGAGATTGGTCGTTTGTCTAACGCTCTTGCGCTCGTACGTGCCGCGTACTGGCTGCCGCGCTGATGCAGCAGACACTGCGATGACCCAGATACCGATAGTGAATTACGAACATTTGTGTTACTTGAGAAATGTAAACAATTATTAAGGAGCACTTACATTAGTAATTTACTATGGCTGCCCAGTGTGACCACGAGATTAAAATTGAAACTGCACAAAAAAAATTATATACCAATACTATCAAGAAGAGAAAGCGGCGCGTGAAAAACTTTAATGCCTAGTAAAGGATCTCAAAGACCAAATAGAAAATCTTCAGGAACAACTAAGGAAAGTACAAGAAAACAAATACAAATCGACAAACAAATGTCCTATCACCCAGGCGTCTTCCGCCGATGTTGAATATGAGATAGATGAAGAGGAGCTTGCGAAAGAAATCGAGTGGGTACGACAAAAAAGCAGAAAGAAACGTAAGATTAACGTATCACTTTCCCCACCGAATCAGCTGGAATCTGATTCCAGCAAAGAGCTGAAACAACAAAAAGTAAATAAGGTGCCCCAGCCGCCATCTATAATTATCGAAAATGTCAAGAGCTACCAAGAATTCTATGACTTACTTATGACAAGCCTATCTAAAGACACGTTCACCGCAAAAATGATGAACGGTGAAAGCATGAAAATAAATAACGAAGACTCATACAGAGCCATAACCAAGTTGCTTCAACAGAACGGGCAATTATGGTACTCGTATGAGAATAAGCAAAATAGACCCATTAGAGTGATGGAAAAAATTGCATTTTTCCTATTTGCCTGAAAGATTAGTGGAGGACCTAAAATTCAAAGGTAATAAGATCCAGGAAGCGGTAAACAAGTTGAGCTGGATGAAAAAAGAACCCTTAAATATGTTCATGCTCTCGTTTGAAAAGGACGAAGACATTAACAAAATATATAGCATCAAATCAGTGCTAGGTTACAAAGTGGATATCCAACCACTAAAGCTAAAGCAACTGATACCACAATGCAAGAGATGTCAGGCTTACGGCCACACACAAAAATACTGCTCAATACAACCTAGATATATAAAGTGCACAGGTAAACATTTAACTAAGGAATGTCAGAAACCAGCTAAAGCAAAACCGAAGTGTGTTCACTGTGGCGAACCTCATCCAGCTAACTACAGAGGCTGCGTTGTATCTAAAGAGCTCCAAAGCATGAAATTCAAAGTAATTAAGAAAAAAGGGGCAGCGACTGCTACAATCCAAAACCCAGTTTTAGGTAAAGCTGAAAAGCCTAAACTAGTTATAAAAATAATCAAATCATAAAAAATGTTACTTTTGCGCAAATTACTAAAGCAAATAAGCAGCCACAATCACAGCCTAAGGCAACTGGCAATATAGATGACAAAATAAACAGGATTCTCGACCTACTAATCTCGTTTGATCATATATTGAAAAAACTGGAGAGTAGCGCTAATATAGCTACTCACACGCAAAAATTAAAATGACCCGCTCGCTAAAATTATAACATGGAATGCAAATGGACTACTGAAACAACAAAATGAGTTACAAGTAGTTCTAAGCACAGAGAATATTGATGTGTGTCTTATATCTGAGACACATTTCACAACATAATCATACGTTCAAATAAAGGGCTACAAAATTACCACGCCTTGCACCCTGACAATACTGCCCGAGGCGGTAGTGCTGTTACCATAAAGGAAAATATTTGTCACTGTGAATAATATAAATATGAGCAACACAAAATACAGGCAATAACGATGACTATGATTCGGTTTGTAACAATTAAGTCGGTTAACAAAAGTAGGTATTTAGAATTTCCTTTCGTCAATTTTTCTATATAAGATGGGTAAGGCTTTTATCAGTTAGTAGGTCCTAGTAGGTAGAGATTTTAATTTAAGTACCTATATTGCTACTGGTTGTCCTCGTGGAATAGGGAAAATTATTTATTCGAAATCTAATAAGATAAGGATGTTCACGAAACACTTAAATTCTGAATCACAATCGATCGAATCGATCCATCGGAATTCGGAGACCTTGTTTAAATGTTAACAAAATTGAACTATGGTATTTTTATTATAATGACCACGAAAAGTTGCTCGATTACTGAAAAGGCAAAATATTTGATTTGTTGACTAATATTTTACTCGTATCTCCTCTACAACAGACGTATAAATCAAAGAATTTTTGAGACCGGTAGCAGCTCCGCACGTCTCAGTAATTGCAGCAAAAACACGGCTTGTGCGATATTTGAGGACGTTGGCAAATTTCTGAATAATTCTTCGGAATCGAACCTCTGGTGTGATACAGATGCGCTCGACGAATACGAATCATCTATAATCATATATAATCTCTTTCTATAATCATATATAATCTCAACGCTCAGATTCACGCTTTTCTTTGCTCCAAGTGGCCCTAGAATAATAATGCTATGTAGAGTCAACTACTAAAACAGTGTTGCATAAGAGTGACATAGACAGGACAAGCATTGTTGGTAGGGAACTGATTAGCGAGCGCAGATCTCTCAATGGCGGCAGCGTTCGCGGCTGCGTTTAAATTTTCATTCATTGGGTTAATCTGATTTGGATGTCAGTTTTGCGGGCAATGTGACTCTTTATTATAAAATACAATCACAATCCGAGGCATATGTATTCTGTTCTTGATGCATAATAACGAATATGTTATATTTTGTTTCAACGTGTAGTTAAGAGGTCGAAGCACGACGTTTGGTTTTTTTTCCATTCATCGTTAGGGAAACAATGAAGATTTATTCGTACGTCATTTTGTCTTATTAAATAATGATTTTTTTTTCGATTTCATGGAGAAGCAGGATTTACATATCCAGCTGACGAACGGGGCCCTCCTCAAAAAGCCGCCGATTATATCTCAAAACCTTTCGCTTTTTATTTCAATTAGGATGAGACTAGACTAGAGAGAGCTACTGCGTTATTCGAAGGAAAAAAATAGTATGACTAGCAAGTATTAATATCGAGGAAGATCCGTAATGTGCTCCGCCTCACGCACTTGCAAAAAGTGGAAATTAAAACAGGAAGCCAGGCTCTCCATATCGTTACATCTTGTGCCGTATGTACTTCAAATAAAAATTCTATCTGGTTACTCTAGCCGCCATATAATGTCCACCAAGATATGCCATAAAAGCAGATGAATATATAAACTTCTTAAAAAATCTTGGCAATAGATTTATACTCGGTGGTGATTTTAACGCTAAAAACACTTACTGGGGATCAAGACTAACTACTACTAAAGGAAAAGAACTTTTAAGTGCAGTAAATAATATGAACTGTAATGTTATATCAACAGGAAAACCCACATACTGGCTTACAGATCCTAACAAAATCCCAAATTTGATTGATTTCTTCACATACAAAAATATATTATCAAATTTTCTACACATTGAGGAGGGATATGATATGAGCTCGGAGCACTCACCTATAATACTGACAATTAATGAGAATATAGCAGTAAAAGAGCGCCCTCACATGCTTGTAAATAAAAACACGGACTGGGAAAGCTTTAAGTTCGAATTAGAATATATAATAGGTCTCATCGTTCCCCTAAAGACTCCAGAACAATTGGATCTGTATGTAAGAAAGTTCATAAAAAATATCCAAAACTGTGCGTGGAATAATACATCAAGCATTAATAGGAAAGTGAAAACAAACTGCTACCCAATAGAAATAAGAAAACTTATAGCAGAAAAAAGGAAAACGCAGCGGATGTGGCAACAAACCAGATGCCCTAAAATAAAAATAAAAACTTAACAATCTCACAAAATGGCTGAGACGGGAAATTAAAAAGTTTAATGATAACAGCATGAATACATACCTCACTAGTCTGACAAGCGATCATACAACAGAATACTCCTTATGGAAAGCAACGAAAGGTCTTAAAAAGCCTATCTGGGTGATAACCCAGATACCCCCATCAAAAAAGTAAATGGGTACTGGGCTATAAGCAGTGAACAGAAAGCATCTACATTTGCTGATCATCTTGAGGAAATTTTCTAACCTAATATAGAACTAGAGCAAGGTTTGATAAGGTTTGTCATAAAGGCCTTATTCACAAAATTGGAAATCTACTTCCAAAGCAGTTCGCTGATATTTTAGAGTCTTACCTAACACTCAGAATGCTTAGGGTAAGACAAGAAGAAGCATGTACAGAGCTTAAACATATAAAAGCTGGAGTACCTCAAGAAAGTGTCCTAGGCCTGGTCCTGTACCTACTTCACACTTCTGATATTCCAGAAATAGAAAATAGTACCATTGCGGCTTTTGCAGACGACACAGCCATAATGGCTAAGGGCGAGTCGCAAGCTGAAGCAGTGGAAAAAGTACAGAAAGCTATCCATACAGTATATTACTTGACAAAAAAGTGGCGAAAAGCTTAATAAAACAAAATCAATTCACGTAGATTTTACAAACAAGAGATCAAACTATCATGCGGTATATATTAACAATACTGTTATGCCCCACGAAAATACAGCCAAATATCTTGGCATGACACTGGACACAAAGCTCCGCTGGAAAGCTCATGTTAAAAAGAAGCGTGTAGCGTTAGAACTTCGCTACAGGAAAATGTACTGGTTACTTGGAAAAAAAGTCAACAATATATAACAAAATACTCTTGTATAAACAAGCCCTCATACCTGTTTGGACTTATGGTATTCAGCTATGGGGCTGTACCAAAAAAAGCAATATCCTTATTATACAAAGATTTCAAAATAAAGTACTTAGAGGGATTGTGAATGCACCTTGGTACATTAGAAATGAAGACCTACATCGGGACCTTAAAGTGGACATGGTCTCAACTATTATCAAAAAATACGCCGAAGCTCACGAAAAAAGACTTCACCATCATGTAAATGTTGAGGCTATCCAGCTCCTCGATAATCCCGGGCATAATCAGAAGACTGAAAAAGACAAAACCTTACGAGTTAGTGTGTTAAGCTAGTGTTAAAGTCAGTGAAGTGTGTGACTGTGACAGAACACAAACAATATTGTGTATTCTCCTTTATAGATACTATAAGAAATGTGTTGATGGACTCAATCTTAGTGATACTCTACTTATATTACTTATATACGTAAAATTACTTATTAGTCTAAGCTAGGCTAGATTATAATGTTTATGAAATACCTAAATAGGTACTTCATGTAATAAAAAATATAGTGCAAGATAACTTTCAATGAAATATAATTAGTGAAAGTGCAAACTATTTTGATTTATTTTAAATGATAATGCTAACAACACTGGTTCTTAGTTTGATAAAAAAATCAATTCATGTGTGTATAGGTCAACTTTTATCGTTAAAAGAATCAAATTACTCCTTTTGCAGCTTTTTGGAATGAAATAGCGAATAGAACAAAAACGGCTTTATAATGAAAATTTTACAATACTAAGAAAAGAAAAAGTTTTTTTTGTTTTTAATTAGGTGTATTAATTACCTCCTCTTGCCCTAATAACTGATTCAAGTCGGTTTCGCATCGACCTGATCAGTGTTTTTAAAAGATCTTGCGGAGTATTGTCCCATTCTTGTGACAATGCAATTCTGAGCTCCGCAACCGTTGTTGGGACCGGATTTCTTGTAAATAAAGCTCTTTTGAGGTTGTCCCACACGTGTTTTATCGGATTGAGGTCCGGGCTACGAGCTGGCCAATCCATGGAACGAATCTCAACCTGAGTAAAGTATTGCTCAACTTGTCTCGCTGCGTGCGGACGAGCATTATCCTGCATCAAAATGAAGTTTTCGCCTATAAATCCGCTAAAAAGTACCACATGAGGGTCCAATATCTTCGTTATATAGCGATGTGATGTTAAACCACGGTTACCACGGCCATGTGTGTCTGTTAATAAACACAAGTTTCTGTCGAGCATCCATCGATATGCTGCCCCAAAACCATACAAGACCAGCCTCCAAATGGAACCCTCTCCTCAATGCAATTTTGAGCATATTGCTCTCATCGTCTACGGTAGACTAGTCTTCGACCATCAGCACCGTAGAAACAAGTCTTATACTCATCAGTGAATAATAGGGAAGCCCATTGCTCTTCAGTCCAATTTAAGTGTTCACGAGCAAATCTTAGTCGAGCTTGTCTGTGAGCTGCAGACAATTTTGGTCCATTTGCGGGTCTGAAAGGTGTGATATCACGCTCTTTTAGCCTTCTTATGGTTCGTGCACTAACTGCTACGTCACTTGACGTCACGTCACGGTGGAGCTCATTTTTAATAGCTTATAGACGTTAAAAACCGATTTCGCAAGGAAGTTATCACAATAAACCTGTCGTCACGAGACGTTGTCACCCGAGTTCTGCCGGTTCTACGTCTTCTTTTGAATGAACCTGTCTCCATAAACCTTCTGTAAACTCGGGAAATCGTAGACTAGTTTACATTTAAATCTGCAGCAATAAGTATCTAATTATAAACAGTAAACTCGATTCACCTCCAAGATTTTATTCAAGGGGAGGGAAGAGCTTAATATAAAATGTACCAAGCAAATTATTTTTTTTCTAAAAGTAAAACAAATGTGTACTTCGATACAAACGTACTGTTAGCTTATGTAATATGTATTAAGTATGGGTTCTAAGTCTTACTTAGTATTCTTTGATTTATCCATTGGATTTTGAATTAATTATTATTTCAAAGGAATTCCAGCCTTTGAAGCCTTATATGATAGAAAAATGTAAAAAAAAAACTTGTTTTAGGGGACTGTATTATTCCATAAGATTTCAAACGCCGGCTCAGATTAGACTCGAAGATAGCAAGGTTCCGGACCCCGGCTCAGCCCAAATCGGTGTACCGATTTAGGCAGAGCCGGGGCGATAATAAAACACTTATTTGAGGAGAACGCTTTTCACTTTTTTCGCTTTGCTTACCTGGCTCATGGCAATGCCGTATAGAGAGCCCTGCCCGTACGCCTCTTTCAGGCCGATTTTCTATCTCACTTTTACCTCTCTATACGGCTATTTTCTATAATTTTCCTTATTTTTCATGAGCCAGGTGAAGCAAAACGCGTTGTGTGAAATTCTTTATTGTTATGACCATGTACGTAAACCCTTATATACTAGGGATCTTATTCTATAAAAAAGATATTTACAACTTAAAGCTTACCATATAAGAAATGTTCTACATTTTTACCATTATTTTCTTAATAACTACTAAACCCTTTATTATATTATAATCTTAATCGTTACGCTACACGTTAGGTATTATGTTTATTCATATAAATCAAAGGAAGCTACGTTAAAATTCGCTTTAGTTAAAAATATATAAGCAAAATAACCTGCACTTGATAAAACACTATTTAACACGACTTTTACACACTGATGCCATATAAATCTATACATATAGTCACTGAGTATTCACAATTTTAGTTTTATGTACTGTTTTAAGTCACTCGTTTATCGTTCACATTTAAATTCACTTATGTATTACGTTACGAGGCCGCTGTCCTTAACATCCTCCCCCCGGCGCAGTAGACAGGGTCTACGCAGCCTCCTCAGGTGACTGCAGGCTCGCTGGTCTCGCCGTGGACTGCTCCGGTGACTGCGAGCTGCTCGAGCTCGCTTTAGGCTGGTGCGACGGCGACTGCGGGCCGTTCGTGCCCGCTGTAGTCTGCTCCGGCATCGTCTGCTCCGCTCCCGGCTTCGTCTGCTCCACCAGCGGTCGCAACTGCGACTGCGGCGCCTCCTCCAGCACCGCCAGCTTCGACGTCGGCCTCTGGAACACGCCACTGCGCGTGCGAATGTCAGCACAGCGCACTTGTCCGTCCGGGCCGGGGTAGACTCGGTGCACGACCCCCCGCGGCCACGTATTACGCGGCAGCGTCGGGTCGACGACGACAACCAGGTCCCCCGGTAAAAGGGCTCGGTTGCTCAGTGGGGCCCCGTAGCGTGGGGTGAGCGTGGGAAGGTATTCCTTCACCCAGTGCCTCCAGAACTCGTCGGCAAGATCTTGCGCGACTTTCCATATTTTCCCGTCCGCCGGCACACACGGTCCGACGTACGGCAGTCCGGTGGACGACCCGAGGAGGAAATGATTCGGTGTAATCGCCTCCGGATCGTTGGGGTCCACTGATTCGTGAACGAGCGGTCGAGCGTTCACCGAGTTACTCCGCCTCGGCCATCAGTGTCTGGAGTACCTCTTCTTTGGGCGACTTCTCATTTAACGTGGCTAACAGGGCGGTTTTCACTGACCTCACCATCCTTTCCCAGGCACCTCCTTGACTCGGCGCCCCGGGCGGTGTAAACTTCCACTGCATCCGGTGAATGAGGCCCAGTTGAGCCATAGCCGGCGCCCACTCGGTGTACGCCTGCCGCAGCTCGACGTCCGCGCCTCTGAAATTCGTCCCATTGTCGCTGTACATGACTGACGGCCATCCTCGCCGCGCAGCCATTCTTCTCATAGCCATTAGTGCAGAGTCCATCGACAGCGTAGCTACCAGCTCCAGGTGGACCGCCCGCGTCGTCAGATATGTGAAGAGAGCTCCCACCTCTTCTCGTGACGTCGGCTGATGGTGACCGTCATCGGGCCGAAACAGTCGAGACCACAGTACGAAAATGGTCTTTGGAACGCCCCCAGGCGCTCGGCTGGCAGGTCTCCAGTTGGCGGGGTCCTCGGGTGTGCCCGTCGTAACCGACAGAACACACATCTGTTCATGATAGTACGCACCGTCGGCCGCAGCTTCAATATCTAGAACTTCTGCCTGAGGTTGTTTACGACTCTCTCGCGGCTCCCGTGTCCCGCTCTGGCATGCTCCCTTGCCACCAGTAACCTTGTGAAGTAATGTCTTCCATCCAGGATGATAGGATTTTTCATCTTTGCCGGCACCTGCGCTGCTTTGATCCTTCCGTCTAGTACGAGGAGCCCGTCCTTGTACACTGGGTTGAGCCGGTACAAGGAGCTCCATCTAGGCACCGTCTTGCCACTTGCCATCTTCTCGATTTCTTGTGCGAAGCTGTCTCGTTGTGATTTTTGATACCACAACCTCTCGGCCCTCTCCAGGTGTCGTACGTCGAGGTGGGCCCTAAGATCTCGGCACTTCTCGATGAACTGCAAGACCATCGCCGTGCACCTTATGAGGCGCTCGTAGTTTGAAAAGCGCGTCATATCTGGCAGGCAGCTCAGCTCGCTCGCCTCCGTGGTTTGGAAGGCGACGTATTCTTCTTGATTTTCAATTCTAGCGGGACTCTTCGCGGGCCACTTGTTCATAGGCCTGCGCAGGAAGTCCGGCCCCTGGAACCAAGGGTCCTCGTCGCTCTTCGGAACATTGCCCATTCTGGTGGCTAAGTCGGCGACGTTGCTCTTCGTGCTCACCCGTCTCCATTGGTGAACAGACGTCAGCTCGGCGATCTCCCCTAGCCGATGTGAGATGTACGGTGTGTATGTGCGGCTGCCGTTCTGTATCTAACACAGAACTACTTGTGCGTCGATCCAGCAGAAAACCGTGTCCTTTTTCCACCTGTGTTCTACCGCGACGGCGCTTCCCAGCCTCGCCCCGACCAGAGCAGCCTATAGCTCCATCCTTGGTATTGTTTGTGCCTTCAGCGGCACCACATTGGCCTTGGCGGCAGCCAACACGACTCGTACTTCCCCATTTTCTTGTTCCAACCTCCTATAGACGGCTGCGGCGTATGCGTCCTTACTCGCGTCGCAGAATACGTGCAGCTGCTGGCCTCTCGTCGGGCTCCCCCCGTTGTAACTCCGGGGTAGCTCGAGCAGACTGATGTACTCCATCTCGGTCAGCCAAAGGGCGAAGTCTTGGGCTAACTCAGCGGGCAGTGACTCGTCCCAGTCCAGCTTCTGACGCCACAAGCCTTGTAGGATGACTTTGGCGGTGATCGTGTAGCAGCTCAGCAGTCCCAGCGGGTCGTAGATGCTTATCACCGTGCTAAGGGCCTCTCTCTTCGTCGGTGCGCGCTGTAGCTCGCGAACCTCCTTGTGGACACTAAGTAGCGACGTGTTGAATTTTAGTTTGTCGCTTCGGGAGTCCTACAGCATGCCCAGGGTCTTCTGCTCGTCTTTGGTGACACGCTGTGTAGTGTTCTCGACCAGGCGGTCTTCAGGCAGTCCCTCTAGCACCCTCCGGTCGTTGCTCGTCCAGCCTCTTAAGTGGAAGCAACCTTTCCTATGAATCTGGTCAACTTGTTCCACGATCTGCATGGCCTTCTGGTGGTCTGGATAGCTGTCTACGTAGTCATCCATGTCATCCAGCGCGATGGGCTTCGGGATGCGATTCGGTGAATTCTTCCGCATTCCGATTCCGGGCTGACTGTGCCAGGAACGGTGAACACGTTGCTCCGAAGATCATTACCACCATCTTGTATGCGGACGGCGGCTCGCCTTCATCTTCTCTTCACAGGAACATCTGGGCCGGTTGATCTTCTTTTCTGACCTTGACACGAAGAAACATCTCCTCTATATCGGCCTTCACAGCGACGGCTTCCTCTCTGAACCGGAACAGTATCTTCGGCAGTGAGGTCAGAAGGTCAGGCCCTTCTAACAAGTGATCGTTGAGGCTCACGCCGTTTGTTCTCGCTGCTGCGTCGAAAACCAGTCGCAACTTGCCCGGCTTGTTTGGGTTTTTAACCATGTGATGTCACTTCCGGCCTCTGTCCCGTCGCATTTTTCCACATATCTCTTGCTTATGAGATTCTTCTTGAGCTTGTGTTCCAAGTTCTTGAGCCTCTTTAGCGCATTGTTGTAGCTAAGAGGTAGCTTGACGCCGTTCGTGCGCCACAGTAGTCCCACTTCGAATCGACCGTCTTCCGTTCGTTGGCCGTTCTGCCAAAGAGGTCGATGGCTCGCTGCTCCTCGTTCCTCAGCTTAGCCTTGGACGCTATTCCTAGTACATCTATTTCGAAGTGTTTCTTCAACATTTCCTCCAGTCGTTCGCCTCGGTCTCGATTGTAGACACGTGCAGGACGTTCTCGTGTTCTCCCTGCTTTATGAGGCGTCTGGGGATGCTTCCATGGATTACCCAGCCGAGCTTCGTCTTCGAGGCTGCAGGCTGGTTTCTCTTGCCGATCCTCATCTCCCTGGATACAATGAGCTGCCAGTTGTCCGTGCCGATGGGAAGTTGGGGTTTCTTGTCTTCATAGCATATCTCTTCGTTCTTGAGATCACGCAGGTGAGCAAGTCGAAACAGTGATTACGGGACGGACTGATTAAGTAGGTTCAATCCTTCCACGGTTCTCGCAGTGACGTCATATCTGGTACCGTCGTGACCCCGTACGCCAAGTCGTACGAGTCGGCTTTTTTCTTCCCTTCTCTCGGCATTGATCCCATGCATTCTCAGCACCTTCGGTGGGCCGTCTGCGCCGATAGACTTCGCGACGTCTTCATCCAGTAGTGTCACTGTCGAGCCCTCGTCGAACAGCGCGAAGATATCCGCTTCGCTCCGTGGACCGACAACTTGAATTCTTCTCATCTTAAATTTCACCGGACGGTCGGAGGTGACCGATGCGGTAATCACGGCGTCCTGTCTGTGGGGCGCCGCCGGACCTGTCTTCGTGCAGCAGCGCATGATGAGGCAAGTTGCAGCCCTTCACGCCGCACGGCTTCGCTCTGCAGTTGTATCTTCTGTGCCTGCTTCTTATGCACCGGAAACACAGCCCTTCCTTTTTGACTGTGTCCCATCTTTTTTGCATGCTCAGTTTCTTGAAAGCAGCGCAGCGAAACAGAGCGTGATCTTCGGCATATAAAGGGCACTTCGTTGACTCTTCACGTATTCTCTTTGGCTGGCTGTGACTCGGTGAATCCCTGCCCTCGTCTGATATCGCGAAGACTGGCCTTCTTGTTCGGGCTTCGTTCTTGTTAGGAGGTGGACGCAGTGTTTCCTTCTTCGGTGCCGTGCTGAACGCGTAGCACAGCGCCCTGTCCGCTACTCATTAAGAATTCAGAGAGAAGGACGACATCGGGCTCGTTCCTGAAGCGCTACGTCTCACTTGCTCATCTCGTATGGGCTGAGCTTATCCAGGTTGTCTCTCGTGAGCAACGGGTTAAAGAGGTACCCGTGCCTCAGCTTCCTCAGGATGGCTACCATGTTCTGAATCTTCACTGCAAATTGGTTGAGTTCTGCCGCCGAACCTACGAGCCTCGGTATCTTCTTCAGGTCTTCCATCATGTGATCGACCATAACCTCGGGCCGACCGAAGCATTGTTCCAAGGTCTTCATAATTTGTTCGGGCGGCGTCGCGACGCTCAGCAGTGGTGCCACGGCTTCTCTTGCTTCTCCCCGTAGGCAGCTTCTCAGACGAGCTAAGTTCTCGATCGGCTTGAGCTTGTAGAACGCAGTGGTGTCTTCCATGGCTGCTTTGAATGGCAACCATTCTGTGGGAGCGCCCGAGAATATGGGCAACTCCGTAGTGTGGCGCGACTGGCGTTGGTTCAGCAGTTTGTCCAATGTTTCGGCAAGATGTTCCACCCCATTAGCCCTAGACGTGGGCGGTGTGAGCGAGCGTGGGCGATGTGGGCGAGCGTGGGCGGCGTTGCTGCGGCCACTCGAACCTCGTCTTCTGGGCTGCCTTCGGTGGCATGTCTTCTGGCTTCGGCGTCTCTCTTTCTTCGATTGATGTCGGCTCTTGTCTAGCCTCTTCGGGTTCGGGACCGTGTTCACTTAGCCAGGCTCGGACACGTTACTCCACCTGTTCTGATGGCTCGTCGTCGTCGGGGCTGCTACCATCTTCTGAGGCGGCGACGTCAGCGGCGAGCTTCTTCTTTATAAGTTCTGCTTCGATCTGCAGTTCCTTTTTACGAAGAGTGGCGAGTTTCTCTTCCACCTCGTAATGCATAAGCGCAACGACACTTGCTGTCGATCGATGCGATCTAATTGAAATAGCCTTCTTTCTGGCTAGAGTTTGTACTTCCGAGGCTGCAGGTGCCTTGCTGGTACCTGGTCTCGGTTTCAAAATAGTTTGAAGCAGATCCGCTCTTCCCTCGGTCGCCGGCGGCTGACTAGTAGCGGCAGCGGACGGCGATCGTGGCGGATCCGGAAATCTCTGTGGTTGCTGGTTCTCCTCAGCCCCACCCTGAATTCTTGTCATAACCATCTTCAAATTTAAGTTGATCTTCAAATGTTAATCTTCAGTGTTAATCTTCAATGTTCAAATTCCCTTTCAAGAATCTTCGGTAGGTTTTTCCGATGAAAAATCTGCGAATCCTTGCTTCCGTTTGCAGCGGTGTATCCTTGTATCCTCGAGTCCGATCTTCTGAGTCCAATCTAATCTCTGGCGTTGATTCCCGTTGATAAATCTTGATAAAGTTTCCAATGTTCTGACTTGATAAAATTCTTCTATGACCAATGTTCAGTAAAAATTTCTATCTTGAACTTCGGAAATTTTTCTATGTCAAAACAGCTGTTCCAATTTTTTCTAAGTGCCGTCTTCATTATTTTCAACTTGATATGGACTTCGAATATTTCTTCGATCTTGATATTCGGCTCGCCAAAGGTCCACGCACTACTGTAGGGGACTGTATTATTCCACAGGGATTCAACCGCCGGCTCAGATTAGACTCGAAGATAGCAAGGTTACACCGATTTGGGCAGAGCTGGGGCGATAATAAAACACTTATTTGAGGAGAACGCTTTTCACTTTTTTCGCTTTGCTTACCTGGCTCATGGCAATGCCGTATAGAGAGCCCTGCCCGTACGCCTCTTTCGGGCCGATTTGCTATCTCACTTTTACCACTTTACGGCTTACGGCCTTTACGGCTATTTTCCATAATTTTCCCTATTTTTCATGAGCCAGGTGAAGCAAAACGCGTTGTGTGAAATTCTTTATTGTCATGACCATGTACATAAACCCTTATATACTAGGGATCTTATTCTATAAAAAAGATATTTACAACTTAAAGCTTACCATATTAGAAATGTTCTACATTTTTACCATTATTTTCTTAATAACTACTTAACCCTTTATTATATAATCTTAATCGTTACGCTACACGTTAGGTATTATGTTTATTCATATAAATCAAAGGAAGCTACGTTAAAATTCACTTTGGTTAAAAATATATAAGCAAAATAACCTGCACTTGATGAAACACCATTTAACACGACTTTTACACACTGATGCCATATAAATCTATACTATCTATATAGTCAGTGAGTATTCACTATTATAGTTTTATGTACTGTTTTAAATCACTCGTTTATCGTTCACATTTAAATTCACTTATGTATTACGTTACGAGGCCGCTGTCCTTAACACCTGTATAACGTCGTAATATCGCAAATCACATGAAATTAGGCCAAGGTTTAGCTTATATTTTATCTGACTGCGCTATAAGGCATGACAAGGTATCAGCAATCATGATATCAGCAACCATGGTATCAGCAACGCATAGACATGCGTTGTTAATGTCGGACATACAATTTCATACCAATTCAACGCAAAGGAAAAGAAAAAAATAAATACAAAACCAAAACAAAATATTATTTGGTCGATCAAACTGTCATGAGCACAGCTCTGAGAATGACAGAATATTAACTGGATGGAATTTTGTGACCGACACAACCAACATTGCGACAGAATTTAGTAACATACCTAATTTTTAGACAAGTAACGATTTTATTGTAAAATATTATTTGTGATACATTTACATTGAACCGTTTTCCGTATTATTGATAGGACGACTTCTATAGCACCGTTTGAGGTGTCAAAAAGCAAAGACACACTTGATACCACTATAATTATCTATACACAAAACCATACATATTATATACATCCTTTGTCCTGAATGACTGACTGACGGATCAACGCACAGCCAAAACCGCTGATCGTAGAGACCTGAAACTTGCAGGGCATACTCTTTGTAATACGTAGGCATCCGATAAGAAGGAATTTTCCAAAATTCGACTCCTACGGGGGTGAAAAGGGGGGAAAAGGTTTTTATGGGATAACGTGATTCCTTGGTCCAATCTACTTCATATTTTGCACAAACATTTTGTAATAGAATTGATGGAATACGTGTATCATAGTTTATTGAAATTCGTCCCCTAACGGGGTTAAAAAAGGGAAAGAAATTTGTTTGGGAGCAATTTGCATTAAAGTTGATATCAATACTCCTTAGTGCTTTTGATTTAAAGCTCCTACTCACAAGCAATCGATCGTTTTAGTCTTTACAATTTAAACATTCGTAGTTGCAAGTAAATCAGTTTAGATGAATGATGAATATGAGATCCGAGGCCCTCCTAACTACACTTTTCATATACAAGTTATTTTTTTTCGTACTTTTAGCGCCCACCGCAGGAAAATAGCAGGTATGAACTATGCATAGATATTATATATTCATTATACGCACTTATACTACAAAATGAAATTTAATTTATCGGTAAGAGTGTAAGTGACAAGTGTATCAGGCCGGCGTGGGATCTCAGTCTATAAATTATTATCGCTGCAACTAAAGCGTACGTTGTAAACAATTTATTTACTCTTACGAATTAATCTCCAGTTTGATTGTAACAATCGATTGCCTGTGAGTTTTTTTTTTTTGACAAGTCATATTATTATTGTCATCTGTTGAAAAATAAATCTGATTAAAATTCGAAATTTAAATTTTATATTTTGTTCTTGGTCATTTGATAAAAAACTCACCTTATACATTGATTTTCGTTGGAAAACTCCCTAAATTACCTACCTACCAGCGATTGCTCCATTACATTTGTTTAACTATTTCATTATAATATTTTATGTGTAGTTATTTTAATTTCTTTATCTTTTGTTGTTGTAATAATTAATTTCTTTGTGTTTGATTTGTTAGTGTATATATAATATAGGTTTTAGTTTTCCCTATTTCATTATAATATTATGAGTGTAGTTAGTTTAATTTATTTTTCTTTTGTTTATAATAATTCATTTATTTGTGTATAATATCTGTGTCTATAAAAAAAAATGGAAGCAGAGTTGGTTAACGTTAATGGGAAAATAATAAACCTTACTGTTGTACCAATAGAGGGAGACGGTATATAAGATCGCTCCATGCAAGTTCGTCATGTGATAAAACAATTGGGATGAATTTGTTGCTAGCGTGAGTAGAGTTGAGGGGAAGCTGCTTCTCCCACGGCCAATTATATGTGGCATGCTCGAAGGTAAGCGCACCGTGTAGCCTGGTGATTCTAGCACCCGAAAGGAAAACAAAAGATATTGTTCACAAAGAAATACTGCAGTAGTACAGTTATCAGTATTTCTTTGTAAGCAATAATAATTTATCGTTTCTTATACACAATATTATTTACAAAGATTTTTTTTTTCAATTTATCTATTTCGTTGTAAAAAAGTATCACCCGTGTAACAATCACCAAATCAAATGCCGGGCCTTGTGTTCATAAAATATAACAAAATTTTATTTTCATGACTTTTGTTACATTAGCATTCTAGCATTTAAACATATTATTCATTTATAATACGTTAAAAAAACGAATGCAAAATCCTATTAGAATCTTTTTCGACTGCTACGCGGTCGAAGTCGTGGGCGAAAGCTAGTCTTCTTATATTATAACTAGCCGTCACCCGCCCGCTTCGCGTGGCATAAAATACATGCCAAGTGAAAGAAATATTAAATTGTGTTATCTAGCTGCCTAATTATTTATCATGAACGGATTTTTCGAAATTAACACACCCTACTTTTTACTTACGATTTTTCGAAATTAACTACTTAGCGTCTTATCGATTTATATGAGTTAAAATAATAAATAACACAGCTTTCCACATAAATAACACACTTTTCCTCGATCTCATGTAAGAGAAGACGCATTTGATAACATTCAGTATTTCCGGGATGCACGGTATAAACTCTACCTAAAACTTGATCTTTCTTGACTCCTAAATAACCTGAAACAACCTTACCTTTTTTTCTTCTATCAAAGCGGTTATTTTTCCATACTTAATAAGCTATAACTTCAACATACAAAAGAGTTTTTGCAAAGTCATCAACTTGGCAAAGCTCAAAAAAAGCCATTAGTGTTGTTTTTTTTGAATTAATTACTTTGTCAACCACATCTAGCTCAGTAAAATAAATTCTTTGACCATTTTCAAGATGTACAGCAAGATGCATCACATCAGAAACCTGTCATGAATAGGAAAACGAAATATTCGCCAGACTGCTTCAGAGCTACTGATGTAACGTCCCACCTGGTACTTCGTCACCTCATCAAAATTCAAGTTTCTAAGTTTTAAATCTACAGATTAAAAGATACATTTTTTTTTTATTTTTAACGCCCCCGCACAACCCTCTTGGAGTTGAATATCATAAAATTAGTTCTTGATAAACTCAAACATGCCAAAAAAAATATTTTGGCCAAGTTTCAAAGTTCTAAAAGCAATAGATCGGAAGATACAAATTTTTAATATTTTTAACGCCCCCGCACAACCCTCTTAGGATTGAATATCATAAAATTAGTTCTTCATAAATTCAAACATTGCAAAAGAAATATTCTGGCCAAGTTTCAGAGTTTCAAAAGCTATAGATTGGAAAAAACATTTTTTTTTTATTTTTAACACCCCCCCACAACCCTCTGGGGGTGAAATATCATAAAATTATTTTTTAGTAAATTCAAACATGCCAAAAAGAATATCCTGACTAAGTTTCATACCTATAAGAGCTGTAGTTTTAAAATCTGATTTTTTTTAATTAACGACCCCGCAACCCCTCTTGGGGGTAGAATTTCTTAAAATCCGTTCTTAGCTGACCTCTAGAATTAATCCAAAGAATATTTCTACCAAATTTCAAGTCTTTAGCTCTAATGGTTCCAGATATCGTGATGAGTGACTATATACGTGGAAAACCCCCCCCACAACCCTCTGGGGGTAAAAAATCATAAAATTAGTTCTTAGTAAACTCAAAGATGCTAAAAAAAATGTTTTGGTCAAGTTTCAGAGTTATAAAAGCTATAGATTGAAAGATAATTTTTTTTTTAATTTTCAACGCCCCCGCACAGCCCTCTGGGGGTGGAATATCATAAAATTATTTTTTAGTAAATTCAAACATGCCAAAAAGAATATTTTGACTAAGTTTCATACCTATAAGAGCTGTAGTTTAAAAATGTGATTTTTTTAAAATTAATGCCCCCGCTGACCTCTACTCGCTGAAAAGAATATTCCTACCAAATTTCAAGTCTAGCTCTAACGGTTCCAGAGATATTGTGATGAGTGACTATATACGTGGAAATTTCTTATATATATTATATACATAGATAAAAGTCAAAGCTGATTGACTGGTGTAACAACGCACAGGCCTAGAAATTTGAAATTTTGCACACGTATTTATCATATGACTAAGGAAGAATTTTTCAAAATGTAACCCACAAGGGGGTAAAGATAGGGGGATAAAAGATTGTATTAAACTTTTTTTTTTCTTGGACATATTATTTGCATGATATTTCGTATTAATTGAATACGAAAAAAATAATGAGTTTCGTATTTCAGCGTTTTTTTTAAATTAACTCGTAGGAGGGTAAAATAGGCATGAAAGTTTAGAATTTTCGGAAAGATAGCTTTTAAAAACCAAATTCATGCGGGTGAAGCCGCGGGCAATTAATGCTAGTTAAAAATAAGGACAAGAAGTTTTGACATGCACGAGAGCATGTCAAAACTATTTGCACGACTAATGTCCAAAATACCATGATGTCAAGTTAGAAAAATGACCATTTAGAATAACGTCCAATCATAAAAATGTCCAATGATAAAAAAGACCAATTATACAATTGACCAATTATAAAAATGTCCAATCTAAGGGCGGTTTTTCGGTTAGTGTTTGACAAGATTTAAAACAGCGAGCTTTCGTTTAAAATCAACTTTTAATTAAAAATACAAATATAGCGGTTTGACAAACTAAAAAAACTTATCTAGCGGACAAAGCCTATAACAAAATGTTCCTCTTCCAAACTAAACGGATATAAGACGATAATGGCATTATGATAATTAGCACGACTAATACAATTTTGAAAATATCATCTTTCGGATAAATTGCAGTGGCGTCAATAAGTGAAGTCGTCGTGAAGTTTCTTCAAATAAATTTCATATTTTTTATCATACATAATGTCCGAGTTTCTTCTATTTTTTTGGATGAATAAAATAAACTGTTTTTAATTTTATAATCGTACCAAGTCGCTTGCTTTATAATTTTTTGTAAAAAATTAAAGAAATTCTGATGTCTAGGTATTTTTGCCCACCTTTCTGAAGGTATGTAGTACGATGTTTTGTTTCTGAACAGCTTAGCGTCTCCATGGAGATTTTTTGTAACCACTGTTTTTCAAAATATTTTTTAAATAATGTCATTTCGGGGCTTTCTAAACTGATTTTCAATATAGATAGCCAAGTACTTTTAATACAATTGCCGGGTAAAAGCGGCAGATTCGAGACCATCCTTCCATAGTGTCCATTCCAATTGCTTTCTTCTTAATCGCTTTTTTAAAATGAAAAAAACATCCATAAACATTAGCATCAGGATATACTTTTCTGGCTGCATTCATAATAGCGATTTCGTAGTCACTTTTTAGAGATTCAATTTTGACCCCAAGATGCTCTTTGATTAGTTCAAAGAAACGTATATATGTCTCTTCGTTTTTATTGGGGAGCAATCCAAAAATAACAGCCACAACGTTATTAGTCCTTTCATTCGAGCCTAAGTCCAGATGCATGCTAACAAGCTGGTGAAACGGGGATGGGCATGTTTTGAATGTACCATCTATTAAGAAAAATCCCGGTTTTTTTAAAACCTTTCTTGCAGTCTTCGAAGCAAATATTAAAATTTTGTCATCGTCGCCATCATTGCATACCAAAAATGTGCTAGCTACAACATCCGGTACTTGTACTTCGGAAATATTGGAGTATTGTAGGTGCTCGCTGTTCAAGTGTCTTTTTCTACGATTATATAAACCATCTTGCACTTCCTTCAAGTCCGGCAAGAAATCTATATATTTACCTTTTTTCTTTTTTAATTTGTCCATATGTTTATCATAAATGCTTTGAATTGGAGCCAAATCTTCACTAACTTCATTGTTTATTGCGTTCATAACCTGGTACGCATCATTTTTTAAAAAACTTTCTACACAAGTGTACTTACATGGACGTAACACATTGGTTTTTTCTTCGTCCAAAGTTAATGAAGCAGAACAATGAGATCGATTAACACAACGCCAAATCGACGTGCCGTTTTTATTTTTCACATTCAAATTATAACGATATCCACCTAAAATAAGGGTATTCTTATTTTTTTTATTTTTTACGAAAAAAAATCCATGTTGAAATTACTTCACGTCCATAATAGAAATAAGTTTGACAAAGTCAGTCTTGACATAATTATTATAAAAGCTAATCACTTTAACGTTTCAAGTGGCAGATATCGAAAGGATTTGCACGACTATCGAAAGAGTATGCATAAGTGGCAGATATCGAAAGAGTATGCATAATTGAAATAAACTCGAAAGGTTTCTAATAGTGCAAATCCTAGTACCTAACTAACAGACGGACATGACGAAACTATATGGCTGGGAATCTTTTGCGTTTGTCTGTACGTGCTAAAGAGTGACTTGAATAGCCGTATGTGTATTGTTTACAATTCAATCTAATTTTTTTTACTGATTTACTTATACTTTACCAAGGGGCAACAAAGGGGGGTATTATAGAATCATAATATTATATCAGCTCCATGAGGAGCAAGCACGAAAAATTTTTAAGTATGTAAAAAATGACAAGTAATTCGTAATTACTCTAACGTTAACGTTACGAATATGTACCCGTTCGTGTTAGCCCCACTGATAAATTTAAAATGTTTGTTGCCAGATACTATACAGGGTTTTTTTTTCAGTCTGTGTCAAAACTTTCAGGAGTGAATATACTCTTAAATATAAGCGACTTTTACTATAGGATCAACTTTCCTACTTGAAAAAAAAAACCAGATGATTCCTACAAAAGAGCTACGACATAGATAGCTTTTTGTAGGAAAGAGCTGATTTCTTTTTCAAGTAGGAAAGTTGATCCCATAGTAAAAGTTGCTTATATTCAAAAGTTTATTAACTCACGAAAGTTTGTAAAGTAAAAAGTAAAGACACTGACTGAAAAAACATCCTATATAACCAGTAGGGCCATATAAATTGGATCATATAAAAAATTGAGGTGGAATTGTAAACAGTACATAATATGCATCGATTCGAGCTACAAGTCTATTTGTGTACTAACATTAAGTGAGATTCACTTAATGTTAATACATTATGAAACATCATCTATTGAAATGATGATTATTCATAGTGCGATTCACTTTATGTAGCGATTTTAGACCTGTAGCTCAATACAGTAAGAGCGTTTCTGACATTATTCTTTCGCCTCATCCACATTAATAACCCTTTAGTGAGTTGGCTGACAGGCGAAATCAAATAATGTTCAGCTTTCATAGTAAATTAATCGGGAAATTGTGTCACATAATGATTACGTTCCTCATTTCTATTATATTACGTAGTGACGTCACAATCTGCGTATCCCGCGTCATCGCTATGTCATGTCATCAGTAAAATGATCTATTACATACCTATTATTATTTCATAAACTAGCTGTCCCGACACGTTGTTTTGTCCTAACTATAAAATGGAATATATACACCTACAACCTACACCTACATCTAGACCTACAGTTACACATACACCTAGATCTACACCTACCAAGTTACTAACCTCCTGGGGGTTAAGTCCTATTTTTTTTTAATAAATCGAACAGTTAAACTATCAATATTTGACAGTCAAGTGACAAATGTAACATAGTGAACAGTTAGTATGGGAAAATTAAATCGTGGTTTTTAGAATTTTCCCCGCAATAAACGTTTAAATGGGAAGAAATATTTCCAATATTTATAAAAAATTAATTAAAAATATGTACGTAAGAAATATTTCCAATATTTTTCACCGTTTAAACCTTCCCTGTACTTCCACAATAATTTCAAGATCAAAATTAGCCAATCGGTCCAGCCGTTCTCAAGTTTTAGTGAGACACTGGAATTGCAATCCATTTTTATCCTTATCCAAATGGTAATAATATATAAACGGATTGCACTAACCTAACCTTTTTTTTTTTTTTTTTTTTTTTACGTCGGGAAATGCTTTATGCATCCCCGGAAGCACTGGGGAAGGGCCACCGGGGTATGTGGGACTCACCCGAGCGAATATGGTATCGCCCGGGGTTACCTCACTAAAACCCGACGGTGTTCCTTCTCATCCGCTATTGACGAAGCCACGGGAACTATTTCTATGACCTCCGCGACTCCGCCAGCGAGCGTCTGCCAGGTGCAGACCCTACTCTAGGGCTCTTAGGGGCCCAGCACTCCTACGATGCGATGCACGAGAACACAGCGCGCATCGCAGCCAAACTCGAGGACTCGCTTCGTGGGCGGCAGCTTCCCCGCGCCACCGCCCCGGGGTCCTCTGCTAGGGCGGAATGTCATGGCCATTCCTGGCCCTTGGTCGCCGCCTTTGCCTTCTCGGGGGGTCGAGCGCCTCCAATTCTCTCCTGCGCTCGGCCTCCTCTTTCGCGGACATAACGCATTCTGCGAATGTCGCGACTGCTCTCCAAGAGTCCTCACTGCTCAGCATCATAGGAAAGATTGCTGGCAGCGAGATGTCCGGTCCGATGGCGTCTTGTAACGCCGCCCTCTGTACACTCCATGCAGGACAGGCCAGCAGAGTGTGCTGCGCAGTGTCCCGGTCGTCTCTACAGTGATGGCAAGCGGTGGACTGCTCGCGCTTGACAATGTCGCACAGGTACTGACCGAAGCAACCGTGCCCGGTCAGTACCTGTGTGAGGCGGAAGGTAAGCACGCCTTTTCTCCTCTTCGTCCATTCCCGAATGACGGGACGGATGGCCGTTAGCAAGTCCACGCTTACCCGTGGATCCTCCAGCCTTTCGATCCATGTGTCAAGCGCACGCTCTGTTGCGCTGTTTCTCCACCCCCGGACGATGTCAAGAGGTGGGTTGTTGCCGTTAAGTTCCCGGCGTTCAGCTTGGCAGCGCCAGTAGACTGAAGCTAGGGACTCGGCTTCTATGTCCCATGGTATGCTACCGGCGAGCGCGCACGCCGCATCCCTTGATACGGTGCGGTATCCGCGCACCGCCCGGATAGCCATTATTCTTTGAAACCTGCCGAGGACTTGTCGGTTCTCAGGCAACAAATTCTCCGTCCAGATCGGTGCACCGTACATTACCATAGACTGGATTACGCCCAGGTAAAGACGGCGACAACCGAGGCTCGGACCCCCAAGATTCGGGAGGAGCCCTGCCAATGCTCCAGCAGTCTTGGTAACCTTCTCCGAAAGGCGGGCGAAGTGGGCCTTGAAGCTCCAGCGACTGTCCAACACCAGGCCGAGGTACGTCATTGATGGTTTGACGCCGATTCGACTTCCGCCCACTACGATGCTCATGCCAGGTGGTGGTGCATTCCTCGGCCCGTGGAAAACGATGGCCTCTGACTTGTCGATAGCCACAGTGAGGCCCACCACACGAATCCGGTGCACTATCTGCGCTACCGCAGCTGTTGCACGGATTATTGCCTCTCTGTGGGTCTGTGCACGCGCGACGGCCAATGTGTCGTCGGCGTAACATATTGCGTCTACTCCGGGAAGAAAGGCACCACGGAGCACCCAATCATACCCGATATCCCACAAGAGCGGTCCAAGGGCCGACCCCTGCGGGACACCACACTCAACCTCCTGTCGCTCTACTCCCTCCCGTGTCGGGTATTGCACCGATCGGGCGGAGAGGTAATCACGGATGACCCTGCAAAGATATTTGGGTACACCGTGGTACCTGAGTGCCTCATTGATGGTTTCCCAGGGCAGGGAGTTGAAGGCGTTAGAGATGTCTAATGACACCGCCAACACTACCCCACCCCGGGCTGTCGCGTCCTTTATAGTGTCACGCAGATGCGCAATCGCAGTTATAGTCGATCGGCCTGCACGAAACCCATATTGGTTATTGCTAAGATTGGGCCCGACGCGATCTAGATGTTGCATGATACGCGCCGCAATAACCCTCTCTAGCAATTTACATGCCTCGTCCAATAGGACGATGGGCCTGTATGCCGACGGCTGATCTGCTGGCCGCCCATTTTTCCGCAGGAGCACCAGCTTGCCCGTTTTCCAGCGACGAGGTACTCTGCCCTGGACCAGACATCTGGTCAAGACGGCGAGTACCCGTGACTCCATTTCTTCCATGGCCAAGACCCACGCGCGCCCAGGCACGCCGTCAAGGCCAGGGGCCGTATTCTTAAGACCCATCTTGTACACGGCGACACTTAGCTCTGTGGATGTCACAGGCGGCACCTCCTCTTCCTGTTCTGGCTCCTCTGTGCGCGGGGCCATTGTTGGCGGGGTCCAGTCAGGCCTGGACGGGAATAGGGCCGACAGGATGGTTTGGCGCAACTCAGGTTCGAGATTCTGGGTGAGAGGTGGGGCGGCAGGGCGAAGCTTTTGCCTCACCCATTTATACGGCCTGCCCCATGGATCCCGCTCCAGAGTTGTGAGCCACTCTTCCCACGCTTCGGCTTTCGCACTTCTTATGCCGTCACTGAGTGCGATGCGCGCCGCACGATAATCGGCGTAGAGAGCTTCCTCTTCTTCTGAGCTCCTGTTCTGTCTCCGACGATATCTTGCGTAGCGGCGTCGAGTAGACACGCAATCGTCCCGGAGCTGTTTTATTTCAGAACGCCACCAGTGAGTTCGGCGCCGGGGCTCGAAAGGTCCGACCCTCGGCATCGCCGCGTCGCACACACCAACCATTGCCTCATTGAGCCATTCTGCAGCCTCGTCTACTTCACCTTCCGCTGGAAGCGGCGCCCAAGACGCCACGATCGCGGCCTCCAACAGAGCTTCCTTGTCTAGACCTTTTAGCGACCACCTTGGGCCTATGTCTGTTGTAGAAGCGCGACCACGATCGCCGATAACGCGGGCGGGGATGTCAAAGCGGACATATCGGTGGTCAGATAACGTTTCCACCTGTTCTTGCACACGCCAGTTGCCAACTCGACGCGCAATAGTTGGACTGGCAAACGTTATGTCCACTATTGACTCCCCTCTTTGACGCACGCAAGTTCCAACATTTCCGCGATTCAACAAGACGAGACCGGTTGTCGTCATCCAATCAGAGACTGCTCGCCCTCTGGCATCTGTCGCCGGTGACCCCCAAAGCGTAGATTTTGCGTTGAAGTCCCCGGCGACAACAACCGGTTGGGACAGTCCGCCTATGAGGGCGGTGAGACACGTAAGAAGAGCCTCGAAGTCAACCAGCGGTTTATTCGGCGAGAAATATACTCCCACCACCGTCAATGACTCCAGACTAACTGCAACAAAGCCATGGCCCTTGACCGCGCTACAACTGGAAGATAACACGACCTTGGGACCGATTACCACCGCAACGGAAGACTCAACGTCGTCGAACCAATCCGTTCGAGATGGCACCCGATACGGTTCGGCCACTACTGCCACGTCTATGGACCACTGCGCCATGGTGAGTGACATAAGGTCTTGTGCCCGGGCGCAGTGGTTTAGATTGCATTGTAGGTAGGTTTGGGCCATTATTGTTGAGTTTCCATCTCTACCGCCTGCTCCGCTCCAGAGGCAGCCGCAGATATTGTCGCGGGCTTCTGGGGTTCTTTTCTCTTTTTAGAGCTTGTCTTCTTTTTAGGAGCAGGCTTCCCACAGGTAGGGCTACCTACGCGGTGGTCTGCCGGTTTCCCATTCGATGCGCATAATGTGCAGTGAGGCGCGTTTTGACATAGCGCTGATGTGTGACCCGGCTGGCCGCAGCGGAAGCAGAGTCCGCTGCGATCAGCTTCACATTGGCATTTTGTCCGCGTGTGGCCAGACTCCTGACACCGGAAGCACCTCATGGGGCGCGCGGATAATAAGGACACTCGCACCACAGTCCAGCCGACGTAGACCTTCGTGTTGGGTGCCATTATGCTCTTGGCGGCCTCTACCGGGCACTTTAGCCAGGCCGTGCCGCGGCCGCTTCGATCTCGGCGGATTACTCCGACCTTTATGTCGCCGACTGGGCAATTGCCGGTTCTGGCGATAGCCTCTGCAATTTCTGTTGCATCGGCAGAATCGTCCAGGCCGGACATGCGCAGTTCGGCGCATTTCTGGGGCCGAGAGACATGAACGTTCTCTTCCCCTAGAACCTCTCTTAGTTTGCCAGCTAGGGCATCCGCTTTTTCTTTGCGGGCGTCACCTGAGATCTCGTATATGCGGGCCCCAGTGACAGCCAGCCTGTATTTTACGGCCGGGATCTCTAAGGCAGCAAGATCGATGTGCCGCTTTGCCTGCTCCATTACACTTTTGTAGGTAACTCCACGCTCCTCAGCCCCAGGTTGTAGGTTTAAGACTACAGCTGCAGTCTTGGGGGCACTTAGTTTCCTACCCTTCCTCTTCTTTTTCTTATTTGAAGCTTTGTCCTTCTTTTTCTCTTCTTCGCTCCTCTGCGCCTTTCCCTTCTTCTTTACAACTCTTGTCCATTCTTGTGTTCGAATTGACTCCGTCACCGCCACCGCTTCGGAAGCTTCGCGTCTTGTACTCGCCGCCTCCTCAGCAGCAGCGCTCTGACGGGGCTTTTTCTTTTTCTTCTGAGCCGGACCCGGATTGGTCGGTGGCATTAATGTAGTAACCACCGGTTCCGGTTCAACTCGCTTCTTCTCTGTTCGCGTCGGCCCTGCAGTTAGCGCAGATGTCGTCGCACCCTCTTTCCTTCTATCCGTCGCGAGGGGTGGGCGTATGCGGGGCTCCGGTAATAGCCGGGCTTCCAGACACTCAAGTCGGGCGTCCAATCTTGCACTCGATATAAATATCGCCTCTTGTACAGCTCGCTGGAGAAGCTCTTCCACGTTCAGCTCACGTGTGGCGGAAGCTGTCTGTGGTTGGGCTATCTGCGGTCGAGCATTGGCGAGCTCACGCTTTACGTCAGCGAGTTCAGCTCTTAACTCGGAGAGTTCTTTTGAGAGGCGTGTGTTCACAGCCTCCAACGCCCTAGTCTCTTCTGATTTTGTCCGGCCTAGCAACATTGCACACGCTTCTTGGATTGAGCTCGTTGCCGTATTCAGAGCCTTGACATATGGTCCACTCAGATTTTTTGAGGTTTTGGCCACTTTAGTAATGGTGGCCAGGCTATCAGTTATTGTTGCGCCCAAGCTACTTGTTGTTTTTGGGTCTTCCATCGCGTCCGAGTAATCAGAATTTTCAGACAGCAGCCCTGATATACGTGGCCGCCGTATCTTCCGTGTCGTCTCCGTGATCTGCTGCTCAGCTTCGGCAACCTCGAGCTCTCGAATCGCAGCCGTCTTTTGCCTAATGGCCTCTGCCAATCCTACGTACTCGCCCGTTGTGGGCGGTCTACCTCGGCCGCGCTTGCTATTGGTCGCGCTATCGGTGTCTGAGCCTGACTTATTCTTTAGGTATTGGCCAGGTCGTTTTCGCAGACGTTTCTCTTTAGTCGTTGCCGACACCTGAGAAACCGTGGTATCATTTCCACTCTCTTCCGATCCTTGAAAAAACCGGCTCTGTATCTGCTCAGGTGGCGCGGGCGTTGCCGCTCGCGATCTACACTCATTTTCTCCTTTTTTCGTCAAATCCATTTCGCTATGTCTATCGGTATCCATTTTCTCACTAAAGTAGTCATCGACTTTCTTCCTATTTAGAGCAACTTGAGCCCCCCCCGTATACATGGGGCGACCCCCCGCCGAAGCGGGGGTGTGGGATTCCCCAATACTGGGACCCACCCGGGGAGTATTTTTTCCATTGCCTGTATCCATATTTGGTCATTCAGGGGGTGACGCCGCCCCACGTCCTCACTGCGTGGCCACCTGCCCGCCATGCACCCCATCACCGGACGTCACTCAGTTTAGGGTTAGGGACCCACGGGTCCATCCATCGCACAAACATTCAAACAATTTCTCACACAAACATACAAAACGGTAGAGAAGACGTAACAAAACAAGAAAGATAGTAAAAGAAAAGACGGTGAAAAATAGAGAAAACAAAACAAAGAACAAAGGAAGAGCAATCTATAAAAAGATGGTGAAAAGACAGTGAAAGAAAGACCGGCGATTAGCCACCTGAGTGGCTCACTCCGTGTAAAAGGCGGAGTGGCGCACCCAGGTGTTGCCCAGGGACACCAACGTGGAGGAACCGGTATCGCCCCCTGCACTAACCTAACCTAACCTAACCAAGAGCATGTCAGGACATGTCTAAGGAGGGTTCCGTAACTATCAACGCACAATGCGTTTTCTTTGAAATACTTTAAAACTTATTGTCCGATTTCGTTAAAAATAATTTTCTTAAAGAGTGTTTAGCATGATCTATTAGCATGGAAATTTACAAGTTTCTATCTCCTATGTTTTAAAAATGCCAGGATAAATAAATTAGTAATTATTATATTAAAAATTAAATTATTATTCGACCAACTTATAAATCACTTTGGAGACTGATTACTCGAAAATACTTGACTTTGTAAAGAAAATCATGAATGAAACCTTGCTTTTATTTTAAAATACCTATTCAACGATATCTCACATGATTGGGTAGAGTGAAAAAAAAATTCATTCTCACCTCACATGGAAAGCCAGCCTTTTAATATAAAACTACTAAATTATTTTATAATGCCAATTTGCTATATCGATTATAGCAATATCGTTTGCTATGTTCGATATAGCAAACGATATTGCTATATCGATATACCAAATTTCATCCATTTATATTCATAAAGCATACATCATACATCATACAGAGGCTAGAAGGGCGGACAGACAGACAGACGGCAGACAGAGCGAAGGTATAAGGGTTCCCTGAGTATTACGGAACCGTAAAGACAAAATTCTATTACTTAGACTTCGCTGTCTTTCTGTTTGTCTGTCTGTCTATCTGTCTGTCTGTCCGTATGTCTGTCTAGCATCAGGCTGTATCTCCTTAACCGTGATAGCGAGACAGTTGAAATTTTCACAGACGATGTATTTCTGTTGCCGCTTTAACAACAAATACTAAAAACACATTAAATAAAAATTTATGTGGGGCTCCCATTCCACAAATTTGATATTTTTGCCGTTTCAAGTACGAAACCCTTCGTGGACGAGTCTGACTAGAGTCTAGACAATAAGAAATTGATACATTATATTTTCTTTAAAAATATGCTCGTCTCTTCTACTGCTCAATCGTGTATGGGCAATATCAAAAACAGTGCACAGGCAAATCAAACGTTAGAGAGATTTCTCAGTATTCAGGTTAGAAAAGTTTGACGATACCTGTCAGAATCATTTATGAATAATTGGCTGTCGTTTGCATAGCGCTGGTTTGCAGGATTTTTGTTGTTGTTTGTTGTAGTTATGCTGTGATTGTTGTTTCGATTATGAACGTCGCGTCTGAATCACGCTTGAGATGTTATAGTGCTTGTTTATGAAGTGGTTTTTAATTTCACTAGCTTTATCGCAGTTGTACCCGGCGTAGGGACGTCACAAAATCTTTCTTACTATTATAAATGTGAAAGTTTGTGAGGGAGGATGGATGGATGTTTGTTACTCTTTCAAATAGAAACTACTGAACGGAAGTCGATGAAATTTGGTATGGTAGCAGTTTAAGCTAAGGATAAACACATAGGCTATATTTTATTGCGAATAAGGACAGTGTTCCCGTGGGATCTATTTTTACCCGGCCACAAGCAAAAGTAATAATATGCTGTTAAATACTCTTAGTAGGTGTGACGTTTTTCAGGCACATAAAGCGTTATGTAAGTTATTTATCTAAACATACTCATATTCTTGAAGTTCCTTAAAAATAATTATTTTAAAGTGTCGTTTTCATTTCTTTCAAAATCTACGTTCGCTCGTGACTGAAGGTACATCTAATCTAGCAATTCCTTACAAAGTTCGTATGCTCAATAACGTATTGAGGCGATAAATTATATCGCGTGATACGTAATAAGGAAGGTTTTTACTGTCCCTCCGACCTGCGAGCGGAAGGATTAGCCCAGACGTGCGGACGTGACGGCAGAATGTATACAATTTACGGCCTGCTGGCCAGTGAATGTATATAATATTACGGACAGTACACATTGTACAGTCCGTTTAGAGTTATTTAACCTCTAACAGGACCTTTAAGACATAAGGATCACTCTCGTGTGATTATCTGTCTATACATATTATTTTGTGTATAAAACACGTAGATTTGGCATGAGCGGCGGTAATTTTTACCCGACTACGGCGCATCCAAAAGGAAGGGTAATTGATTTGTTAGTATATGTATGTATGTATGTATGTATGTTTGTTCCACTTAAGCTACTGATCCGATTTTAATAAATATAATGTGTCAATGCATTCGTAATAATGGCTCGGGTTACCTATGCTATATAATTTACGTAGTTGGGTTATAGTTTTTTGTTACAGCATCCGTGGCCTAGTGGTTAGAGCTTGGCTCTCGACTCGGAGGTTGTGGGTTCGTATATCGCATTGGAACAATAAAAATGTTGTTTCCAAATTCCAAGTTTGGTTAGGACAATGCAGGCTCATCACCTGATTGTCTGACAAGAAAGATGATCGTTGGATGGGCTTTTAAAAAGTCGGACCTGCGCCTGATCTCTCGCCAGTCGCGTCAGTTATCCGTTCCACTGGGTTATGAGAGTAAAGGAAGAGAGAGTGCTCTTGTGTACTGGGCACACACTTGGGCACTATAAATTTACTCCTGTGTAACTGGCCCGGTTTCAATAAAACCGGCCACCGTCACCGAAATCGGTGTGGGGAGTAATATATAGTTTTTTATAAAAATTGCAGTTATTTCATTATAGGAAGAAATTATCGCCAGTGACATCCTTACTTTCAGAGGAGTTACATTTTCGGTCTTTTATACCTCCACTCACTTCCCTTACAGATTTGAAAGCACTCAATGTATAACAAATCATACTATATTAGTCCTACTTAGCGACCTACTCATACCTAATATTATATCGAAATGCGAAAGTAACTCTGTCTGTCCTATACGCAATTACGTCTAAACCACAAAATGCATTTTGTTTTTAATTGGTATTTGCTACAAGGATAGATCAAAATCTTGTAGGATAACAAAGGGTACTTTTCATAGCGGCAAAAATATAAGGTTCCCAGGCGTTAAAAGTATGTTAATTTCTTGAATGATTTTTGTGAACGGCGTCTATTATGCAAGGTATAGTCAATTTTCGCCCCCATGTTTTCTGGGCAAAAATCTATCATGTAAATGACAATTCAGCTAGGTTGCAAGACAATTTTGTCAACAAAAATGACAAGGCGATTTGTCATGTAAATGTTTAAATCTACCATGTAAATTTTAGGCAGGGCAGCCAACGTAACGCGCCCTTGTTAACGGGAAATCTTGTCGTGCAAGAGCAGTATAAATGTTAGACAAAGGAGATGGTCTAGAAATGTATTAGGCGTGGGCCAGTACTATGTAAACTGCATGTAAATATAGCTACATAATATAGAAACCGTCCTAAAAGATCTTAAGAAAAAAAAAAATAGGGTTTCAATAAAATAAGACTACCTACAGGATAACTTATATATATATATATATATATATAAACAAGTTGTTGGGATTTATGACTTTATTCCATCCAGGAATGACGCCGATGCTACTATATTCTCTTGGTATCGAGCCCAACCCAAATACCACACAATGGTCATGATGTGAGCACAGCCGGAGACGAAACTACAATAGTAGGTGATTATTTTATCATCCCAACTTGATCCTTCCCTTACCAGCAATATATAGGTGTAATATATTAGTCCTGAGCTATGTCGTTTTTATGCGACCTCTTAAAAAAGGATCGAGTTGGGGTGGGATTGCTTCTGCTACAATTTCTATTTGAGCAAATATTTCAACCTGAAATTATCCATACCATATCACATGTTACGGGGAACATTACGGGTAATAGCTTCGAGCTTGTTTTATTTGATAGGTAGCCAGGCCAAAAAGTATCAACTCAGACATGGACATTTTCGGGAAAATACTCAACTCAGGAAGTTGACCATCAATTCTTGTGAATTGGGCTCTAAAGCGGTTGATCCGGTTATCAATTATAAGTTCTGCCAACCGATCGGACATATTAATTTTCTGTATTGCTATAGTAAGAATAGCATTGGTTACACTGGGAGAGACGGCAAATATAGGCGTATGACGTTTAAGAAGACGTCTCTTCCTAAAACATAAAAAAAAAATATGGCCACAAACTTCTCGCAATTTCGTCAAAAGCTACTACAAGAACAGGACCTATCCCTAGAAAGAGCCAAACTCATCTGTAGAACACTGACGATGGCGCAGAAAAATGAAGAATCATTCAATGCAGCAGATGGAAGAGAAGCCACAATATACAAGCTACACAAAAGTCGTCGGTCCAGTTCCCCCTCATACCAGAAAAGAAAAAACGCAAGATCTCCATCATGCCAAGGTCACCCAAGGTCAGCTACGCCTGGATCAAGAACAACGTCGTGTGTAAAGTGCAACACATCGCATGGTCGCCGCAACTGTCCAGCTTGGAAACGCAGATGCAGGTCATGTTTTAAATATGGACATTTTACTCATTTATGTTTCAAGAAAAACAGTGTCAGGACTGTTGTTACTGGGGTAGGTAGCATAAATCTCGATGATGAATCAAGCCCCAAAAGTGCTGAGGCTGAGGCTGAGAGATTTACAACAGGGGCATTGTTCAACATTAAAAACATAAAATCACAGAATGCTAGTACAAATTTGATAAGCACAACAGACAAGTCCTGGTACTGTTCTCTTAATATAAACAACAAAAAGGTAGATTGCCTAATTGACACTGGCGCAGACATAAATGTGATGTCTTATCAAGTATTTAAAGAATTGAATCTTAAATTTGACAAGCAGAGTAAAGAAATGTGTAAAAAATATAATATATTTGCCTACAATGGGCACAGAATACCGATAATTTCAGTGTTAAACATTTGTTGTTTAGTTGAAAACAAAACAAAACCAGAAAACATTACTTTTGTTGTAACAAAATTAAATTGTCCAACTGTGATTGGTTTACCCACTTGTATAAAGCTAAATTTAATAACAAAAAACTTTTCTCTATCAATGGAAAATGAAAAAAATGTTGAGCAAAATGTATATAATATGTATCAAAAATCTTGTGACAAAATTGTGACCAGATATAATGATGTGTTTCAGGGTCTAGGCTGCCTCCCATACGAACACAGCATCGTGCTAAAAAAGGATGCTATTCCGTGCGTTGATCCCCCTAGAAAGGTACCCTTTGCGTTGGTTGAACCGTTAAGGAAAGAGCTTCAACTCATGGAGAACATGGGAGTCATACGGAAGGTGAACAAACCTACTCTCTGGGTGAGTAGTTTAGTTGTAGCCATGAAAAAGAATGGTGGATTGAGAATTTGCTTAGATCTTAGAAATTTAAATAAAAATTTATTGAGATGTCATTATCCAATTAAAAATATAGATGAAGTCAGGTCTAAATTGTCCAAAGCCTCTTATTTTTCACATTTAGATGCGTTTTCTGGGTTCTATAACATAAAATTAACTAAAGAAAGTAGTGATCTGTGTACATTTCAAACTCCATTTGGCAGATACAAATTTTTAAGATTACCTTTTGGAATAAACACGGCTACAGAAATTTTCTATAAAACCATGATAGATCTTTTCGGAGACATAGAAGGTATAATAATTTGGTGTGATGACATTTTAATATACGGTGAAACAATTGAAATACACAATAAAAGGTTAGAAATGTTTTTGGACAGGGCTAGGCAAGTTAATTTAAAATTAAATAAAGCCAAGTGCAAGTTTCTTCTAGAAGAAATAGCATATTTGGGCTATATTTTCAGTAAAGAAGGTGTAAAAATCGATCCAGAAAAAGTTAAAGCGATAAAAAACATGCCCATACCTAAAAATATTAAGGATTTGCAGAGATTTTTAGGCATGATAAATTTTTTAGCACCGTTTATAGAAAATCTAGCAGAAAAAACTAATACCCTAAGAAATTTGTTAAAAAAAGATATGTTATGGTTATGGGATGAAAATTGTCAAAAGTGCTTTGATTTATTAAAAGAAGTCATATCTAAAGCACCTGTGTTAACTAATTATAATTGCAACTTACCTGTGATTTTGTCGGTAGATTCATCAAAGAATGCACTGGGAGCGGTCTTGATGCAAGACAAACGACCCATTGCATATAGTTCGAGAACACTTACCCCCTCTCAACAAAACTACGCCCAGATTGAAAAAGAATTGTTTGCCATACAGTTTGGATGTAATAAATTTCACCAATATATTTATGGCAGTAAAACAACTGTTCATACTGATCACAAACCTTTAATTTACCTTTTTAAAAAACCTCTTCATGAAGTACCTGCTAGGCTACAAAGAATGATGTTATCGTTGCAGGGTTATGACCTAGAAGTAGTTTATGTACCTGGTAAATATATGTATATAGCAGATACTTTGTCAAGAGCCTCACTTAGTGATACATACATACCTCAGTATGAGCAAGACTTACAGTATCATGTTAATTCAGTATTCTCTAATCTCTCAGTAAGTAAGCCTTATTTAAAATTTATATTATTAGAAAGCAAAAATGATGAATCTTTAAATCTGCTCAAGTCTTATATTCAGAATGGTTGGCCAAGAAGCAAAAATAAAGTAAGCTCTCTTGTGAAACCATATTGGAACATTCAAAATGAAGTACATATAATGAATGACTTATTATTTAAAGGCAATAGGCTTATTGTTCCAAAGTCCTTGCAAAGACAGATTTTAGATAAAATACACTGTGGTCATTTAGGTATTAATAAGACACTAAACATCGCTAGAGAAACAGTTTATTGGCCAAATATAAACGCGGATATTAAGATCTTAATTGATCAATGTTCCGTCTGTGCTAAATATAGATCAAATCCACCCCGTGAACCGTTGAAATGCCATGAGATATCTTATCTTCCATGGGAGAAGGTAGGTATAGATTTATTATATTTTGATGGAGAAAATTTCCTTGTCTGCATGGATTATTATTCCAAGTACATAGAGTTAGCTTCTTTGCATAAGAATTACACTGTCGATAATGTTGTTAAAAGTCTAAAATCGTTTTTCGGTCGACATGGTATACCCAAGGCATTGGTGTCTGACAATGGTCCACCATTTAACTCCTGCAAATTCAAGTCTTTTCTTGTTGATTGGGATGTAGAACACATAACCACTAGTCCGTACTGGTCGAGATCTAACGGCCAAGCTGAAACCGGTGTTAAAATTGTTAAAAACATATTACGAAAATGCAGAGAAGATGGCTCGGATATACATTTGGCGTTATTACACTATCGCAACGCTGCGAAGGGAGATTTTCCCAGTCCGGCCGCATTATTAATGTCTAGAAACTTGCGAGTAAATTTACCAATTCTTAACAAAAAATTAAAACCTAAAATTGTAAAATTTTCGACATTTGAAAAATGTCATAGACAGAGCAGAGACAAAATGTCTTTTTATTTTGACAGGAATGCGAAGCATACATCTCATGAGTTTCAGCCGGGAGATGACATTTACTTCAAAAAAAATCCTAAATCCTTTTGGTCTCCGGGAATAATTAAAGAGAAATTAGGATGTGGTAGATCATATTATGTTGCGGATCCAAACGGTGTTGTGTATAGGAGGAATAGGGGACACATTAGACCTAGAAAAAAGAATTTAAAAGAAATAAATCCTCCACCTTCTTTTTATGGCAATGGCAGCACAATCAATATGCCTCCCATGCAGGAGAGTATAGATCCCATGAGTTTAACACAACGCGGAAACGGTCCCGTTCAAAATTGCATTAACGATGAGAACTGTGTTCCTATGGAGAGTCTAGAAAATACCGGTTACGTAACCAGGTCTGGTAGAAGTGTAAAGCGTCCTAAATTGTACATGCATGAGAAATTTGAGTAGATAAGTAATGTATTTGTTATTAGTTATGTACCTATATTTTTAGTTTGCTTTTATACTCGAAAAGGGAGGTGTTACATATATCAACAGTAAGATGTAACTGTCAATGTCATTATTGACATTATACATAGTGTGGACGTATATATTGTGCTAAGCATATCTCATTACATATTGTAATACGTATTCGTTGTAAGCACCAATAAAGGAGAGTATAAGAATTGCTGCTGTATTATTATCGTCACCACACGAGCGCACGAAGGACTTACAATCAAGAGGTCATAGACCAACACAGTCTCTTCCTAAAACTGTCAATTACGTCAAAAGTCATGTCAAAACAACTGTCATGGTCGCCCTCAAAATATCGCATCGCATTAAAAAAACTTTTCAAATAATCATTTTTGAACGCACTTTAAACGCACTGTACTTCTTTAAATTATTTTTTTTGTATTTTATGAAATTCCCATATGTTTGTCCTATTTACATATGTGGTGTATATAGAGCTGGGCCAAAATAAAACATCTCCTTTCATCGACTTTTTTCATAAAACACTTTTTTTTGCCTTAACAACCATGCCCAGTATTTCCCGATTATAAAAACAATTTTATTTTTGTAATCCATAAACAAAATTTGATATCAGACTCAAGAATCTGTCGTCGTGGGCTGACTTTTGCATCCTAAGCATACCACTAAGCATACCACACCACTCGTCTGTGTACTAGCAGAGACGAGTGGGCGATAACAATGTAACTTGGTATTTATTCTAATTATTATGACTCAGAAAACAGATCGGAGTCCTATTAGCCAAAATCCTCCAACCCCCTATTCCGGAAGTATATTCCCCTCGTACAAACAATATAGTAAGTATCCTGGAACTTTACTATTAGAAAATAAATAATTGTTCATTTAAGTATCGGAATGTGGAAGGGTTTTTCGTAAAGGGCTCGTCCCTGCGGCCCTGTCAAGAAGGGCTGTTAGGTAAATGAAATTGACACCGGTACAACCCTTCCTATGGGTTGTCCCATATTACTATCAGGATCCTGTGTTAACAACTTAGATTTCATCTTTCATAATACTTAGAGAGCCTATAAACCTAATATGTTGTGTATGGCAGAAAAATATTAAAATAATAATTATTGCTACAACAATGCTACAAATTACAATGTCCAGTCAAAAATTGCAGAATGTATTGTAAATATTAGCTGTTACAGAACTAATTTACATTTCAGATGTGGTGTCACATACAAAGCCTTAGAGACGATAGTTGGTGCCTATTTTAAGAAAATATATTTAAGTTCAAATGCCTACAAAATTATTAAGAAAATGTCCTAGACATTTCGACAAGCTGTATCTAATTACTGTTTCCCTAGAAATTAGGTCATGGGTTTCAACAACCCTTTACCTAATTAATGCTTCCCTATCACGATCACGGGTTTCAGATAAACATTAATTTATTTTTCTTACTCATTGCATATCAGTAATTTGAACCCTCTACCACAGATTAATAAATAGTTACTAAGTAACACTCCCATACAAAAGTGAAAATACCTACACTATAATTGCCGTCAAAATCTTAATAATGATATCTGCTTTTCACAGCGAGAAAAAAGTACCATAAGTAAGCGAAAAAGGAGTCGAGATTGTGATGCCGGCCGTGCGACTCACGTTACACGTAAGTCACGCGTGACTGCTCACGAATGCGCCAGGGTTGTACCTATGAGGATTATTGTAATTTATTTGTCAATCAAATATGTTATAAAATGTATTATTTTTTTACCTTCATTCAATTTTCGATTAATTAATTTTATAGTTAGTTGAAAATATCCTTAATCACGTAAATAATTTGAATAGGTATATTATAATAATAAGGAAAACAGCAAAGCGAAGAAAAATCAATAAATTCTTAAATAATTATTGCATTTAAAATATTGCAATTTTACAATTTGCAATACTTATTTAAGAACGCTCTTTCTAATTTTTTCTGGCTGGAGGCTATTTCCTACAAAAAAAGACTACAAAAAATTAAATGCCTACTAAAGAGGTCAGAAACTACTAAATTTAGTTATTAAACTACTACACTGCAGCCACCCACTGCACAATAATTATATGACATTTCGACGCGAAAGGGGAACGTGCGGTGCGTGTGCTCTGGCGGGTGTGCGACAGCCTATTGGCGATTGTACCTTAGAGGAGATACGCCGAGCGGTAGGCAAATAACGCGTGTCCTTGAGCAAGTGACGAACGCCTGCTACTACCTCATTTCGAACATAAACTTTCATTAGTCTCCTCTACTATTTACTCTACTACTACTCTTTGGCACACTATGACGGCTTGAGGTCACGGGCCGCGATGATAAATCATGCATTGTTGCGGCCGACAAAAGAAGTCATTTTCGGACTGTACCCTCAATACTTATTATATTTGCATATAAGGTCACAACGAGATCGATACTATTGATTTTTGATTCAATTAAACGGATATGAAAGCATATTGGATACGCTTTGTACTCAAAATTCACGAAAATAGGGCTGCGAAATAGGGCTGCCACTATAGCAAATATTTTATTAATAATAATAATAGGTTTTTACCTAATAGCGCTCGTATTAGGTAAGTTGTAACCAGAACTGTCAATTAGTTATTAGTTCAATCCTGTCAACTGACGACAACATACCTACTTATTTCATTATAAGTATTATTGTCAGAAGAAAGTCTTTTTACCTGACCGCGCCAGAAGCAGGGTTATATTTTTCGAGTGTATGTATGTATGTGTGTATGTTGTGTATTTCTTTGGCACGCTCTAGAGTCTAGATCCTAAATGGAGCTTGGGAGTTGGTTGAATGCTCCAGGCTTGAGAGGTATTATTAGATTCGTGAGACACAGCATGACAATTTTTTTATCGACAAACGTTAAATAACGAAGAGTATTACCCGTAAAATGTAAAATAAATGTATAGTTCTAGGTTTAAATTATAATAATTTATTATAACAAAATGTATATTTGTACCAACTTCCTCAATCACGTTGTAAAATTCTATTTTGCCTTTTATCTCATAATCGTAAGCGGCTAACCCCAACACGGCGTAACCGGTCCCAGCAAATTTTAATATTATCTTCGGTGCTGCGAGCTTGAATCATAATGTGAAAGTCAAATTTTTCCGCATTTATAATAAAAATGTTGGTTGCTTCTTTATTTTTGTGTTATCTAAAAATGTTTAGAAAATGAAAAACGGCTTAATGTAGAAAGTTGCCAATACTTTTATTGTTTTTCGAAGTAATCTTCGTTCCTCTCTACACATCGTCGCATTCGATGGAACCACTGAGAAAAGCATTGGGCCAATTCTTCCTTAGGGGTCTCTTCTATGGCATTTTCGTACGCTTTCACCGCATTTTCAGGGCTCGTAAAGCGAATACCTCGAATTTTATCTTTAGTTCTTGGGAATAAATGAAAGGCGCAGGGCGCCAGGTCAGGACTGTATGGTGGATGACTCATTATCTCGACACCTGCCATAGTCATTCAACAGTCCGTTTTGCGGAGTGCGCTGAAGCATTGTCGTGGTGAAGGAGGATCCTGCTTCGAAGGCGCTGCTGTCGAATTTTTTCCAGGACAACAGGAAAACAGCGATTGACATACCAGTCTGCAGTAACTGTCCTTCCATCTTCTAGCACAACTGTCGCGAAATGACCTTTCCGACCAAAGAATGAGGCAATCATCTTTTTTCCTTGACTTCTTCCTTTCTTTACCTTAGTTGGCCGATCCTCGAAAGGAAACACCCACTGAGCTGATTGTCTTTTGGTTTCCGGTTCGTAGCAATATATCCAGCTTTCATCACCTGTGACGATATCAAATACAGCATTTGAGTCACCGCCGTTGAACTTATCTAGCATTTGGCGACACCAGTCCGTGCGAAGGTGTTTCTGGTCGTCGGTTAAAGTATGGGGAATCCATCTGGTATAAAGCTTCCTGATGCCTATGTGTTCGTGTAATATTTTTTTAACTTGAGTCATACCAATGCCTAGGCTTGCCCGTATCTGCTGATAGGTCACTCTCTTATCTTCCTCTATCATGCGTCGCACAGCACTGATGTTAACTTCAGTAGTCGCTGTTAAAGGACGTCCCTCACGCGGATCATCATTGAGATTGCTACGTCCACGCTTAAACTCGTTAAACCAATTGTAAATAGTAGCACGAGATGGGGCTTCATTAAGAAATGCTAATCGTAGCCTATCATAGCTTTGTTGTTGAGTAAGCCCACAAAGAAAGTCATAATAAATCATTGACCGAAAATTTTCTCGCGTTAGGTTCATTTTCACGTGTAACAAGAGTTTTAGATTTGCCGCTAATTCACAAAAACAAATGACAAATTAATGCAATATACTACATTAGGTAAACAAAGAGTTCTAAAATTGAAATTCAAAAAAAGTTTTCATTAGCAATGTTTCTAACTGGCCACTTCTAAGCATTTTCAGTGTTACCCACGTATCAGCAATACCTTTTAACGGAAGGATTCACGGCCGAATACTGAAGCGATAGTTAAATTAAATGACGCTCAAGTCACATGCTGTCCTTGTCATTTCGGCTAGCAGAGACAGCGACATCCTGTGAATAGGAGGGCTCTGTATTCTAATTAGCGTTTCAGTATTCGATCATAATACTAGCTTCAAAGCTATCTTAATCTACCTTAGACAATATCTTACTACACTTACTATTGGTATACAAAGGACTTAAATAATAAAGGTATTATAAAACCGGTAGCTAACTTGGCATTGGCCCTTCTATTTTGATTAATATTCACTCTTGAATATAATATTAGTAATAAAGTACCTACATTTAAGTAGAGTAAGTATTCCATTCTGCGTTAAATTCACGACTGCTGGGAAAAAGTATTTATTTGCGAGCACCTGCACAGCAAGATAAGCCAGGGGCGTGCGCTCCTTGTAGGCAGAAATGCAGTGCTTTACTTGTCATTCACAGATATTTTAATAAAACGTTCGTACGTTTTAGATGACTTTAATTAATAGTAAATAAATTATTTTAAAAAATATAATAACTTAAAAACGCCTAATATTTTATAAATAGCAACTCATCTCATGCCGTTGCGTTCTGCAGGACAAATCATCGCATGTATATGTAATTTTCATACTTCGCAAATGCACACACACATTAATATCGACATGATTATATAGCGGTAACTCCCGCGGCAGGCGATGGCACTCGGCTTCGGTTCGGCTATCCGATCGCTTCCGAAAACCGCCGAACTGGCTTGTCGGAAATTATTCGTTGACTATAATCCGAGTAAAAATAATAGACGCGAATCTAATAATTCACGTATGCACATTATGCTTTTTTTTTTAGTAAGGTTTTATTTGTTTAAATAGAAGAAACGTTTTGTGTTTCGCGGGGGCCATATTGCATATTTCATGTGATAAGCATTGTTTAAAATTTTATCGCTCCTGTTTATTTATAGTTTTCTTAAAAGATTTTTCATTTTAACATTTGAAATTGTGTACATTTAACAGTTTCTTACTGAGTTTCTATAATAATTGCAGTGATTTGCTTTTACTAGTGCGTTTGTTGATTTTTTTTAATGTTATTTGATTGTGAGGTTTGCGTTGATAATGTGTGTTTATTAAAAATTAAAAATAACAAGTTCTCACAATTGTCATTCAGTGAAAAGATTCAAATTCTGTCTAAAGGTAGGTGGGTACCCGAGTTACAACAATTAAACCAGCAAAAAAATAATGTAACTCGAAAATTTCATGTTAAAAGTTATGACACGTATAACTGGCTGTGTGGTTGTGGACACACGATTAAATTATATTGTTTTCCTTGCATATTATTTAGTAATTCTAGTACAGTGTGGACTGATTCGGGATATTCAGATTTAAATAATTTCTATTCCGCGGCCTCACTCACTTGGATAAGATATTTGAGGTGGCCGAAATCTTGCGTTTATTTACATCGGGATATAGTAATCTCAAGTAACCGGAACCTTGAATATGTGACAATTGAAGCTGACTGATTGGTGAGTAGTTATAATATTTTAAAATATGCTTATTATTTTACTTATCAGAATTTCTTCCGCCGCGACGATCGATCGCTGTTTTGTCTGCGTTGCCGTAGAAGATGTACATGAATAGTAGTACATCTAAGACTTCCTCTGTTGGCATGGTTTCGACTTAGAGATCCGTCGCTTGGCTAGTTATGCTAAAAATCTATAAACGAAAAAGTTTTTGTGACCGAGTACTTCGCAGCATACCCAGTGTCATAATCCTGTGCACGCCACTGAGATTTCGCCAACGGGACTTCCAAAGTTGTTGTGACAGCTCGGGCACTTAGCTGACCAGAAGATTTTAAAAGCAGCTGCGTTATATACCTAAGGGTCAGATCACACCGCGACGATACACGATTCGACACGACGCTTTATTTTTTAAAATTGCTATACAACATTTAAATACAGCGCTGTACAACTTGAAATTCGAACTCTTACATCGCTGCGTCGCGTATCGTTTCGTATCGGAGTGACAATTCACACCCTAATGGTGAGTTTTATTAGAAACTTTATTCATTACACAAGAAGATACACATTTCACTGTAGTTCGAATGTCTAGTTGCACCCCGCTGCACAGCGCATGCACAATGTTGCCCTTTTTTCATTTGATCATTTTCGCAAATATAACTGCAGTCTACTAATATATGGCATATACATTTTAATGGATGAGAAAACGATCAGCAGGATCGCTTGATAGGATACAATTCAACCTTCGTATCTGCAACACTAGATAAAGTTTGAAAACCATCTTGAAACCTCCGATACCCTCACAGACATTGCGAATTATAACGCGAACACTATTTTTTTGTGACAAATAGATATGTATCTAGTCAGAAGTTGCTTAAATAATATGTAGGTACTTAGAAAAAGTAAATTCATTAATGTTGTTTTTTATGTTTGGTTAGGACAATGCAGGCTGATCTCACCTGATTGTCTGATAAGATGATCCATGCGTCAGATGGGCATGTAAAAAGTCGGTCCTACGCCTGATCTCACGCTAGTCGTATCGGTTATTCGTCCCACTAGAATTCGAGAGTAAAGCAAGAGAGAGTGCTCTTGTGAACTGCGTGCACACTTGACCACTATAGAATAGTGTTACATATGTTAACAGTAAGATGTAACTGTCAATGTCATTATTGACATTGACATATGTCATGAAGTAAAGCCTATCGAGTTAGTTTACTTTAGTTGGCCAAAAGGCTATACATAGTGTAGACGTATATTTTATGTTAAGCATATCTCATAATATGTAATACGTATCTGTGGTAAGCACAAATAAAGGAGAGTATAAGAATTGTTGCTGTATTATTATCATCACCACTCAAGCGTAAGAAGGACATACAAATCAAAAGGTCGTAGCCCGTTACAAATAACTCATGTCAACAATAACTCAATCGACACAGACATGCATCGGCTATTATTATTAAAGTAAATAATATTACAAAACACTTCCTTCGCAGAAAATGTAAACGAAAACACGTGGCATCTTACATTACCTTGATCCGTCTAAAATAACAAAGCAATTTTTCGCCGGTCCAGTTTTAATTACGGAACTCGAGCTCAAAAAAAAATAACGATACGAGTATATATTAGATCCATCCGTCTATGTCTTATATTTTTCATTCGTACAAAACATTGGTGTTTATGAAATTGAAAATTAAATGTTTGGGTATTTGATTGATTTTAAAAACGTAAACTGCAGGTAAGTCATGGAACATTAATTACATTAAAAAGGTATGAAACCTAAATAGTGCTTACTTAAAACAAAATAGTGACCTGATGATGGCATCCATGAGGAATCGAGGCATCTTCTCGAAATTTATATGGACACATATAGTGATTTTGACTTTTTCTAAAGTAACCCAAGCATATTCTATAAAAAAGTAAGATTTTGCACCAAGGTAACAAAACTCCTCAGTCTTTAAAGATATGCATTTGGGAATTTCGACATTGTTTAAAGGTTCCAAGCGACCTTAAATAAATAGGAAAAAAAAACAATCATATGCCTTTATGTCACTTAGAGTAATCATCATCATCATCTTATATACAATACCTAATGGAAGCTTAGAATTAAACAACAAGTAACAAATACCGACTTCAAATCAATGAAGATTGTGTAGAAAAGAAATAGATAAATTTTTGCCGAATTTAAAAGGGGAATTATTTAGAAAATAAGTTTTTTTTGTGTATTATTATTTTGGAAGTCAGTTTAATTTGTTGTTTAAAAATAATTAAGATAGCTATTCAAAAACTATATTCATTACACAATAATTGTCAATAGAATGTCAAGTTGCACTGTGCTTGACTGTACATATGTCATGTGAAACACGTCTCTTTTTGTGTAGTGAATAAAGCAGTAAATGCAGCGCTACGTAGCGTCGCGTATTATCACAGTGTGAACAGACCCTAAGACGATTGACAAAATGCATCCGCGTATGAATATAATATGTCATATTAATCTAGTAGTCTTTTTAAGGGTTCTTTTGCCTCTTATATAAAAATAAATAAAAAAGTAAATATTGTCTATTGACTGCAAAAGACAGATTGACAAACGTTAACGTGTCACAAAATTGTATCAGACGTATCATGGTCGTGTGAGATATTTATCTTAGGTACTGTGCAACGATATTTTAATTAATTTTATGTATGTATATTTTATGAGCACTAATTAAAAAGTAGCCTTCTACATAATACCTTCCTCCACATTAACCTTGACTGTGCCAAATATCATATTCCTACGTTCGCATTAGTTACAACTGGTAATACTGTACCGTACTGAATCTGAATTGTGTTTACTGAAATTATGTTTTCAGGTTAATTTCTACGCGTGTTTGTTATTCAAATGTCGACAACAGGGGTCACCCTCTAGTTTCAATTAATATGCAACAGAAATAATAGAACATATAAGATTTTCATAATTTAAAAAAAGTTATGTTAAATGGAGTCGAAAATTGTAAAAAAGTCAGGTCAAGGCTAACTAGAGCAATTTATATTGTTTAAAGTATTTTAATGTGTGGCTGCGGCGCATTCAAATGAGACAGACCGTGACCTGAGCCTCAAGATCCAAGACAAAGTGGAAAATGTGTGTTTTCTCGCGTATTAAACTGTAGTAAATCCAACAGTTATGTATAAATACAAAAAACCGGCCAAGTGCGAGTCAGACTCGCGCACGAAGGGTTCCGTACAAAACAGTAAATACAAATCACTCTTGTTATAGGCGAGCCCCACTTAAATATTTATTTTGATCTGATTTTAGTATTTGTTATTATAGCGTTAACAGAAATACATAATCTGTCAAAATTTCAATTGTCTAGCTGTCACGGTTCATGAAATACAGCCTAGTGATAGACAGACAGACGGACAGACGGTCGGACAGCTGACTATTAGTTATAAGTCCCGTTTTCACCCTTTGGGTATGAAACCAAATAAAAAGTACTGCCCATCTCTTTCTCGCCAAACGATTCGTTACGTCACAGTCTGCCAGCTCCATACATTTTTTAATGACAAATGTATGGCGGTTGCAACTCGTGACGTCACAGGACTATATATCGACTCTTTTTCTTATTGTAAATTAAATTGATTGTATCTTCGTTATTTTTAAAAATCTACTGTTACTGTTCTAATATTATGTTAACATCGAATAGACGTAAAAAAAATTTTGACAACATGCTTAATGTAAATATGTAAATTATCTAAGAATGTATTGTAAATATTTACCTGTACTAACTGTTGCCCGCAGCTCCGCCTGCGCAAATACAGTATCCCACGGGAACACTGAATTTTTCGGGATAAAATGTATTCTATGTTTTAATCCAGAGCTTAAACTACCACCATACCAAATTTCATCAAATCCGTCCAGTAGTTTCTGCGGCAAAGAGTAACAAACATCCATCCAACATACCCTCAGAGCTCAAGCTACTACCATAAGAAATGACATCAAAATCCGTTCAGTTGTTTCTGTGTGAAAGAGTAACATCCATCCATCTATATATCATCACAAACTATCACATTTATAATATTAGTAGGATTGTTCGGGGATGCTAACTTTTGTTTGTCCGCCTGTGCCTTTTTATTGTATACAGAACCAATTCCGAAAAGCTCACAATTCATAAGAGAGCCTCTCAAATTTATTGATCAAACAAAATGGTGGATCGAAATCACAAATTAAATTTACTATCGCCTTTTTCAGAAAAACTAGGAAAAACATATGCTTTTGGTACGAAGTTCCTTATGGCGCGTTGCGAATTGTATTGGGGCTGGACGGATTCACGACACTTCTTGCCACTCGAAATCACAATGTAATAACGACTATTAAGAATGATACAAAAAACGACCTTATCACCTTGACAATAATGTAGAATTTTGCAATTACACATTCTGACTGTTATGACTGTTACATACGAGGGCGGGTCAATAAGTCCGTGACTGTTGGAATAAACGAAGATTTTTTGATAAATAAATCATTTTATTTTTCAACGTAGTCCCCCTCGAGCTCTATACACTTTGTCCAACGCTTCTCCAATTTTTTTATCCCTTCCAAAAAATATGATTTGTCGAGGTCCTCAAAATAGGCCTTTGTTTGCGAGATGACTTCATCATTGGAGTCAAATCTTTTTCCACCGAGCCATTTTTTCAGGTTTGGGAACAAGAAGTAGTCACCCGGAGCCAAATCTTGAGAATAGGGTGGATGTGGGAGCAATTCATAGCCCAATTCATGGATTTTTGCCATGGCAACTGCACATGTGTGCACCCTTGCATTGTCTTGGTGAAAAAGAACTTTTTTCTTGGCCAAATGAGGTCGGTTTTGTTTTCAAATCCTCATTGAAGCGGTCCAATAAGTTGGCATAATATTCCCCATTAATTGTTCCTCCCTTTAGAAGATAGTCAATGTGGATTATCCCACGTGCATCCCAAAAACAGTCGCCATAACTTTATTGGCTGACAAACCCACCTTGGCCTTCTTTGGCGCCGATTCACCCTTAGAAACACACTGTTTTGACTGTTGTTTGGTCTCTGGTGTATTGTGATGGATCCATGTTTCGTCCACGGTTAAAAAACTCCTCCATATTGTGATTAAACAACGCCAAACCTTCCTGTGAAGTTGTTACACGATTGCGTTTGTGGTCGACTGTGAGCAAACGCGGCACCCATCTTGCGGAAAGCTTTCTCATGCCCAAGTGATCATTCAAAATTGAAACCACTGAGCCATGCGAGATGCCTATGGCTTCCACAATCTCTTGCACTTTTAATCTTCGGTCGGCCAACACCATATCGTGAATTTTTTCGATTGTTTCGGGTGTAGAGACCTCAACTGGGCGTCCAGGACGTTCGGCATCTTCAGTGCTTGTACGGCCACAACGAAATTCAGTAACCACTTTTTTACCATTGAAATCGATGGTGCAGAGTCCCCATAGTATTTATCAAGCTTAGCCTTGGTCTCGGTAATGGTTTTTTTTCGCCAAAAATAATGCTTAATAAGCACACGAAATTCACTTTTTTCCATTGTTTCCTTAAGTTACTGGATAGTCTGATAAAGATAGCTGTAAAACACAAACTAACTGACGCAGCAAGTTCAAATTTTGATAGGAGTCAACTGACAGTTGCCTGTTGACAGGAGTAGTGTTGCTTTTTCAGTAAGGAGGTTAGAAATTCAAAAAGTCACGGACTTATTGACCCGCCTTAGTATTGTGACTAGCTAGCCGGGCCTTAGGTAGACGAGCGGTGGGACGGAAGAGCGCTTGATGTTATTACTCAGTACGGAGCCTTACTTACCTAGTACTTCGCGGCGGCCACACTGCGAGCAGCAAGCAACCCGCCCCCTCACCCTGACTAAGGCGCGGCCAACTAGTTCCGCGCGCACTATATATACTTAGTTCAACTATTTGTCTTGTATAATATAATATATTATATCTATACAGATAAACAAAATTGAAGTGTCTGTTTGTAATTTCAAATTAACAGCTTTTATTTTCACTTAATGCATTTAAAAGTATGATCGGTACTTACAATAAAATATAAATTGTATACCCTATAACTTCGTTCCATCCGGGTGTCCCTTGACACCTCTCAAGTTTTTTTTGGTATGATATGGACCAGGAAACGAGGACGATCGCCTGATGATGAGCGATTACGATTACCACCGCCTATGGGCACTCGCAACACCAATATGAGTTACACTTGTAACTCCTCTGGTGTTGCGCACTTTCGTTTCTGGTCCTTAAATCAAGTGACGTTAGTACGATTTATTTTTTTGAGCAACAGCTATAGATTTCAGTTGTCCTTTACCGCGTTTGCGTAATTTTTTGCTACAATAATTGTAGCCTCTTGACTATAATGTTTTTTTGACGTGATAACGTCTTATAAATTGTTGAACGCCGGCTGCACGCACGAAAAATGGTGACGTTCCGCCTGATTGTCACGTTCCGCCTGAGCCGAGCGTGCAAGCGAGAGCGTGGAGCATACCAAAATGGTACAATATGAAGAACATAATATTTTATTTTGTTGATGAAAGCTACTTATAATGAACTGTACTTTAAAGGGCGTCACAGACGGCGAAGATACTATAATATTTTGTCTTAAGAAGCCTGGATATCTTACTAATATTATAAATGTGAAAGTTTGTGAGAATGGATAGATGGATGGATGTATGTTTGTTACTCTTTCACGCAAAAGCTACTGAACGGATTTTGATGTAATTTGGTTTGGTAGTAGCTTGCTCTGAGGGTCAATTCTGCTGAATAAAACCTGCAATAATTCAATTACAATAAAGTCCCGATACGCTAAAACTTCCAAACCGGTATTTGCACTCTGAATGGTCGAAACTTTATATAATCAATTTATGTTAATCGCTTCACTTATAATACAATCAAAGTAAAATTAAAGTCTACTTTAAATACGAGAATTGCGGTCTTGGATTAAAACATAGGGTTCTTTTTAACCCAAAAATATACAGTGTTCCTGTGGGATGTATTTACGCAGTTGGAGCCGCGGGAAACAGCTAGTATTTCATATTAGTACGTAATATGAAAATATACAGTATCTTAGCTGTCTGTGATAATTTATACAAACTGTATAGCAAGCGATATTTTATCTTAACATGGAAACAAAGTATCTTCGTCGTCTGTGATAGGGCATCACACTACTAGCACTAATTAACTTTTAAATTAGCTACTTAATTCAAATTTCCTTAAACATTTAAGGGCAATTGAAACAAACGTCAATTTAAAACTTTAACAACAAAACATCATTAAGTAGGTATTGTAAACAGTGGGATTGCTAAATTGCTTTCAAGCTAAGCTACTTTGTCTCAGTACATACATGTCATGAATCAGTGTACGAGGAGTATGAATGAGGTTGACAGTGAAATCTCTTTTCATTGTTCATGTGAACACGCGGTAAACCGGAGACAGTGAAATGAATTGTATACATGAGCTGCCGGAAAATAATTAATATTTCATTATGATTTTGAACCGCAATGAAAAATGTATTCAATCGCAAATTAACCCGCAAGAGTGTCATCTCTGGAACAAATAGGCCAGATCGATCTGATACTAAGGGCTCACAGAAAACCAGTGATGCAAGTTAATATTACCAATAGTAATTAATCTATTTAAATACAATAATTAAATTAAGTCCTGCTAGACTTTGTTCTTTATAGTTTATACTAACTTTTGCCCGCGGCTCCACCCGCGTAAATACAGTATGCCACGGGAACACTGCACTTTTTGGGATAAAATGTAGCCTATGATTTATGATCCTATTTTTATTAATAAAGATTTATTAAAATAGAAAATTAATTAAAATAGAAAAAAAATCCATACCTAGAGTCTACTACCACCAAATCTGTTCTGTAGTTTTTGCATGATAGAGAAACGAACATCAATCCATCCATCCATCCTCACAAACTTTCACATTTATGCAGTAGGATATTTGTCTGAAACTTAAAATAAAACAGCTTGAAAATAGTGAGGTTACAGTATGTTAATCCTAGGAGAAGCCAAAAACAAACTGATAATGGTAATCACCATTTATTTAGGTATGCTAAAGCACTACCTGGAAGTATGCCAGAACGAACGTTTCGGGGTTCACATTTGATGTAATTATCGTTACGCTGATCAGGCGGTTTGGCAAAAATGGTCGTGCGAGTTATTAATCCGAGGTAGTGTATCGTTGTTTTTATTAATTTGAATGTATTTTTAGATATTACTTTAAAAATCAGTGCAGTTCACGCCTTCATATAAACTTTAACAGTGCCATATTTTATACTCCCCCGCTTTCATAATTTTTGTACCGGCTGTTAATTAATAATAATTAAAGGTCACGTGTGATAATATATGTATCCAAAGATTTAGAGGTTTTAGTGATCTTGTTATTTTTAAAGATCAGTTACAAGCACTAAAAACAAATAAGATGAGCGTCCGGTTAAGTAATTATTGTCAACCGCAAAAATACAACAAAAAAATCTGTTGTCTGTAAAGTCGGTTTACTGACGATAGTTGAACGTGACAACGTCATGTTTATAGTGCGCGCGGAACTACTAAGGCGGGTCAATAAGTCCGTGACTTTTTGAATTTCTAACCTCCTTACTGAAAAAGCAACACTACTCCTGTCAACAGGCATCTGTCAGTTGACTCCTATCAAAATTTGAACTTGCTGCGTCAGTTAGTTTAAGTTTTACAGCTATCTTTATCAGACTATCCAGTAACTTAAGGAAACAATGGAAAAAGTGAATTTCGTGTGCTTATTAATCATTATTTTTTGCGAAAAAAAACCATTACCGAGACCAAGGCTAAGCTTGATAAATACTATGGGGACTCTGCACCATCGATTTCAATGGTAAAAAAGTGGTTTACTGAATTTCGTTGTGGCCTTACAAGCACTGAAGATGCCGAACGTCCTGGACGCCCAGTTGAGGTCTCTACACCCGAAACAATCAAAAAAATTAACGATATGGTGTTGGCCGACCGAAGATTGAAAGTGCAAGAGATTGTGGAAGCCCTAGGCATCTCGCATGGCTCAGTGGTTTCAATTTTGAATGATCACTTGGGCATGAGAAAGCTTTCCGCAAGATGGGTGCCGCGTTTGCTCACAGTCGACCACAACAAACAGTGTGTTTCTAAGGGTGAATCGGCGCCAAAGAAGGCCAAGGTGGGTTTGTCAGCCAATAAAGTTATGGCGACTGTTTTTTGGAATGCACGTGGGATAATCCACATTGACTATCTTCAAAAGGGAAGAACAATTAATGGGGAATATTATGCCAACTTATTGGACCGCTTCAATGAGGATTTGAAAATAAAACCGACCTCATTTGGCCAAGAAAAAAGTTCTTTTTCACTAAGACAATGCAAGGGTGCACACATGTGCAGTTGCCATGGCAAAAATCCATGAATTGGGCTATGAATTGCTCCCACATCCACCCTATTCTCAAGATTTGGCTCCGAGTGACTACTTCTTGTTCCCAAACCTGAAAAAATGGCTCGGTGGAAAAAGATTTGACTCCAATGATGAAGTCATCTCGCAAACAAAGGCCTATTTTGAGGACCTCGACAAATCATATTTTTTGGAAGGGATAAAAAAATTGGAGAAGCGTTGGACAAAGTGTATAGAGCTCAAGGGGGACTACGTTGAAAAATAAAATGATTTATTTATCAAAAAATCTGCGTTTTATTCCAAAAGTCACGGACTTATTGACCCGCCCTCGTAATTGGCCGCGCCTTAGGTAGGCGTGTTGTCGCCGCGAAGTACGGCGCCGAACTGAGTAATAACATCAAGCAAGCCTCTCCGTCCCACCGCTCACATACCTAAGGCGCGGCTAGCTGAGGTAAAGGAAATTTAGCGAGGTAATGCTGGTAACAGGTAACGCATGAGTCATGTTTTTTCGTAAGTGCAGCCGGCTCCATCAAATTATAAGTCGTTATCACGTCAAAATATATACAACTGGTATAATAGCGATGATGGTGATCATAAAAGGAAACTATATGATGTATGCTCGTACGATACATTACTCAGCGGAGTTTAAAATGATAGCAATACCGATTTTAATAAAACGCCTATGTATATACGGTAACCGATGCCCCGAAGATACAACGCAAAAAAATGTTATTTTCCGCCAAAAACAGATGGATCGGTTCAAATCGTCCCCTTTGCATTCACTCAGTCGTGGAGCCTACTAACCGGAATCGAAATTCGATCCCAAGTTTTACACTTTTACTTTTAGGCTCGTACCATGTGATCTGGAACCCGGCAGGCCAGATAAAGTTCAGGTCCTTGAAAATAGAACTCCGTGCCATTTATTAGAGTTGAGAATCAAGGTGTCGAATGTCGAGTTGTCAGATCTGATATTGACATTTGACTCGACACCCGTGTGTTTGATTTTCAGCTCTGTTATATTAGCCCAGAGTTCTATTCTCAATGACCTGAACTTTATCTGGCCTTCCGGATTCTGGACAATATAGTCACAGCCTCTGAATAAGTATGTAATCCTATTTTTTGTATTAAAATATGGATATTTTGTATTTTGCCTTTATTTTTATTTGCGTTGCGTTTCGGCGAGTGAGTGAGGAGACTGAAGACCAAAGTGAGAGTGAGTTAATGCTTCCAGAGACGCATTTGAAACTACTGTGGTTAGCGGTAGCTTGGCGGTGGTGTGGTTATCCGAGGGCTAATCGCTTGCCATCAAGTAATCTATGTCCACTCTGCTTGCTCTTATTCCACAAATAATAATAAAAAAAATATTAAATATAATTATCATTAAATTCATACGTGACGCAAAAACTTTTAGAACAGCTTTACGAACGGAGAAGTATGAAATTTGTCACAGTTAAAGTTCATGTGTAGGAAGGTGCGCAGAAAGCTAATATTTTTTAAATAATGCTTAAAATTACATAAAATTAATTAAAATTAAGTTGCACACCTCACTCAACCTCCCATGCGTTTGTATAATAATACAATTGGGTATTTGACATGTAAAAAATTTGTTTTTTAAATAAATTTAAAAATAATTAGATATTATTACTACTTAATAAAAGTAAAAATAATTAGGTAGTTTACTTACATAAATTACAAAAAGATTTACTATGGTATGTATCAACATAAACGCGCAATATTACGAGATATCAGAACTGTATCAGTGCATATGACCATACATTTCGTAGCAACTTACTAGCGTGTGACGTCACTTACTAGTATGACTTTTATATGGGGCGTTTTCACGAGCCAAAAGTGCTTCAAACAATCCGCAATATCTTTGAAAATATTGATTTTTAGTATACTATTCCTATTGCAAACTGTCTTATTTTTCAGAACACTATTTATACCTATGTAATAAAATAAATACAGGAAAATACCGTATTGTCAATACTTCTTTAAAATTCCAAAGAGATTATTTACATATTTTATTGCTTCTACGAGACAAAAAAACATAAAAAACGTTGAAATTTAAAATTTGAATTACAAATTGTAGTCGAATTTCGACCAATGAGCGGACCTTAGTTATAATAGATAGGGAAAACCCTCGAAGTTGAATTTCAAAATAAAACAACAAAGAGTTCAAAAGAAAAACAATGAGCAAAACAGAGATTCTTGAAATCGCTCCAAAATCACTCTGTAGCTGCTGCTAAACACTGTCATAGACTAAAGCCGGTTTATCTAGATTAACCGACTCGGCTGAGTGTCGTCAAGTGGAAATGGCCGGCCATTTCCCACTCAGGTCAGTTTATTTATTTAAACTTTAACACAACCGATGCGAGTTCCGAGAGCATTTTTAATTGAATTTCAGTGGCCAATCAGACCACTTGGTGACACGTCGTATGAAATAGCGAAAATTGAATGCAGTTAGCGTGTAGAAGTAAAATAGTGGTAGTCAACTAATTAATAAAGTGGAAGGTTTTGAGCAAGCATGATGATCTCCGACACTATTATGACTTTTATATGGGATGCAATAGCTTATGTTGAGACGCCTCCGTGGTCCAGTGATTGATAGCTTGGGTCTCGATTTTGATCCCCGCGTTAAGTCAACAAACCAGTGTGACCTGATTTATAATAATAATAATAATAATATCTATGCGATAGTATCTATCTAGTATATGCTAGTATCCGAAGAACTCATGTTACAGGTACCCGAAAACGGGCAGTATATTTAATACTTTTATACTATACATATATTTAAGGTTTTTATTATATAATACACATCCATGACCCAGGAACACAGAAAAACTTTGATCCTTCGGCGGGCTTGAGCACCAACGCGCTGAACCACTGAGCCACAGAGGTCGTCAAATTTGTTTAGATTGTCACACAAATTTGATTGTCTGACAAGAAAGAACGGGCATCAAATCCGGGCGTCCATGCGACAAATGGGCATGTTAAAAGTTGGTCCTGTGCCTGATCTCTCGCCAGTCGTGTCCATATCCGTCGCAGTGAGTAACGAGAGTAAAGGAAGATGGAGTACTCTTGTATAACAGGGCACACACTTGAGCACTATAAATATAACTTCCGCGTATGGTCAACTAGTTTCAATGAACTGGCCACCGTCACTAAAACCGCTGTTGGAAGCTATTATTATTGTGTTGAAAATTAACACTCTCATTAATATTATATTCGATAGTGTCACTAATAAGGTATAATTTCAGAAAAGTAATGACATAAACAAACTAGATCTCTCATACAAAACAATTTAATTCGTGTATGTAGAACACAACTCATTTTGACATATTACCTGGAAAAATACTCCAAAGACAGAAAATGGGGTGTTTGAAAATTTATACGGGACGTGTGATAAGAAGGGCTTGCTGCGGAGGGAGCGGGCTCCGTGAAGCCTACTTTATTGACAATCCGTTTGGACCGACACCGAACACTCGGCGTTTACCTGCCCAGTAGCCACACGGTGAAGATACTATACTATTTTATCTTAAGATGTCTGGAAATATTTCATATAACGGTACGTAATATGAAAATATATTTACTATCTAAGCCGTCTGTGATATTACATTTTGCCGCAATAAAAGTAACCTATGTCGGTATGTTTTGCTCTAATAGTTTATGAGCCTATTCAAAGCAACAAACAAATATTTCCTCTTTATAATATAATTATATATTTACATAAAATATTGTATTACCTCTGCCAACTGTGACTCTGTTTTTATATCAAATGTTTTATTATATTTTTGTTCATTCTCATATATATATATCTGAATACCCATCACAGTATTATATTATAGTTTGAAGTTTAAGTTGAGCGGATTTAAATTCGATCGGAATGATAGTATGTGCTTTAGATTTGATTCTATTAAATAGATAGTCTTATTTTTGTTCATTCTCATATATATATATATATATATATATATATATATATATATATATCTCTCTGAATACCCATCACAGTATTATATTATAGTTTGAAGTTTAAGTTGAGCGGATTTAAATTCGATCGGAACGATAGTTGTGCTTTAGATTTGATTCTATTAAATAGATAGTCTTATGTTGAATAGGCAGTATTTCCATAGTATTGAAAGAAACAAAGGAAAATAATCAAAACTAGGAGAAATGAAACCATAATACTGGGAGTTCATAACACTTACGAAGATAGGAGTATTCACCGCAACGATACTATGAAAGTGCTATAAAACGTATTGCTGCTCGAGCGAGCTTCGTAATATTGTTCCAACTAAAGATTTCCTATTAGCACAGAGTAAAAATATATACTTACGTGCAGAAGAACAGCTTTCATAGAATTATCCAATTATTCAGGGTATCTGATTTATCATTTAATCAGGGTCGTCACAGAAGATAAATTAAACTAAGTCTAGCGTCACTATACGGTTATACGGGAGAAAGTTTAATTGGCCTCAAGGGGTCCATTGACTAGGTCATGGACGCTCTTGTAATAAAGTAAGACACTCACTAGAGAATGAAATATTATCCTTAAGATAGGTAAAGTATGATACCTATCATCATCGTCAGCCCGTAGTCGTCCACTGCTGGACATAAGCCTTTCCCATTTCGCGTCACCATACCCGGTCCTCTGCCTTCCGCATCCAACCGCTTCCCGCCACTCTCTTTAGGTCGTCGGTCCACCTCGCGGGAGGTCGTCCTACGGGGCGGGTTGTTCGCGGTCTCAACTCTAAAACAATTCTGCCCCATCATGATACCTATATTTTTATTTTTTCTATTTATTTTTCATTAACACGGTATAATACATTACCACTTTTTACCGACTACGTCGAAGCCAAAACGAAGGGTAATTACTTGTACTTATTATTATTTTATTATTATAAAGTATAAAAACACTCTTTAGATACAAACATGGCATCAAAAATGTGTTATTTGTCGTCATGACAACCAACTCATCAGTAGCACACATCACAATTATTAACTTACATGACATAAAAACTCAAACACGAAATTTAAAAATTTTGTAATCCCTTCGACGGGACACAATAATTACCGAATTTTTTGACTATTGCCACGTACGTTTTCACATTTTAATTTTTCTTTCTTGACATTTTTATAGTAATCTATCTAAATAAAATCTAAAAATTGTATTAACAACATTAAATTTTGACATTCTATACATATATTGACGTAATGAATGATGTTTGTAATTAATACTTAATCATTGACAATTTGATCCTGTTATTAAATGTATCTTAAAGCGATAGGTATGTTATATAATGAAATTATAATCGTGTTGATAATGAATAAAATATTTGGACGTCGTTAACTGCGACAAAATATGTGCACTAATGTAGAAAATGTAACACCTATATGTAACCATATTTTCACCAAATAAAGCATCATTTCATCATTTCATTTACGCTATGGGAGTTTTGTGTACTATGTAGCTGTTGATGTGTTCCTTCTTTTTAATCTGTGTTATTAGTCTTTGATATAACACAACTTTTGTAACTAAAATTCACAAGCTCTGTGATGTCTTTGCAAATATTCCTTATCACGTATGTCGTATAGGATCAATTCTCGAAAATGAAATACTGGATTGCAGAAGGAAAGTTAAGGTGCCGTCACAAACGCGCACAAGGATACGAGCACCATTTTCAATGAAATGTATATACGATATAATTCTTTCAATGATCCTAATTATGTAATACTAGATATTGCCCATGACAACGTACGCGCAAAAGGAAATCACGCGGGGACCCTGCATTTTGCCACGATAAATGTCCTTCCACGTTGTCTACTCTATATCTGTGCCAAATTTCCTCAAAATCGGTCCAGTACTTTCAGAGCCTGTTCGATGAAAGTAAACAAACAAACAAACTTAAAAACAAACAAATCTTTACTCTTTATATTATTAGAATAGATGTATAGGTACCTCCTGTTATTTACAAAATGTATACCTACAATATATATAGTATGTTTCTTGTATATATGTCAAGCGACACTTTATCCTCCCTTTTGTTTTTTAACCTCATATCCTACGTACCTTTAGGACCTATTTAAAAATGGCATCGGCTTACGTAGAATTTATCTGGCTAAAATAATCTGTGATAACTAACAGAATATTAGTGAAAAATATTAGTCTACCTACTGAAGCCAAAGACGGGAATTTTACCAATTAGTATCCTCGTATACAGGACTAGCTTTTGACTAGCCGGCTCCGCCCGCGTAAATACAGTATCCCACGGGAACACTGTACTTTTTCGAGATAAAGAGTAGCCTTTGTTTTAATCCCGAGCTCAAGCTACTACCATACCAAATTTCATTAAACTCGTTCAGTAGTTTTTTGCGTGAAAGAGTAACAAACATCCATCCATCCATACATCCATCCATCCTCACAAACTTTCACATTTATAATATTAAGTAGGACACTTGATCCTCCATACAATCAATATGCAACTTTAAAAAGTTTTTAAAAACGTTAATTTAACTTTCGTTTATTGCTTACCTACTCAAATACGAAGCTAAAATTAAAAAAATCGCATGCGGTGTTTTAAGATCAATTTTACAAATTTTTTTTATATCTAAGGACTAAAATATTCAATAATTAAAAATATTTTCGTATATCGTTTGTACCCGAGAGTAGTTTTATGTTTTCATTGTTTTCAAATTAATAATTAAAATCGATTAAGTACTTATTCTTACATTTTTCAAATAAAACGAAAGACACATAAATAAGGATTCATTTTAAATACATACAAATCATAAAATACAGCTTTTGAATATCTTTTAAATCGGAATAAAACTTAAAAAGAAAAAGTTGTTTGAAAAATAAATATTTTTCGTCCACCAAAAAAAGTCAAATCTCGTCGATTCTACCCATTTGGAAAAGTTTTCTGGTATCGTATTAATATACGGTAGTCTCTCAAAGCCCCTGTAAAAGTAGGTATTGCCCATACAGGCTCTGTAAATTAAATGTCCTAGTCCCAAGTTATCTCAAGTGAAGTACCCTTAAGGATCAAGTGCCCCTCTCCTGCCGTACTTTCTACATAATATTATGTACTATCAAGTATATTTTCAGTGCATGGTTTTTACTGTATTTGGTGGCTTCACAACACGTCAATCTTGTCCCGTGCAAATATATATACATATATAATACTATTCATAACCCGGGAACACAGAAAACTTTTTGTTCGCTTGTCGGGATTTAAACCCGCGACCTCCGGCCAACGCGCTAATCAGTGAGCCACAGAGGTCGTCAATACTGTAATTCCATTTTCACAATATTATGTTCATTTATGAGAAATGCCGTACATTTGATAATATGTCCAAGGTAATAATACTCTGATACTTTTAAGGGACGTTCAACATTTAATGACACTTGAATAACAGAGATATTCCCAAGTTGCGTCGTTACGGAGTTGGGAACTAGTTCACTTGACAAAGTCGCACTTTTATGGTACAGCGCGTCCGCGAGATATTGACACCTCTCCTCTTTATATTTGTGGATCTCAAAGAAATACTTGTGTGTGTGTGAGTGTGTGTACAATAATTATAAAATACTACTACCTATTTGACGAGTGTGTGATGTATATATTTGTTTTTTTTTCATTAACCTAATAAGGAAGGAATTGACGTACATACATTTTGGAACAAATTCTAATATGTTTGACATGGAAATGTGGGTGAACTTTGAAATGAGTGAATAAAATTTGGATCCTTACATCCATACTCCATAGAGATTGGTAATAATTTATGTCAGTCAGTATGCAGTTTGTTACACCGTAGCGCCTAAATATTGTGTCAATGGATGCGTAACAATAGCTCGCGTTAGATAGTTTTTTTTTTAAATAAAAAAGTCTCGGTATAATAAACATATAATATTATTTGTATTACCTACGTCCTACGCTACAATATAAATTCTATTCGCTGTTGTTCGCCGAACAATAATAATTAAAATATTACTGCCGAGTTTTGATTCAACAAACAAAGTTATTTACAGTTGATTTTTACTTTTAGAAGATAAATAAGTAAGTTCATTAAACATTTAATAATGCAGTAAGAGTGGTGTTAATGACAAAACTATATAACTTTTGAGGACTTGCAAACTTGAACGAAGTAATTAAATTCAAACCCTAGGAAGCTATAAATTGTCAACTATGTTCGTTCTTTGCAATTACACTAATGTTCTTGTACATGTACAAAATGTACGAAGTTGTGAAAACTTGGGATGTTTATGTGATTTTGTTCGGGTTCTTGAAAATCTTAAAAGCTAAGTTTATCGAAAGTTGTAAATTCATTTATTCAATTCACCATCGCAAGAACCTTTCTCCTTGGTGAGAGATATTATTTTTATCGATTAATTTTTGGTTTTAATGTTTAAAACTCACGAATTAACCGTACAAATGATGATAGTGATGCATAATATGATGATGATGATAATGTCACTTTGCAGACTCAAAATGGGGCACATCTAAAGTGCGTAACGTGTTGAGGTACAGTCATGCTCAGAGTGTAAACGCCGACAGTGCCTGATATGGTACAGCTACAGGAAATTAGGGGAGGCTTGACTCCAAACGAACGGTGGCCTACTATGAGCTACATGCACGGAAATTCTGACGAAATTTCTGTTTTTCAGCCTTTATCCGTGTACGATATTAAGTTTACTTTACGTAGTTATTTACATTTTTGTTACTTTGTTTATGTGTTATCGGATAGTTATTAGTTGTTTTAAATGCCTTCTTGCTAAGCATGTCTTATGCTCTTCTGTAAGATACATTTTTTAGGGTTCCGTACACAAGGAACCCTTATAGTTTCGCTCTATCCGTCCGTCCGTCTGTCTGTCAGTCTGTCCGCGCTTCTAGCTTCTGTAATTATGGATATAAAATGTCTAATGAAATTTGGTAGGTATAGTTATAGATTGTGTATAGATCTCAGTTTCGACATCATAAAATGAAAATAAATGTTATATTTTGGGGGTGGCTCTCCATACATGTGAAGTGGGGATGAAAAATATTTTTTTCATTCAACCCCATCGTGTAGGGTATCGTTGAATAGGTATTTTAAAATAAAGGTAAGGTTTATAGATGACTTTTTTACAAAGTCGACCATTTTCGACTAATCGGCCTCCGAAGTGATTTTTAAGTTGGTCCCCTCCCTAGCATTTCCAAACTTGGTTGGAGTTCCAACAAAGTTGGAGATAGAAACTTGTAAGTTTCCATGCTGCTATAAACTCTTTAGGAAAATCATTTTGGATGAAATCGGACAGTAACTTTGGAAGTAATTTGAAAAAAACCTATTACGTGTTGATAGTTACGGTGTCCTCCTTAGACATGTCATGACATGCTCTTGGTTAGGTTAGGTTAGGTTATTTCCTTTTATTTTTCTTGCTAGCTCTTATGCAAAAATAAAAAGCATAGATAGTATGTAAGCAAGAAATATACAAATTTTTGCTAAAAAGCAATAATATATCGATGGAAAAAAAACAATATACAAAGTGTAAAGTTATTATAACAGGTAAGTTTTGCGTATTTCTATTATTATGTTTAGAAAATAGCGGAATTGTTGCAGCATTTCCCAAAGAAATTACTCGAAATAAACAATATTAGTCTATCTTCAAAGTATTGCTTGATTAAAATAAATAATTAGGCTCGAGGTCTTAACAAATTTCTCCATTTTGCGGCTTACAAATATTTTCCTTAAATTTTCATTTGCATAAACAATTGTACAGATAAGCAACAATTGTAAGGAAAGCGGTATAGCCATTGACGTAATATTACTATGGACTGGATACTTAAACGCTACATAAGTTAAGAGGCTCTCAAGTCGCGTACAGCACGTGACATTCTGACAGGTAGAGGCAGGTGATAAAGGGCTCGAACTTTAACTAGCTTTTAAGATTTCGGCCGTTTATAAAGTTAAAAAACATACGGTTGTCTATAAAGTCGGTTTACTGACGGTAGTTGAACGTGAGAACGTTAACAACAACAAAAACAACAATAATAATAATAATAATGAGGTAAAGGCAATGCGAGCTAACGCTGGTACTTGGTAACGATAACGGGTAACAGGTAACGCATGAGTCATGTTTTTTCGTGCGTGCAGCCGGCTCCATCGATTTATAAGACGTTATCACGTCAGAAACATGACGTGTACCGAGTACACGTGGCAGACGTAAAACTTCATTCGTTATTAAAAATATAGCTTACATTAATACAATAGACACAAAGCTAAAAAGTTAAGTTTATTTATTTATTAAACGGGCGAATGACACGCCGCTTCCCTAACAATTTAATTATTCAAGGAGTTGTACCGGAATAGCATTTGCGAGGCTGGCAACACCGCTCAAACGATTGTATTGGAGCATTTCAATTTTCTCAAACCGTTATTCCCCACATAAACGTCGATTGAGTCGGATAGTTAGTAGTATATAAAAGAGAATGAACATGTCTACTTTTATGGAAATGCAATGATCTTTGGTTCACACCGTTAAGATTGTTTCTAGAGTGTAATTGTGTGTCGTTTTTGTCGAAAGTGTCGTCTCTCGTTACTTCCTCATCAAAAAATGTGGTGAGCCACCGTTATCACTTAGGGGTATCGAAAATATCTTACTACCTACTCCCATACCCACCGAATACACCTGCAAATTTTCATAAAAATCGGTTAAGCCGCTTCGGAGAATTTCTGTGACAAACACTGTGACACGAGAATTTTTATATTATGACTATTTACGGGTTAAATTAATAAAAATTATTGCATTTTAAAATAGTTTCAGTGATCACACAAATCGCCAAGACAAATTAATTATTAGGCTAATAAAAATATTATTATTTTTACGGTTCGAATGTGGTAGTTCTACGTCTATCGTTTAATTGATAAAATACCAACAATAATTATCGATTTCAGTAGCACAATTGCCGAAGACGAAGCGACGCGACGTCGACAATGCTTTATCAAATTAAAAGATTTTCAGTTTGCTGTTTATGTTATTATCACGCACGCGTCAAGTCACGTCTATAATTATCAATTACTGTGACTACGCCGTCCGTCCGTCCGTCCGTCCATCTATCTGTCTGTGTGTCTGTCTGTCAGTCTGTCACCAGGTTGTTACTCGTGAATTGTTGTAGCAAGACAGTTGAAATTTTCACAGATGAAGTATCTCCTGCGGCCTTCCTCCTTTCACAAAGACGTACATAAATAAAACTTGAAATTACGTTTTTTGCTCGATATTAATGCTAGTAACAACATTAGTGGTATAGATAATGATACGGAATACTTCGTCTTGGTCGGTTTTGTAAAATAATTATGCTAAGGGGGCAAGCAGGTTTGTCAGCCCAAAATATAACAATCCCTTAGAGATTATTTTGAGCAAGAAATTTGCAGATTTTCAACGCACTATCGAACAAGTTGCCGCTCGACCAGACATAAGATGAAAATGCACCTATCAGCACCGCTGAATCGTGAGCACGCACACATACTTACGTACATGCGTAGTTCAACCACGTCTGTAGTCAATGCGGTCACTTCCTCTATTTGTATATTTTGTGGCGTCCGAGTGCAAAGAAAAATGTTTAGAAACTGATCAAGCAGGATCTTTGTCGATATTACTGCGCTAGAAATCGTGGTAATGGAAATTCGAAATCTGTAGCTTCGAAATCATAGTGCGACTGCTGAAGCGAACAAAACATAGATTCTGCGTTACGATGCGAAAATTCTTCGAAAGCTATTTGAAAGCACTGTTAAATCACTAATTAATGATTTAATTAGGTTTCCTAGAAATAAACCTAGATTAATCGTAATTAGAGAACGTTTTTCTAAAAACAAAATGATTTGTAGCTTGTACAATGTAGGTACCTACATTGAAACTGACGACTTGAAAAAAAATACAATAAATTATTAACGATTAGCCGCTGTAGGCTGAACTGACTCCAGATAAGTTTAATTTATAAACTCTGAAATATTAAGGAATCAATCACCACTTGATAAACATATTTTATGTGTAGTTTTATAATCAGAAACATTTAAAAGATACATAAAAACGATTTCAAATATTTTTGATATTTCATAAAAAAAAACACCTACCTACCTGAGTAGGTAGGTGTTTTTATATGTTTTTGTACATTATGATTTACGAAAAGTAAACAAATGAGTTTACTTATCATAAATCATAATATACAAAAACATTGATTATAGTAAGTATGAACTTAAACTCTGAGTTACTTAAACCTAAATTTCTGAGATATACAAAATATATTATGTTACTGCGGCCTTACATTTCATGCACTTTTTTATTTTATATTTACCTAATCGTGACGTCACAGTTAGATACGACTTTTGTACGGAGCGTTTTCACGAGACTTGCGAAATTTCGTAAACAAATCGCTGTACCGATTCTTCTGAGAACTTACTCATATATTTTAAGAGACCTATTCATTTAACACGCTAGCCATTTTCAGAAGACTTGTGGACAGTGCGTTTGAGACCTAAAATATCTCCTACTTGTTCAAATAATAAGTTATGAGCATAAAATTTCTGTGGATTATAGATCATCGATTACTCTATAGTAATATAGAGTAATCGATGATAAAAGGTTGCTTAGCACGCAAATATGACAAATGAATGAGAAAATATCAAAAAAAAATAGGTATATATTAAATCGCGTATCGCAAATTAAAATAGTCCTGTTTGACTAGTGCGGAGAAATTAGATTTGTAATCCATAATCAAACTTTTATTGAAGTAGATACAATAGAACTATGTATTAATTTACGTAAAGTATTTACTCTAAAAAAAGTGTTTTTTTTTTAAAGTAAACTAAACAGATTAGTCGGTTGCATTGCATGCAATATGTCAATATTATTTTAGTTTTCTTGGATTCATGTACGATGTCCAGTGCAGGGCGTCATTTGCTGTAGCAGCCTGTGCAACGCCTTTTTTTGTCACCACGTTGAAAAAAATTGATCTGAACATAAATTTTATGTTCAGATCATTTATAACTTTTTGACATACATTTGTAATGTATGTCAACAGTAGGTATAAGAAATATAATAATTGTCAATGTTATATTGACAGATGTCACAGGTAAAGCCTATTTAGTTACGTTTATTTCAGTTAGAATAAAGGTTATAATTAGTGAAGACTGTAGACGTATTTGTGTTGGACATATCTCATATGTAATCGTATCTGTGTTAAGCACCATTAAAGGAGAATATAAGAATTGTTGCTGTATTATTATTATCACCACTCAAGCGTAAGAAGGACATGTAAAACCAAGATGTCGTAGCCCTCTACATCACATCCGATTTAGGAGATATAAGAAATTTCTCTTCGCACCCAGTATATATAATCACTACTTAGTGCGTTAGGGTCCTCTTCGATCTCCAATTTTTTGTATTTGCCTTTAAATCAAATTTTAATTAAGAAGCACGTATATACATACATGCTTCTTACTTCAAATTTTACTGAGGAAAATATACATTTAACTCAGTCACACGCACAGAAATAAATAAATTACGAGCCCCCGTACAGAGGGATATAACACGATTTTTGGTACCGCACTAGCTGTAAGTCTCTTAAGTGATCCTGTAAATCCCCTAACGCACTGAACGTGTTAAGCAATAAAATAAAATTCTGTCATCTAGCCTATTTGTAAATGACGTTTTCACTGAGTGTAAGTATATAAGTATGTAAGTATATAACCATACAATTGCATCAAAGTATCTGTTTTATTAATAAAACTAGCTTTTTCCCGCGGCCCGTCCGCGTAAATATAATACAATACGGGAACGTTGTACTTTTTCGGTATAAAATGTAGCCTATGTATTCTAAATTTCGTGTGGCAAAGCTTTGAGTTCTTTCATTTGCCGAGGGTAGATTTTATTTAATTATTTCTTCACTATATCCATAAAATCTATTTTATAAAACGTATGTTTTGATGACAAAAAAAAATATACATAAAAGTGTCTTGTTTTTAATTGTCACCGTAATTGTGATTGCCTGTTAGAGTGTTAAAAATAAATGACATCGTGGGTTGATACAATTATTTTCAAGTAAACACTGCTCGAAGGCTCATAAAATATGATCGACGGCTAATAAGCACATTAATTACTGTACAAAATATCACGGAGCGATGCTGGCGAACGGTTATGATGACATAATGGTTCACTATCATCACAGCTTATTAATATCAAAAGTTGAGCCATATAAATTACTAGCATTGTTGAGAAAATAATGTTTTGAACATTGACTTACATTATTAATATAGTTATAACAGTGCAACTACATTCTTCATGTCTATGTATGTATGTATAGTAGACTTACATTATTAATATAGTTATAACAGTGCAACTATATTCTTCATGTCTATGTATGTATGTATAGTAACCACAAGGAGCCCTTATAGTTTTACTCTGTCCGTCCGTCCATTCGTCCGTCTCCTTTGAGAACTTCGGCAATTATGAATATAAATAGAGTATACTGTGGGAGAGCCACGCTTCGGCACGAATCGGCCGGCTCGACCGGATAAATACCACTACCTCACAGAAAACCTTGCGCTGTGCTCCGAACCGGTGGCAGGCATCATGTAGACCTAGGTTCAGAAAGTGTATAAAAACACCAATATTAAATAAAAAAATGTTGACTTTGACTTTGACTTTAATCATTAGTTTTGCATTAGTTACAACTGTTCCTACTTATTTTGCTTTTATTTTGCACTCATTTTCTCGAAATACTGGAATAGTGTGAATTCAATAATTTTGTTGTGTTATTTTTTTCAGTGTGTCGGACTGCTTCTATTAAAAAATCTGTAACAGCTCTTTGTCATATTACTAAAGCCAACTACAGCTATAATAAAAGACTTATTTTTAAAATATCGTTTCCTATTTATGTTCAATCCAATATGTGGCGAGAACAATTACTTATAATGCAACGTTTAAATGTGAAAATAGCCTTAATTTCATTCAACTAATGATACTTAATGTTTTATAAAGCCTCTGTAAGCAAATGAATAAAGGTGAACGCAGGCCTTTCAACATAAGTAGCTTATTATTCCTGTATGTAAACAGGCCGACTTTCGGTGCATTAGCTGATTGGTTTGGTAAGTCGACTCAGGGCTGGCAAAATAGCGGAGATATAGTACGTTGACTTTACGAATTAGCTAGCGTGATTGCTGTAACCCTTTAACCCACGCAGAGGATTCAAAGCGTGTGGGACAATTCAGCCTAAGTTTATGAATGATTTATGTAGTAGTTATTATGTTGAAAATTATAGGTGCCTATATGGAATAAAAAAAAACAACGCAAAACTTCATTCATCATTTGAAATCGAAAAATACTCTCGTCGTGCCTCAAGAACATCACTTCGAAAAATTTTAAAATTCAAATTTGTACACCCAGCGCCGTCCGTGTATGCTGCTGCAGCTGTACTTTAAAAATCTAAGGAGTTATGCAAGAAGTATAAGTAGCTTCCGACAGATGTTATATCGATGGCGTTATATCTAAAATCGTTTCGTGACATGACACGACATTTCGCTAAAGAAATTTGAGTTCAAAAATTTACAGTTCACGATTACATAAAAATATGTATAAATTAACATATTATTTACACCAAGATTAAGATAAAATGATATTATAAAAGAAGCGATTTGAATTTTATCATAGAGTTAATTAATCGTTAATAATTAATCATTAGATTTTGTTCAGAATCTACTTATTAATAGCTGATAGAGAATTTTCCTACACGGATATCACGTAACTATCTCTTTATCTCTTCGTAAATATATTGTTGTACGAATTCCAAACGTTGGGAAAAAAAGAATAAAATCCGTAAAGGTAATTTTATGTACAATATTTGATAAGTTGATAACAGCCGTAAATATGAGAAATCAAAACCAGTATGAAACCAAACATCGAAAAAAAAACGAAGCGCGCCACAGGTATCCAATTTCGAAGTTTTTCGCTTGACACACACCAAATAGCATTTCAATATTTACAAACATTTCGACCTGTCAATCGGTCTCTCGAGTCTCGAGGATATACTTCACACACCTGGGACTGTTCGTGCACAAATTCGACTTGTTTGGACAAGTGATCAACGATTTGGTATTGAGATGCCTATGATTATCCTCTTTTGTTATAATATGGCATTCTTTTACCATATTATCAATTGGGGCAGCCCCTGTGGTCTAGTAGTTTAGAGCTTGGCTCTCGACTCGGAGGTCGTGGGTTAGATTGCCGCGTTGGAACAACAAAAAATGTTGTTTCAAGGTTGGTTAGGACAATGCAGGTTGATCACCTGATTGTCTGATAAGAAAGATGATCCATGCGTCGGATGTAGCCTTTATGTATATTCGAGATCTCTGTATCTTTGTTAGGTTGCATCCAGAATACTTTAAACAGAACACAGAGGATGGTATAAAAAATGAAAGATACAAATTTAAACTTTACCGCCCTTGGTGTAACTTGAATTTATACAGAGATAATGCATACATACAAGCTATACACATATTTAATCATTTACCTAATCAATTCAAGGAATTGCCTACAATTTATAAATTTAAAAGAAATCTGACATCTTGGCTTATGGAAAATAGTTTCTATGACATAAATGAATTTATACTACAGAACAAAAAATGACCTGTATCAATTAGTCAATATTATCAAAAATCTTAAATTCATTTAATTACTATAGTGCAAGTAATATTATTGATAAATAAAAATAAAGTTGACATTTATTTATATGGCTTTGAAGTGATTTTTAAATTATAATACATTTGACATTGAACTTATTTAACTATTTATCTTGTGACCTAAAATATTTTGTGACCTAATGCGTTCTCAAATTAACAATTTAACTATTTATATGATTTTTAACTTTATTATTTTAATATATATGTAATAAACTTTCTGTTAACATAATGGTCAAAACCAATTATTTATTGTATAATCTATAGATCGACCAATTGCTTTTACTTTATATTTAAAACTATATTTTATAAGTAGACTCTGGAGATTGTATATTTTAATTTCACACACCATGCTATCATGGTAGAATGTATGTATTTTTTTAAACTTACCATCTGCATATGTAATACTATGTACTTACTACATTCAGTGAATAAATGATTTGATTTGGGCATGTGAAAAGCCGGTCCTGCGCGGCGGTTCTCTCGCCAATCGTGTCGGTCATCCGTCCCACTGGGTTACGAGAGTAATGGAAGAGAGAGTGCTCTTGTGTACTGCGGACACACCTGGGCACTATAAAACAACTCCTGCGTGGCTGGTCTGGTCAATGAAACCGGCCACCGTCACCGAAATCGGTGTGGGATGGACGGCAAAGAGGGAGCTATTATTATCAGATGGCTATTGGCTTGGGGTAAGATATAATATTATTGTAAATGGGTAAGGGGTGCAATACTAAATAATATACAGCTTAACAGTGATATTGTTATTTGTTTTTATTTACAATTTCGAAGCGTTTCAGTCCTCAGGTGAATATTAAATTCAAGTTAAATTCTCAAAAACATAAAAAAAAAATTAAATTTGAAAATATAGTATTCCTACACTACTATCATATTAGGTCATTACATACGAAACTGGCGTTTTGTCGTACTGGCCACTCTGATCTCAAATATATCTTCTTTGGTTAGAATTTCCAATTTCAAATTAATACCGCTATTTACACATGCATTTGTGTTTCGAAAACCGTAAGTATTACGATTGTTTTAAAGAAACAACATTTAATGCTAATATTTTACAATTTAAATAATATTTTATACAAATAATTCATAAGAAATTAAATATGTCTCATTCCCTCGACAGTTGACATTCATCGTCAAGTCTAAAAAACAATGAGGTTACATATATATATATATATATATATATATATATATATATATATATATATATATATTTATATATTTTGATGAAATGATATGGTAGTAGTTCAGGTGCTAGATTAACACATATATTCATCCCGAAAAAGTACAGCGTTCCCGTGGGATACGAACTGTTTGTGCGCACGAAGACGCGAGTAACATCACAAGTAATAGTAGATATATTTATTTACATTATATGTCCCCGGAAATATATTCACAACAAATCACATATGAATTCTAGTTATAGTTATCGTCGTCCTATTATATAATTAATTAATTAATTCTCGCAACAATGATAATCAGTATGTAAGAACTTCGAGACTAATGACTTACGAATAGAAACTGCTAACGTCCAGAATTGAGCCTCAAATGACTCAAACTCCCTATATTATACTGAAACATCCCATCCAATTCCCTCCAACTGCAAAGTTATCTGCGTTGACCTATTTGACAAATTCCTCTTAAAAATAAATTTTTGTCTTAACAATACTAAAAAAACCTAACACAATCTCATTAAATATTATATAATTATATAATTCTAATAATATTATTTATTACTTTTCCATCTAATTAAAGACTTTTTATACACATTATCTGTCACTTCATCTAAAGGTCCAACTGTCGATCAAATAAACTGGAAAAATCATAATCCGAGCCAAATTATTATGCGATTATTATAGTTATTTAAATTAAGTTCTAGATTAAACATTTTACAATTTATAATAATTGACAGTTGCACAGTTAGAATATAAAAGCTTTTAAATTTGATCTATCAATTAGAAAAACCATAAAATCATAATCGAACTTAATAAATATGCGATAATTATTGATATTAAATGTATATTCTAAATTTGCCATAATCAAGAGAATTTTTTTTTAAATTAGACCTAACAAAATACATGATTTCATTTATAGATTATCTGTTGAAAGTAAGTGGTGGAATATTTCATTCCAATAGAATATCCAATGGTTGTAAATTAATTAGGAGAGCGTTGTTAATGAATTCAGTAACAGCCACAAACTAAAGTTTAATGCCAGAATTTAATAACAAAACATTCTGGCCGCGCGCCAAACATTATTTCAATCTGCAGATATTTTACTTCTGCAACTTGTTTGTATGATAAATGTTTGTTAATTTACTAAATTTAAATCTATACCCGTGATCAAATATGGGTTTCTAGTTGAATGAAATTGTAGTCTGTGAGCAAATTTACAACCTAAGCAAACTGTATAATCCTACTACCATTATAAATTTAAATTTTTTGTGTGAATAGATGGATGGATGAATGTTTGTTACTCTTTCACGCTAAAACTACTGAACGGATTTCGATGAAATTTAGAATGGCAGTAGTTTAGGTTCTGGATTAAAACAAAGGCTACTTTTATCCCGAATAAGAATCCCCGTGGGATGTTATATTTACGCGGGAGGAGACACGGGAAAAAGCCAGTTTGTCGAAAAGTGATAAAACTTTTAAATCTGTATTTTTTTATTCTAATCTTCTCCTCTATTGCCGATCTATCGTACTAATGCACTACTAAACGTCAATGCACACCGAGACGCTTGCAATGAAACGTGTACCTTCTTGTGCAGTGAAAAAAGTTAAATTTTGAATCGCTTTCTTAAAAATGCCAAGTCGCGTCTCGGCGTGACCCTTAATAAAATCTTAACGCCGTATTCACTATTACACTATTGTTTTTTTGTTTGACGTCCCTAGATATCGTATGTCGATGGTTCTAACGTACACAACTAAGGCTGTTTGTGTGACGTCATAGCTCAATAACTCATGGTAGCCATAGCCACGAGAAATTAATTCCGCCGACAATCAACGCGATAAATCAAACAACCTTTTCGTTATAACTATGGTGTAATTTCAAAGACAATTTCACAGACAATAGATTTATAGTTCTACACTGTTTGTGACTTCGGTGGTGCTGAGTAGTATGCCTTATATGTACAGTACTAGCTGATGCCCGCGGAAATACAATATCCCACGGGAACACTGTACTTTTTCGGGATAAAAAGTATCCTTTGTTTTAATCCAGAGCTTTAACTACTACCATATAAAATTTCATCGAATCCCGTTCAGTAGTTTTTGCGTGAAAGAGGAACAAACATCCATCCATCCATCCTCACAAACATTCAAATTTATAATAGTAGTAGGATACTAGCAATATAAAAAAACATATAATGTTGTTAGATAACTAACAACTAGGAGTATTTTTTTTATTTATTACGTTCAAATTCAATATTTTTTTAACAAAAACATTTAATTCGACCAAATTAATGTGTTATTGCTTTTCTTTATTAAAGTGGTAAATAAGTGATATTTAAGTTGATTGCATTATTTTTTTATAGGCATGCGTTATTGTGTTTTGTTTACAAAAAGATTAAATGGAACCTAAACAGAGAATAATAGCTATCATATTTTTTTCTTACTAATTATAAAGCATTACACATTCACTGCTGGATATAAAAACCGATCGATTTACAGGGTCAATTATCATTCACTTGACAGGGGCCTCGTCAGGGGCGTATTCGGCAGGGAACAATCACTATGCCAGATGGGCCCACTCCATCGATCAGACTAATTGAATGCCACAGTTATGGCGTTGCGGGAAATGCGGAAAAAATCCCGGCGCTGAATTTAACGATCACTAATTTCAGCAAACTTGTATTTTACTTCTTACACTACCTAGCATTATTATACAATATACATACCTATAATCTGTATATAAAAGTTCTCGAGGTTATATGCGTACGTGGAGAGCGTTTTCACACGAAAACACGTTAAATAACTACAATTTTTATAAAAAACTATAACCCGACTACGTATAGTAGTTTAGGTGCTACGGTGGAACATACATAGACTGCCAAAATCCTTCCTTTTGGCTTCACCGTAGTCTGGTAAAAATGAACGGCCTGTGGCTGTCGAAGACATAATAATATAGTACAGTCGACATAACATTTACTAAGCTGTACAAACAGCGTTTATGTTTAAACAGTAAATCATCAGTATCTAAATAACATAATGGTTTTTTATTATTTCAGTAAAAAGTAGAAGTTAACAAGCAATTAGTTATATTCTTGCAACAATAAACAGAAAGTAAAAACGAAAACCTAATAACGATATACGATATAATTTAAAAATATCTACAGGGTCTGCTTTTTCTAGACATTAATTTAGACATGATCCGTACTGCTAATGAAGTCTGGAATAATCACAGGCTAGCAGATAATTTAATCTCTCTGATAATGTCTCCTTAGAAGCCTTAGTCAATGATAAAAAGTTATAAAGTAATATAAGATACTTGTTTATTCTTATTAGATTTCTTTTCTGTTACGATGCGAATAATATTCTGCCGTTTCAGAACTGATTCATATTGTAAGAGTTATTTATATATTGTTTTTATTAAATAATAATATTAGTATCTAATATAATAATATTTATAGACGCTTCACACTACGTCAATCTAGCCCTTTGCTTCCGAAGTATCCGAAGAACTTGTGTTACAGGTACCAAACAACTGAAAGTAGGTATATTTAATACTTTTATTATAATATACATATATATTTAAGATTTTTATTATATTATACATATATTTAATACAAATCCGTGACCCAGGAACACAGAAAAACTTTTTGTTCCCTCAACGGGATTCAAACCCGCGACCTCCGGCTTGAGCGCCAACGTGCTAGCTACTGAGCCACAGAGGTCATCTATTGCACTGGCGCGGGCGTAGCAAACCTATCCTGCTACTATTATAAATGTGAAAGTTTGTGAGGATAGATGGAAGGGTGGATATTGGATGTTTGTTACTATTTTCTACTATATTTATTATATTTACACGCCAATACTACACAACGGCTTTTGATGAAATTTAGTATGCTAGTAGTTTAAGCTATGGATTAACACACAGGCTACTTTTTACTCGGACGAAAATTTCAAATTCATTCAAATCCCTTGAATTTGAATTTTACCCTACTAACATTATATATTATGACAATGACATTATTATAATAATATTATAATAATGTCATTGTCATAATATAACATATATTATATTATATTGTAAATTATCATCATATTACTTGAATTTAGTGTCAATTAGGAATTAAACAAAATCCACCCTCAAACTTAGGGGTGATTTTTCAATAGTCAGATAACTTTTACCTGAGGAATAAAATATATGTGACATTGACAGATTTTTCATAGAAATGTGTCAAAGTTGTATTTATTCCTCAGGTAAAAGATAACCGACATTATAAAATCAGCCCTTAGTGAAATAAAAAGTTAATTTACGGTAAATAAAAGTAAAACTTTGCCGCACAAATTTTTGAATTATAGTGTAAACAAAATTCTTATCGAGCAATTCTGAGCACGAATTACAAGTAACGACTTCTGTGTGACCACAAAGTGGCGGTCTCTTGCTTGTGATTTGAAACTAAATTGCAAAGTTATTCCACAATCAAATTTGCTTCAACAAATTGTCAATTTTATTGGTGGATTTTTTTAAGTTTAAATATTTACATTTTTTATTTATTCAATGTGCATGGTCCAATGGCAGTTTCGTATGTGTGTTTTTAATTTTTGCGTTGTTGGCAAATTGGTGTCTCGCTTTCGTATCCCGGTCAGATGAATATTTTTGTGATTTTGTCATTTTGTTCGATAGTAATTTGAAAACTAAATCGAAAATAAGTTCTACAAAATAAAACAACACTGATACCTGAAAAGGTACTATGTATCTACTAAAACTGCGAGTGAATCTCGGTCTGCCAGGTACTAAGTGTTAAGTATAAAATCTATTCGAATAAAAGAAAATGTCCCCACTGAATGACTGACGTATATACGCTCGCACAGCCTGTAGCTAGTTAACTTATATTTATAAATAGAAAATATTTATAATAGAAAATAGAATTAATAAATAAACTCATAACTTAACTTTTTTTGCACGCGATTGTACAGTAATCCAGCTGTTCGAGTAAAGGCCAGCCCTGCGATGAAAGTCAAACAAATTTTATAGGCCAACATTATCTTAACGATCATTTGCCAAAGAGTCCATTAGACTTACTTTTTACATCGAATAACCTTCGTAACATTGTGAAAGTTATTCTGGATTCGTGGCTTGTCGGCAACACGCGTCTGCGACAGCGACAGCATCGGCGACTAGCTTCTTTTCTAACGGCGACCGACTGAAGTGTCCGGCGGTTATCGCACGTTACTCAATATTCATTTATTTTGCGAGGCTGGTACTTGTAAATGTATGTGTCCAGAGCCGCCGGCCAAGGTTCGCCACACGTAGGCTGAAACTATATTGTACGGAATCCGTAAGTACGTAAGTCCGGGAAACTCCGCGCTAATACCCTAGAGCCGAAAATCGAAGTGTCAAGCTGTCATATTGAAAACATCCACATTTAATTCTAGACACTTGTATGTTCGATTTTCAGCTTTATTGTATCAGCACTGAGTTCTATTTTCAGTACTCTGAATTTACCCGGGACCGGTGGATTCCGGATCATAATAAAAATACGATCCCAGCTTTAGACCTAACGTGAAGAACTATAATTAGAGAGAAGAAATATAATATAACGTAGTATTATAATTGGTGATATTTTCAACGCGGCTAACAGATAATGGCATAGGCTTAATGAAAAGTACGTGGCATTACATCGTGGATTTTTAACGTATTATCGGTAAATTGCTTCAGTACTTTCCGACTATGGGCATCCTTCCGTTAAGTATGAAATAGCTTCGGGAAGGTCGAGAGCATTAGTTTCAACGGCATCATTAGATACGTGAGGGATTAAGCTGGGACTATATGGTCCGGAATCCGGAACGCCGGAGAAAATTCAGAGCATTGAAAATAGAACAGTGCGCTAATACAATGGAGCTGAAATTCGAACACACAAGTGTGAAGCCCACTGTCACTGTCATATTATATGACAGCTCGAACCTCGACACTTCGATTTTCAACTCTATTGTATTAGCTCAGAGTTATATTTTGAATGCTCTGAATTTTCTCCGGCCTTCCAGATTCCGGATCTGTCTTAGCCATAGGAGGGTAACAAAAGAAAGTGCGGTATAAAGAAAGGTTTATAAAATGAACTATAAACTACATATTTTATAAATCTGTGATCTAAAGCCTGAAAAAAATAGAATCTGATTTAAACGTTTCATATTTTTATTGAGTACGAGTATGTCGGTGCACAATATCCATATCGGTTGGTATAAACTTATATTATGAAATAGATTTTGGGGGAAATGGGGCACATGCATAGTTTTTTTTTTATTGGCTATTCGAAAAGTGGGTACTATCGACAAAGTTTCCGCTCGACCGCTTCGCGAAATCGCTTGGCAGCCATGAATCATGATGACACGACTCATCCTGCACACACGTAAAAACCGGCTTCAAAGACGTTTGCAATCGATCGATAATAATTTTATTTTGTATTTTTAACCCGCGAGAAGGCGCGGTATGAGCATTTTGCTCACGAAAAAATTTGTTGCAGTTTATTTTGATTATTACTCAGTGCCGCTGCGTCCGCGTAGTGAGGTGTTCGTGCGCAGTGCACCTTGAAGCGCGGTATTTTGCGCGCCTCTGTAAGTATTTTTTTTAGTAAATGAAAAGTATTTTTTATAATTATTCTCATTTTTGTATATACATATTAACAAATTTATTGGATTTATTGTTTTAATATTTTGTTTGCTATTTTCAGCATACAAAGTCTAAAATGGATAACCGAAAAACCTCTAAAATTTGTGTTTGGCTATAAGAGCCCGATGATGAGGGATAGATCCTGAAGATACGGTCCAGAATCGAGTAGATGACGTAGAAAGCTACTGTTCAGTCATTTACAGCCCCCACGAAACCGACACTGAACAGTCTTCCGATGAAAAAATAAATTACGAGGTAGATTAAGAGGTAGGATTCTTAGTTCGTGTAAACTGTCATTTTCCATCCATATTGGAAAAAAATAGGTGTACAAAGTGGTTTATGTACAAGCCTCCCCGTAATGTACGCACCAGGAGTTGTAATATCGTCAAACATTTACCAGGAGTGAAACAAAGAGCTAAAAGTGCTAAAACTCCTTTGGAGTGCATTTATTTCTTTTTAGATGGTGAAATGATAAAGAAAATAGTCACATACACGAATATAGTTGGTAAAACCGCATATTGCGCGACGAATCTGTATGCAAAATGTGTCAACAGATCTCAAGTTCATAATGAAGCGATTTGTGCCACATACACATTGGTGTGACACATATCTTAAGATCTCATGGAAGAATAAAAAATTCCAATTTTTGTTGTAATTTTTTTTGTCTATTTTCTAAAGATTAACCAAAAGTTGAGGCCAAAGTTTATAAGATTTTTAGTTTGTTCATAAGTTTGCATTTTTGTTAATTAATTGTAATAAAACATTCTATTTGATTAAAATACGTCTTTTTATTTATTATAATGGCAAAAGTTGTAATATAATTCCTTTTTTTCCCCACGAAAAAGTAATTTGAAGGACGTGAGTATTTTGCTATACGTGCGCCTACTCATGTAACTTTTTGGGCGCACCTTCTCACGGGTTAATTACTCATTCATTCATATTTTGAAAACAATATTATTATTATATTATAATAATTAATATATTTTGTTTTGCTACCTACCTAGTCACTAAACATCATTCTATATTACTATACTAATTATAATAAAGAGGAAATGTTTGTTTGTATGTTTGTTTGCATTGAATAGGCTCCGAAACTACTGGACCGATTTGAATGAAATTTAGAACACATATACAATAGACCACGGGGTTCATAGGGTACTTTTTATTGCGGCAAAATGTACGGTTCCCTCGAGAGAGAAGTCGCGGGCAATATCTAGTTTGTTATATTACCGTATTTTTTATTTATTAAAATAGTATGACTTACTGTGGCATTCAATTCCCGTGATATTGTTTGCGATGCTGTGCTCTGGTGCATGACGATAATTCGGACGCGTTCGTCCCTTGTGAGGTTTCTTTTCTGTCCATCTGTGATGATGAATGATAAGAGTTCAATTCACACGCACAAGGAGTAAAGTGCAGCACAGATAATTTCAGCAAGTCCGGTATAAAAAGCGAGGGTCAGAAGTTAATTAAAGACATCGAGAAAAAATAAGCGCGACGTCGATCGGCAGATCTGTGGGCCTAGCAGGAACATTTGACAGCGGTGTAAACGTAACTAATGAGAATTGTATGAAAATCTGTCAAAATCATGACAGCGCCCATACAAATTTCATTCGATAACGTTACGTTTACGCCGCTGTCAAATACCAATTAAAAAATTTTTACCAATTAAAAGTTTATTTGGTTACATGGCAATTTGTAAACAAATTTAAAATTTGTTTTTGTAAATTAAATTTAAATAAAAAACATTGGCGCATGCGCAGGATGCCACAGCGCATGCGCCAAAAAGTACGCCGACCAACACGACCTTAAAACTAATCATTTTTACGGTCGAGCTCATTCAATCACGGTGTTATTTCCTATGTGCTTATGAATTTTTGAGGCGTCCCCGTGCATAGGAAAAATTTCAGAAACTGGTCGAGCAGGAACTTTGCCGATGTTAGATAAAAAGCACCAGATTTTTTTTGTTCAATAACTTTTGAAGTACTACAAAAACACATAATTTATGTTCGAAACTTGGCCGCTCTTGATAGACTCGCCAGGCAGGATTCGCCAGTGTCCTTTAGACGTCCCTTTGACGGAACATATCTCAACCGGATTTTTCCACAATTGCCGTGTACGCGATAAGAAAATTGTGGACACGTCGTATGCTTTTAGTAATGCTAGCAATCAAATCGACAGTTTATTACGTAGATGTAAGTGCTACGACTAAAATTTATATTTTAACACGGAACTGAAAAAAAAAACCGGCCAATTAAGTCGACTAGTGTTAATATCTAACAAAAAAACAGCGATAAGAAACTAGTTTTTGTGTGGGGCACCCTATTTATTTCACTATTTATTTTTAAGAGAATATAAAACTCAATATTCAGTGATTATTTCCAGCGTCTACCTGTTGCCATTATTAATATCGAGCAAAAAACGGCAAATAAATCACGTTTGTTGCGTGGGAGCTTTATTTAAAAAAATATGATGTATTTAGTATTCGTTGTTACAGCGGTAACAATTAATACAATATCATAAGTGAAAATTTCAACTGTCTATGTTCACGAGATACAGCCTGGTGATAGACAGACAGATGGACAGACGAAGTCTCAGTAATAGGGTCCCGTTTTCACCCTTAAAGGAACCCTAAAAGGGTAAAATGTTCATTCAAATTCGGAGCAACTCCAATGATATTTCAACACAATTTGTACTTACTGAGTGAAAATTTAGCAATAAATTCTGATATGAACTTTCATTTACAACTTGGAAATGGCTGGCGAATAATATAAAAAGTTGAAATGACTGTAATAAAGTGACTTTTAGATTACGTAATTTCGATTTATTTATTAATCTAGCATCAATCATAATTTCTAAGTTTATATCTATTGCATCGAGTTACCCGCAGTCACGAGATAGATAGAACCAAAATATTATAATTATAATAAGACCGGCATACTAACAGATGGATTGCCCGATAGTTAGCGATTTTAAACTATCGTAAATCGGTCATCGTCGTCATTAATTGTCACCGCTATAGCACGGGCTACCTTAAAATATAATTACTTACTAAAGTTGACACCACAAATGAGATGAATTCTGTAAACATAGGATTCCCATCATAATAAACGAAAAGTTATCCTAAATTCAATGAATTTAATGTAGTAAATACAGTTTTGCCATCAAATTTAAATAAGGTTGCGAACCACTGAATGTTCTTTGTTTATATAATATACTATTTTTATTTTTGACCCATACTTTAGCTAATTAATTATCCAGATTATATTTTTCTTTACGAGAATGTCGTGTAATTAACTTAAAATAAATTAGACGGCAAAGAAATTGCGATACTCATCAAAGTCATTTAAATAAGAGAAACATTACAGTGGCCTGTTAATTTGGTGCTAAAATTACGTTTACCTCGTGAACACCACATTTTAAAGGTTTATCACTTCACAAGAATGGATTAAATTATTTTATTCAGGATCAGTCACCAGCTGTGGCTTCGTCTGTAACATAAGTAAAGCCCAAAAAGTATTGAACTCGTTATTGCTAATTGTTTATTTATGCCGATGTCATTATTTTATCATTTTCGATAATCTAATATATAAAATTTCCATGTCACAATGTTAGTTACCGTACTCCTCCGAAACAGCTTTACCGATTTTTACCAAATTTTATATGCGTATTCAGTAGGTCTGAGAATCGGCTACTGGGTATTTTATATATTGATAAGTGCATTAGTTGAATGAAAAATAGTAAATTATTACAACTCGAGACTGACGGCGACCATATTGTTTGTGTGACGGGATAGCGATCGACGTTGCCATGGTGACATACTTATTTAGTCACTTCAATAAAATAATATGGGCGAAATACTTAATATGGCAAAGCAACGTTTGCCATATTAAGTATTTCGTAATTATATTTTATTTTTTTCGTTTTGCAAATATCGAATCGTATAATGTATAACCGCGCTTTAGATTTATGAACGTCAAAGATCAAATAACTTGCGTTACATTATTGCTGAAAGAATGTAAGTATCGTGTAATTTTGCTTAATTAGTCTTGCCTTATCTAAGGTAAACAAAAAATATATTAATTTTCTACACGCTTGTTAGGCTGCGTTTCCACCGGAGATGAGCTAAGCTGCGTTGCGAGGAATGTGTTTAACAAGAACCAATAGAGACGTTGCGCTGAACGTGGTCAGGCAAATGAAGCGTTTCTATTGGTTCTTAAAAACACATTCCTCGCAAGGCAGCTTAACTCAGCTCCGGTGGAAACACACCCTTAGTGTGAACATGCACTTATGTTCGAGTTCATGTTGAATTTTCATTCTTATGAAGTAGCATTTATAAAGCTACCTACTCATTTAAACTTCAGTATTAATTATATCAGTATTAAAATAAAAGTTTACTTACAATGATACTCTCAGGGTACCTAGTTGCCCGACTTTTTTGTAGGTCGCTGATTTTAATAAATCAATGAATTTAGCATATTTTAATTTCTAACATTTATAAGACGTGTGCATTGTAATTACATTGTAATATTGCAATTAGCAAGTTTCATTTTTCGCCTTCAAAATCGGTAAATAAGGGTCAATTCATACCGAAGCGAAACGATACGATAGATGCTGCATTTTTAAGACGGCTATTCAAAATTAAACTTTATTCAATACACAAGAGGATACATGTATTATTGTAAGAGTACGAATGTCAATTTCCACCGCGCTCCACATGTGCAGTGTATGACTGATGTCACATGAAACTTGAATCTTTTCTGTAGAGAATGAAGTTCAGTTTCGAATAGCCATCTTTGAAATGCAACGCCGCGTCGCATATTGTCTCGTTTCGGTATAAACTGACCTTGAGGGTACGTTGTTGGCGTCCGTACACATACTGCACAGTCACAACCAATCTAGTCTCTTACCGATGAACGGATTTCGATGAAATTTGGTATGGTACTAGTTTAAGCTCTGGAATAACACACAGGCTACTTTTTGCCTCGAAAAAGTACAGTGTTCCCGTTGATACTGTATTTACGCGGGCGGAGCCGCGGGCAACAGCTAGTGCGTCATATTTTGTGTGGGGTTCAAATAAAACTAAAAGGGGTTGGCACGTAAATTCAAAATCTTATTTATTAACTCATGACAATTAATTTTATTTATATTTCATTAATGTTTTAAACATGCATATTTCACATTTTATTTACATTTATAATTATTGTACTCAATTTGTATACATTATAAATTGCATTAAACTATAAAGTATTTTACAATTTCAAATCACCATAGTTAGTATATTGTTATTTCAATCGATATTATATTTATATTTTATATTAGTCAAGTTAGTGTGGTCCTAAAAAACTAAGAATTGAAAACATTTTTAGTAAAAAATTAATGGCATACTTAATATTATTGTTATTATTAATTAATTTAATAAAATGTTATTCTTAATAAAACGAACGTTTCAATACATTATGTAATCGAATTCAATATTTAAATTATTGAAAACTTTGTTAATTTTATGTATCACACACATGCAGTTAATATTGTTGTTTAAAAATCGTAAATATCAGGAACCACAAACAACAATGAAACTGGAATCCGTGTTATTTAGTATGTTGACAAAATATAATCATATTATTCTAATCGTGTTGAAATGGCTGGCATTTTAAACAAAATGTCCCTACGTATTTACAGTGTGCGTGTCAGAATGTGATAAAATAAAAAAATAATAATATTAAAAGTTAGATGGAAACAAAATTATTAGTTTTACAAATATATTATATAATTACTGTTATTTATTATTCAAAATGACGATTTAAAATAATCTTAATGATTTTCTAAAAACAAACAGCGTTTTAACTAATCGAAATAATTTAATCTTATTTGGTGTAATGAAAAATTTAACCCATGTTTTCCCTTCTAGCGGGGACAATAGCTGTACACAAAATAACGAATGTTACTCATTAAACGAAATAAACGAATTTCGATGTAATACAATAATGAATTATCATTTTAATTAAAATACAACAAAAGGCTGACAAACAATGCATTCGTACAAAACACGTATATATTTACAACTAAAACACTTACAGAAATATACAATGTTCATTTTTATAATGAATTGTTATCCGACCTCTTGGAAGCCATGACTCATTATTAAAGTTAATGATATAAATACAATTAATGATACGGCCAAGTGGTCTCGAGCGCTCGAGCTGTTGCCGTGTTGCATTGCGGCTGGGGTCTCACCTGAAAAAAACGTAGGTATTAATAAAGAAAAAATCCAATTTTCATGAGAGAGAACTTTGGCCAGACTAGGCTTGATCAGGGAGATACAACGGCGTCACAGAAAAGCAGCGTGAAATAGCCCTAGCGTTATGTTTCGTAGTATCGAAGTATCGGGAACCCATACGAAATAGTTCGAGCCGAGTAGAACTCGTAATTCGTGCACAAAATTATCATCTGATTGGTGGACTAACTGTCAAAATAAAATATGGCGGATTCAGATCAGATCAGCTGATTTCTTCTTCCAAGCAACTGACAGTTCAACCGTAACGTAACATTGAAACATTTTATCACTATATTTTCTAATACTGCGTAAACGTTTTCGAATTAATGTATCATAATAAAATATATTATAAAAATAACCGATATTTCAAATAATATTCACAAGATAAAGCCTTGAAATCTAAGAATACTTTACAACTATGTACACAGCGTGTTTTAAAACTCCCAAACGGAACGTGACATACTGTTTATGCTAGTTTCGAATTGACGTTCGAATAATAATTTTTCTATTGGTTCTTTCAGTAGAAAGGGCAACTTCGTAAGCGAATATATTATAACTATTATGGGAAAAACGGGAATTAGACTCTTATTCCATAAAAAATAACCATTCATTATAATATAAGTTTGGGTTTTAAGAGTACAACAGCGGCAAAGCACTTGACTCTGAACTCCAATCCTCGTAATAAGCTTACACTTTCATTTCACTTTTATTGAATTATAAATTAGTTTTAGGAGGTTAGGAGGTTAGGAGTTTAGACCAATCAAAATGGCTTCGACGTTTATTAGAATACCATTTTGCAGTTTTAACATAGCGCAGGATTATTGCAGGATTTAATTAGCAGATTCGACTTTCTGGTATTTGGCCTAACCATTATAATAGCTAACTATCAGGCCACCTGGTGTATTCCTTTGCAGGATTTAAAAAAAAAAAAGTAACCATTCATTATAATAAAAGTGTGGGTTTCGGTCACGTAATGACATAACGGGCGACCCTAACAAGTTCTAATATCGATATCATCGATATAGCCTGGCTGAACCGGAGATGTAATTATCTGATAGCCAAGCTTTGGGTTCCGACCGACTAAATGCTTAAACGTCAGTAAAATTACTATAATAATCGCGTAGATGTTTGGGAGTATTATTCAGGGCCTTTTCGACCCGTAAAGGCATTTGGACACTAAAAAAGGTTCATCTTCTCTTCTCTTTGATGTCGGTAGCACTTAGATCTCTGCTACGTACTGTATAATAAAATAGCCGTTCGGACTGTGTTCATTTCTGGATAATGTTTCTGGAATAATTCTATGTATCTGGAATCGATAATAGTGATCATAGAGCGTATACACAAAACTAAATTACTTTTTTGACCTCTACGTTGAAAAGTTTTATTTCTCAGGGTCAGTTCACACCGCGACGATACGCGACGCGACGCAGCGCTGCATTTCTAAGATGCGTATTCATAATTGAACTTAATTCACTACAACAATTGAAACACAATCATGAAATTCAAACTTTTACAATGAAAGGTGTCTTCCTTTGTAATGATGAAGTATTCTTATTTTAAGGCACGGGAGTCGGACGTGCAGTGCCAAAATTCATGATTTTTTAAAGATTTTCTAACTTTCAAATACTTGTTTTTACTAGATGATTTTGTATAGATGATATTTTTTATATAAAATATGATATTATTGATATATGTTTCTCCCGAAACGGAATTAAAAAAAAAACCACCCCGTACCAATACACAATAATTATTGAATTAGATTCTGAAAATTGTAAAATATCCAAACCCTTTCAAATTCAAATTCAATTGAATTGAGATACCTTTTTGAACACAAAAAATACCGAAAATAACCAAATGCGAAAATTGTATTAAGCTAATTGACCCAAAAGGCCACTGTATCAGAAACATTGTAACAGATCAAACAATATAGATCAAGAAAGAGGAAAATGAGTTGCTTTTTGAGGTTATTTGATTATTTTACGCCTACCTTCCAATAAAGGGTTTTTATGTTATAAAATTATTTTTTTGTCAAATTTATCTTGTTTGTATTATTTTGACTTACTTTGATATATTTTTATTAAATGTAATAAGTACATACCAGTTAGCAGACCAACTGATAATCTGTTGATTCCAGAAGATTGCAAACTTTGGCGGGATGCCGAGGTAATACGACGACCTCTGTGGGTCAGAACTTGAGCGCGTCAGTTCTCAAGCCGGAGGTCGCGGATTCGAATCCCGCAAAAGGAACAAAAAAGGTTTTCTATGTTCCTGGGTGTGTGGACATCATGGATGTGTATACTGTAATATTATATAATAAAAATCTCCAATATGTGTCATACTATAAAATTATAAAATGCATTTCCGTCGTCTGGTACCCGTAACATAAGTTTTTTGAGAAATTAGCACGGGACCAAATTGTGGTGTGAAAGCGTCAACAGATATTATTATTCGTTCTTTGGAAACTTGAAAAAAAAAACAATGTTAAGAGAAGCAGTCAGTGCATAAACGAGTTTTGCTTACGTTATGTGCATGAAGGTAATATCCAAGAAATTCTGAATTGCATACAAATGCTATTCCTGAACTTAATTTCCTTGAAATTGATAGCGTCGGCGATTTGTCATTGAGAAAAAATCTTCGATCTAATTGCGCCAAATGGCCACTGAGTTGGAAGGCAATATCCGCCAGACTGCATCTCTGATATCGGGTATAACTAAGTGAAGCCAAAACTTAGTACTTATATAGCTGTACGAAAATTATGTAAACGGAGAAGTATGACAATTGGCATGGTTAAAGTTTATATAAAGGAAGAGTGAACTGCACAATTTTTTATGATAATGCTTAAAACTACATTCAATTAATAAAAATAACGTTAAATACACTACCTCAGATTAATAACTAACACTAACTTGCGTTTGTACAATAAAGTGTTGGTTTGATACAATTTTATCATACGTATGTCTATCTTCCTTTCACATTCCATAGAACACATTTTTATTGCTTATCTAAGACTAGCTTTGACAAAAACAAAACCTAATAAAAATTTAAATTTAAATATTAATTATGGTTGAATTTTGATCACTAGATGATCACTAGTAAAATGTAAAATTATGTCGTTCATAAGGTTTCATTATCGTTACTAAGCACACATTATATATCTCGGTTAAACGACAAATTGCTAAACATAGAGTGAAATGAGATTTCACCAAATGAATACTATGCAATACCGGAACTAGTTAATATAATACCAACTTAATAATATTGTATATTAACTCCATGCAGGGTTTGACTTGAGAATTCCCAACGGTGTCACGGAGGCTGCCATATTAAAGTTTAAACTCAAAACTTGGTAGCGCTACCTCCATGACTTTAAACATCCTCTAATTCTGACCACTCCCAGAGATATTACTAGAATTTATGGGTATTGATCAAAATGGCGACACAGAAATAGAACGATCTCCGAAATTAAAAATATGTAGGATTGACAGAACGTTCGATACGGAAAGGGGGACCCGTTCGATCCGAGACGAACAAACGGTTTGACTTAAACCTTACGTGTTTGATGCAACCGTTTGACGTCGTTTTGATCGGTTTGTCAAACGGCGCTATGCAGTTTAATTCGGTATGACGATGTATACACACATAACCTCAATCTACAAAATCTAGTCCAAAAATAACCCGAGTTTGATAAAAACCGTAAATGTTTGACAAACCGTTCAAACGAGCTTTGTAAACGATGAAATTAGTTTGACTCAAACCAAAATTTGAACCGTTTGATCGTCTCGGGGGCGCTTTACATAGCGCGCAATACGTCATGGATACATTTCTGATTTCTAACTTCGTCATCGTAATTAGCGATCTCATCTGGACTAAAGGGCCAGTAGATTTTATCCGCGAGATATTCAGACTGTCGTCAATGTTAGCTTGGACTGATAAAATTATTATCGTGACATTGACGATTGAAATGAACCTTTCGTTGTCTTTCGCACAGCGACCAAAGAGTTGATTTTGTCCTTTTATAAAAGAACCATTTACTGAGAAGGTTAGCAAATTTAATAAAATCAAATGCGAGAACTCGCGCACGAGGGGCTCCATACCGTTATCTATACAACTATTAATATAATAATAATATCGAGCACTAGTATTAATATCGAGCAAAAAAAAACAGCGAAATTGACATTTAAAAAAAAAAATCTTTTAATTTTAGTATATATTTTTAAAGAAAATATATAACTCAGTATTCAGTGAATATTTCAAACGACTACTTGTTACTTGTTACTTGTTATTAATAATATCGAGCAAACAAAAAAGGGCAAAAACTAACGTTTGTTGTATCCCTTAATTAAATATTTTTATTCTGTTTTCACCGCTCGTTTGTTTCTCCCGAGACAAAATAACTAAAATATGTTCCAAAGCCCATAATTCATGTTTATGTCAGTTTCCCGATCAAGTGATTTGGCGAACTATTACAGTGCGACCGACGTAACGTATTTTACGTCCCATAAACTTTCACCCAATATTTTTGACTGCTTTCAATACTTTGCCTGACTGTGATTTTTGAGCAGGAAAACATTTTTATGATGCTTACGACACTTAACACATTCAAATAATTCGGTAATACAAGTAAAAACTCAAGAATAACTCAATTATTTTATGGAAAAGTATTTACACAAGTTTATAGCTTAGATCAACATTATATCATCATAGGTAGAGGCTAACCATGGGATTGATATTAGGTATTTTAGACGTTATTATATTGTTTAATGTGCTCAAACACGTGTGCTTCGAGTTTAGTTAAACTATTTAATTTTATTAATCAAAAAAAGTCAGATGAAATTATTATTCCAAATTACATCTGACTGATCATAATTCAACTAATTTATATGAAAAAGTCAGCAACTGGTTGTGAAAAAAGGAATTTCCTCAACGATAAAGAATACATTTTAGTGGAATAACATGGAGATTGTTTCTGATCGCCCTGGGCCCGCGGTATGGGAATGTTTGTTCTTGTCTCTCGTATTGCTTTAATACAATGGAAAAACATCATAATGTTACCATAATATTATAAAATAATCGATTGATTTGTAACTAGTTTCAATATGATGGATTGGGGTTAGAATTATATAGGAACGTTCTTTAAATTTTATATACTCAGTTCGTTATACTCAGTGCGCTAAGGGAAAACTATGAAATGGTACAAAATGGATTAAAGATTTACCTCTAGCTCGAGCTTAGGACTTTGGTATAAGTTGTTGGAGAAGTGACAGTAGTCATTAGTAGAAGGCTACATGTAAAGGCATGCTAAGCTAAAAAATTACTGCCTCAAACATAAGCCAGGGGCAAAAAGAACATAATTGTATGCACATAATTTTTAAGGTTTATAAGATTTGTTACAAATAAACTAGTTTCACAAAAATGTATCCTTTGGATTTATCCTATGTTACAAGTAAAAGAGTAATAAGATTTGATATAATAAATTTTATACATATTATACTTATGCTTATTATATTTTAGAATAAACATATTTTGTAAAAATTTGTAAAAAATTTCGTTTTATTATTATGATTTTAAAATAAAATAAATGGATTGTGTCGGATCGGTGTAATCGGATTACCTGAGTTTGATCTGTTATTATAAAACAGGATTGTGTGGGAGTCACCTTTTTGATGTTAGCCTTAAAAATAAAATTCATTTTTGAGATTTAAGGCTAATATAAAATTATCACAGTCCATTTATATGTAGACACTGGAATGACTTGTCGCGTCACCGCGCGGAGGACACTTTTCCAGTAGGGAATATAATGCATGTTTTCTTAACAAATTGAAGTAATTAAATAGGATTTTGATCCCCTCGCGTGCACTTTACAAAAAAAACCGTGAACTAGCGCAGAAACGCGTTAAAGTTTTCGATAAGTACCTACATTTGACATTGGAAATGTTTTTTCGTTCGCTCCAGTGTAGGCTCGGATTTCACGAAAAAGTGCGATCCCCTTATATCTTGGAGAGTTGTGAAGATATTATTATATTTAACACAGGCTCAAAAGATGCGTATTCACGATAGCTATAAGGTGCAAAAAGAGTTATTTGAGAAAGTAAGAAACGAAAAAAGTTATGGCGGAAATAGTGATTTTTTTTATTTTGGCACTCTATATTTTGGAAACGAAGAATGATATCAAAAATTTGAGATAAATGCCTCTGGATTTAGTCAGCTACAATTTGAGTACTAAACAAAGACGATCGGGTTAAGGGTTTGCCCTGTAGAACCTTTTTGAAAAAAAGTCAAGGTTTTTCGAATTCCGTAGATTCATTTCCAATGTGCTAGTCGTGTGAGGTGAACAAAACACGAAAGTGATTGTATACAAAAAAAACGACACTCTCACGCAAAACGTACCTACGGAAAATGTACAAACCCATGAGAAGACGTGTTATCAGTGTAAGAATGGAGAATATTTACTAATTTCCATTGGAATTAATGGTAATAATGAACTGACATATAATTTAGAAATTAATATTGTATTAAATAATGTAATCGAATGGTCGAATTATAATAATCTAAATTTTAATATTAAAAAAAAACGATGTATATCCAATTTTATAGGAATGGACTTATGTGATAAATACGACAATTCAATATTAAAAGAGGCTAAGACGGTAAACTTTCTGGGAATACGAGGGCGGGTCAATAAGTCCGTGACTTTTGGAATAAAACACAGATTTTTTGATAAATAAATCATTTTATTTTTCAACGTAGTCCCCCTTGAGCTCTATACACTTTGTCCAACGCTTCTCCAATTTTTTTATCCCTTCCAAAAAATATGATTTGTCGAGGTCCTCAAAATAGGCCTTTGTTTGCGAGATGACTTCATCATTGGAGTCAAATCTTTTTCCACCGAGCCATTTTTTCAGGTTTGGGAACAAGAAGTAGTCACTCGGAGCCAAATCTTGAGAATAGGGTGGATATGGGAGCAATTCATAGCCCAATTCATGGATTTTTGCCATGGCAACTGCACATGCATTGTCTTGGTGAAAAAGAACTTTTTTCTTGGCCAAATGAGGTCGGTTTTTTTCAAATCCTCATTGAAGCGGTCCAATAAGTTGGCATAATATTCCCCATTAATTGTTCTTCCCTTTTGAAGATAGTCAATGTGGATCATCCCACGTGCATCCCAAAAAACAGTCGCCATAACTTTATTGGCTGACAAACCCACCTTGGCCTTCTTTGGCGCCGATTCACCCTTAGAAACACACTGTTTTGACTGTTGTTTGGTCTCTGGTGTGTTGTGATGGATCCATGTTTCGTCCACGGTTAAAAAACTCCTCCATATTGTGATTAAACAACGCCAAACCTTCCTGTGAAGTTGTTACACGATTGCGTTTGTGGTCGACTGTGAGCAAACGCGGCACCCATCTTGCGGAAAGCTTTCTCATGCCCAAGTGATCATTCAAAATTGAAATCACTGAGCCATGCGAGATGCCTATGGCTTCCACAATCTCTTGCACTTTTAATCTTCGGTCGGCCAACACCATATCGTGAATTTTTTCGATTGTTTCGGGTGTAGAGACCTCAACTGGGCGTCCAGGACGTTCGGCATCTTCAGTGCTTGTACGGCCACAATGAAATTCAGTAACCACTTTTTTACCATTGAAATCGATGGTGCAGAGTCCCCATAGTGTTTATCAAGCTTAGCCTTGGTCTCGGTAATGGTTTTTTTTCGCAAAAAATAATGCTTAATAAGCACACGAAATTCCCTTTTTTCCATTGTTTCCTTAAGTTACTGGATAGTCTGATAAAGATAGCTGTAAAACACAAACTAACTGACGCAGCAAGTTCAAATTTTGATAGGAGTCAACTGACAGATGCCTGTTGACAGGAGTAGTGTTGCTTTTTCAGTAAGGAGGTTAGAAATTCAAAAAGTCACGGACTTATTGACCCGCCTTAGTAACTATCAATAATAATTTATCATGGCCGACACATATTGATGAAACTTGCAAAAAATTTTTACCCGTTATGTTTATGTCTTTAGTAGCCTATTCAAAACGGCCACTGCTGAAGCAGCATTAATGGCCTACCACCTACCATGCTTTTATGCCAGTACTGAGATATGGGCTGACTATATGGGGCAACTCTGTGGATATAGCGCGTTTATTTATTGGACAAAAAAAATTATCCGAGCTATCTCTGGAGCCCATCCTATGGAATCATGTCGTCCCCATTTCAGGAAGTTAAATATCCTTACACTACCCTGTTTATACATTTATGAGATAAGCATATTTGTTAAAAAAAAGGATTGTGTGGTTTTATGAAACCACGGTAAAAGTGAAACTTAATAACAAAATAGCGTGGAGCACTGGCACAAATGAGCACTAGTCTATACACTACACGGTCAGCTGATGCGAACTATAGTCGCCGCCATATTGGCCTCGGCTGCTCTGACGAGCGCCTTTCACTTTATCCCTACCCCGCGGCCGACCGTCACGCGACATGCAACACACAGACGAAAAAGTTTGAGACGATGTAATAAAAGTTTCACTTTATATTTCAGAATATTGTACAAGAAAATTTCAGGTTCTACATAGAAATTAATAATTTTTTTTGTGCTATGTAAGTATGTAACCTATTGACTTTAATGATAATAATATTAATAATTTTATATAGTCTTTTTTTTATTACGATTAGAATGATATTGTATAGTTATAATGTGACTTATTTTGTATGATGGTTTTTAAATTTTGTATTATGATCTTATCACAAATTTTAAGATTTTCACTTTTCAATAATAACTTTTCTGTTAGTTTGAAATGTAGTAATTACATACAATATTCTCCAAATATACCTGAAAACATTTGTTATTACCGACTCTCTTAGTAATTACAAATATTCGTTAAGAACAATAATATAGATGACGTCAAAAGAAGACTTTTGTATTGAAATGCCGTGACACAATCGAACTGCCGAACTTGTGTTGCCCTTTGTTCGCCAACTCTAATGATATTAATTGAAATCTCGACTGAATAGTAACAATATCACTCGGGACATATTTAGATAATTAATTAGTTTACGGAAGGCAAGTTGTGAAATTGCATGATATAATTTCATCAATTTGAACGAGTAAACCTTGTCAAATGTTTTACTTGCTACTTAAGCAAGTAAAACATTTGACAATTCTTGAAAATGATAAATTAGTAGGTATGGTATGGTAGTGGTCGTTAATAATTGCTCGATGTCGAAGTGGCCTTAAACAAATATATTTAAAAAAAACTTTGACAAAATCACTTCGTTAGTATTCCTTGGCGAAGCTGTGTGATGTCGTTGGTTTAGGTAATAATGTTCTTTAGGGTCAGTTCACACCGTGACGATACGCGACGCTTCGCGCACTGCATTTTTAAAGATAGCTATTTAAAATTGAACTTTATTCACTACACAAAAAAATGTAACACGTTTCATATGACATCAGTCGTACACTGCACATGCGAAGTGCAGCGCGGTGAAACCTGATATTCGAACTCTTACAATGAAACGTGTAATTAATAAAGATCCATTTTGAATAGCTATCTTTAAAATGCAGCATCATATCGTTTCAGTGTGTATTGACCCCAAAGACTATAATAATGCGCGTAGCAGTAAGCTGCTATTACTAACACTACTCCATTTACCACTTGGCAAAACTAAAAGCATTAACACATGTACGGATTTGGTAAGGAGCAGACCACGGATTTGGTTGCCAACTTAGTTGTTTCTCCCTAAAATTAGGGGAAAAATTCTCTATGTGGAGTTATTTTTAGGGTTATTTTTAGATGTTTGTATTTTTTGTTTTTAATTAAATTACGTTATTGAATTGTTACATCGATAGGAGGGATAATAATTCAATAACTTTTGGAAGTATACAAGAATACTGCGCCCTCAATGTATAAAAGAATCATGGTCAGCATGATATTACAAAACATTTTTTTTTTATTATTTTCATAACAGTTTATTTAGGTTTCTTCTCTCCTTTAATTTATTTTCATTGTCAGTGGAGCTTCAGCCACTTTTCTCTATCTTTCACTTGTACCTCTATATAGGACATGACATTTACATTATCTACAAGTTGACTATATTTTTTCCTTGGCCTTTCCCTACCCCTTTTTTCTTCTATCTTTCCTTCTAATATCCTCCTCATGAATGTGTCATGTCTTATAAGATGCCGAATCATCTTTTCTATTCTATTTTATATGTTTTTAATATGTTTCTCTTTCTCCTATCATCTGTTGCACGTCTTCGTCATTTAAGTTTGGTGAGAAATATTTTTGAGAGTTGGACCACTGCACAAAAATCGGAATGCACTGAAAGGAGAACTCTGTGCTAATACAATAGACCTGAAAATCAAACACACAACAATATAATCATAATGGTCTGCTTCAGACCAAATCAGTACGTGTGTAAGCATTCTTAGGTTTAATTTCGTTACTGGGAAGAAACGAATGAGGGTTTATCATTATTTTTTTTTGCCGTTGGATTATACCCAACGTCAGGGGGGTGTCACTACGCCGTTCCGCCGCCGCTACAAGCTACAAGTACATACCGAGACTCCCCAACGTTGGGGCGATTCAATGGTTGCCAGTTGCCACTTGCCACGCACTGACCGGCCGCGCCGTGGCGCACGCGCGCGCCTCTTACGCAGTACGACTCACTTTACGTCGCAAACGCGTGTCATATTTTAATTGGCAAAAATATGTATCCAAAAAAATACTGCATTGCAGCCGATTGTCGGAACAATGAAAAAAATAGCAATTGTTAGTTTTTCTCGGTTCCGGCAAGTGAGAAAGATAGCGAATGGTACGATAATCATTACTCATTTATATCTACTGTCATGGTACCTAAATCTATAACAATAATTATTAAATATACACACAAAAGTTTTATATTATATGCTTATTTAAAATAGGTAGCTGCATATACATACATATTATAATCCATACATACTAAGGCGGGTCAATAAGTCCGTGACTTTTTGAATTTCTAACCTCCTTACTGAAAAAGCAACACTACTCCTGTCAACAGGCATCTGTCAGTTGACTCCTATCAAAATTTGAACTTGCTGCGTCAGTTAGTTTGTGTTTTACAGCTATCTTTATCAGACTATCCAGTAACTTAAGGAAACAATGGAAAAAAGTGAATTTCGTGTGCTTATTAAGCATTATTTTTTGCGAAAAAAAACCATTACCAAGACCAAGGCTAAGCTTGATAAATACTATGGGGACTCTGCACCAGTGGTTTACTGAATTTCGTTGTGCCCGTACAAGCACTGAAGATGCCGAACGTCCTGGACGCCCAGTTGAGGTCTCTACACCCGAAACAATCGAAAAAATTCACGATATGGTGTTGGCCGACCGAAGATTGAAAGTTCAAGAGATTGTGGAAGCCATAGGCATCTCGCATGGCTCAGTGGTTTCAATTTTGAATGATCACTTGGGCATGAGAAAGCTTTCCGCAAGATGGGTGCCGCGTTTGCTCACAGTCGACCACAAACGCAATCGTGTAACAACTTCACAGGAAGGTTTGGCGTTGTTTAATCACAATATGGAGGAGTTATTGCGCCGTTTTGTAACCGTGGACGAAACATGGATCCATCACAACACACCAGAGACCAAACAACAGTCAAAACAGTGGGTTTCTAAGGGTGAATCGGCGCCAAAGAAGGCCAAGGTGGGTTTGTCAGCCAATAAAGTTATGGCGACTGTTTTTTGGGATGCACGTGGGATAATCCACATTGACTATCTTCAAAAGGGAAGAACAATTAATGGGGAATATTATGCCAACTTATTGGACCGCTTCAATGAGGATTTGAAAAAAAACCGACCTCATTTGGCCAAGAAAAAAGTTCTTTTTCACCAAGACAATACAAAGGTGCACACATGTGCAGTTGCCATGGCAAAAATCCATGAATTGGGCTATGAATTGCTCCCACATCTACCCTATTCTCCAGATTTGGCTCCGAGTGACTACTTCTTGTTCCCAAACCTGAAAAAATGGCTCGGTGGAAAAAGATTTGACTCCAATGATGAAGTCATCTCGCAAACAAAGGCCTATTTTGAGGACCTCGACAAATCATATTTTTTGGAAGGGATAAAAAAATTGGAGAAGCGTTGGACAAAGTGTATAGAGCTCAAGGGGGACTACGTTGAAAAATAAAATGATTTATTTATCAAAAAAACTGTGTTTTATTCCAAAAGTCACGGACTTATTGACCCGCCCTCGTACATCAAAAGAAAATCACGTGTCGTGTTTGTGTAAACTGATTTATATGTTCGGTATTCATTTACCTAATAGGTACATAGGTATAACAGTTTCCGCTTGTATACCTTGCGTGGTATTTATGTTCGGTCGGTATGTTGTATGGTATCTATATAATATGTATTGTATCATTATTATATATTATATCGTCGTCTAGTATAAATCTGATAGTATAATCTAAGATATTTAATTAAAGTATTGACAAATGACAACCCTATTTTCGGAATATCTGACAAGGTTTAGAATAATGTCGACCTTCGCGCGGCGACAGAGAGCTCAATTTCGGCTGCTCGCGTGCGGTCCGTTTGTTAATAATAATTATATAGGCACATAAAAAGGCGGCATTTGTGAAGATCAAAACAGAGAGACTTCTGTACCTTGTACTATTATCTATTCTGTGCCAACGTACACAAATCGTGCCAGAAGTGGTATCGAAAACTGTCAATTAGAAATTTTCGACTCTTTTTCCGTCATCGTGTTTAAATCGGGTCTGTCGTGTCAAACATCCGTGAAATGTCACGAATTTGAAAACCCTCATTGAATCTAAGTTTCGCCTGAGTAGTATTATCATATTATCTCATTACTCATTCAGTGAATATACCTATAGTTTAATGTGCCATAATTAATGTAAGTATGACAATTACTGAGCAATACATTGCAGGCTTGTCAAACGACTGATAATATGTTACAGCTTATTATCTATTCGCGTTAAGAAGACATTAAATATCGATAAATCACGCGTACATACTATTTCAAAATGGCTTACTGTAATTGTTTAATTAATAAACACGCCTTATGCGTCATTGGTAAATTTTGGTAATATTTTTTAGGGATCCGTATTTTATGTCTTGGAACCCTTATGGTTTCGTCGTGTCCGTCTGTCTTCAGCTTACCGTCTAAACGATTAGTTTTCAGATATCGACCCAGCCGTTTTAGAGGGGGAACGCTCTATTTTAACAAAAACATTCGCTTTAACGCTTAATATCTCGCATATATATCTCGCGGATACCTAAATCAAAAAATCATCTTAGCAACCTCTCAATTTTTTTAAAAGATCTATCTTATGATACCCTACACTACGGGGTAGACGCGAGAAAAGAAAAACATCCCCACTTTACGTGTAAGTAAGGTACCTAGCTCAAAAAAAAAACTCACTGCACTGCAATTTTATTTTAGCACTTTGTCGACGTAGTAAATACACATATCCATGCAATGTTTCATCTTTCTAGCACTAACCGTTTGGACGATAAGCAGAAGACCGACGGACGGGCATGACGAAACCATAAGGGTTCCAAGACGTGAACTATGGAACCCCAAAAATGGAAATGTTGTGGCAGATTGAGCAACGTCCAAACCAAATCAACGTAACAAAACTATACCTTTCAATGGCACGGTAGTGTGTGTAAATAATCTGAGGTAGTGTGTGTCGTTTGTTATTTTTATAATCTTATGTCTTACTAAGCATTATTAAAAAAAATATTGCACACCTTTTTTTATATTGATTTCAAACTCATCGGTACGCGAAATTATTCTCGTGAAACTGGGCTCGAAGTTTTTGCTCTACGTACCTATTAATATATAAAATATGTATATAAATTAGTATACATATTTTCATTAAACCGCCTACAAAAACAGAGAGGTGTTACAAGTTTGACGTGTCCGTCTGTATCAGTTTATGTTGTCATGTAGCTTCACTTATAATACGATCAAAGTAAAATGATGATGTTGTGAGGACAGAATTAGGTAAGTAAGTATCCTATTATACATATTATAAGTGAACTGGGTGACGGCACATTTAACATAATAGAGGAAAACTAAATAATAGGTCCAACAGTGGTAATTTATTACAGAACGAGCAAAATACAGTCTGAGCTCACAATCTAAAAAGTAAAAAATCAATTTATCTTCCCTGCCTTCAAAGGGAATCGCGGATCGGAGCGCTCAATAGAAACAAATATATGGAGGTAAAAGATTAATGGCTTAAAAGCTAAACTGTCGACGATTTTTGCATATAATAACCAAAATATAGTTTATGCGACGAGTTTAAAACTTTTTCTGCCACGCTTTTAGGAAATATTTTTTTTTTTTGCACACAAAAAAAATATAACAGTATGTATAAGGCTAAGATCTCACGGAGCGGTTTTCTCCCGCGCCCGCCGCGGTTCAACGCCCCAACTTCTGTAGAATGCAGATATGTATGTAAAAAATTAAAGAACAACTCACGGCGCGTTTTAGGCCCAAGGTACGCGCGGTTGTTCGCGGGTCCCGCTGCACCGGCGGGCAACTAGTAGAATCGCGCGGACCGCGGTCACCCGCAGCCTCGGCGGGTATCGCCCGCGCGCTCTGCGTTCGGTTTGCGGGCGAAATTCAGAAATTATATTGTAAATTTGTATTTGCCTTTTTGTAACCGCGCGTCCTGCGATTTTCGCCCGCCACGTCGCCACGCCCGACTCGTGAGTTTAGAAATAATACCGCAGTTCGACGACCGCGGCGGGCACGGAAAAAAACCGCTCCGTGAGTTCTTAGCGTTACGCTGTTTGTCCACCGCCATCGTCAACGGGACGTGACCGAGAATGAGTTTATTTCAGGCCGAGATTAAGTTGACGTGACGGCGATCGTTTGTCCACTGCGACGATCTCGGTGGTTCATTATGTACTTAATGTGTGTTACATACATTATGTAAATTGTACTGATTACATATTTAATTTTCGGGTCCATCTCCTTAACGTTCGGCTCCAGAAAGACATTTATGTCATGCAGTACATTCAAAAATTGTATCTTTGGATGCATCCTTAGTTTTATCCCACAAACATTATATTAACGTTCGGCAAGTTCTATTAACGACCTCTGTGGCTCAGTGGTTCAGCACGTTGGTGCTCAAGCCGGGGGTCGCGGGTTCGAATCCCGCCGAAGGAACTAAAAGTTTTTCTGTGTTCCTGGGTCATGGATGTGTATTAAATATGTGTATAATATAATAAAAATCTAATATATATGTATAGTATAAAAGTATTAAATATACTTCCCGTTTTCTGGTACCTGTAACACAAGTTCTTCGGATACTTAGCACGGGGCCAGATTGACGTGGTGTGAAGCGTCCATAGATATTATTATTATTATTATTAATGAATAAATGGCGTATTTAAATTTCCCGTCCATTTTTATTATCTTGTTGTTATGTTCTCGGTGACGTCCCGGTGACGGTGGCGGTGGACACGTTTATATTCCTATATATATATATATATATATATATATATATATATATATGTATTGCCGCCAATTCGGCCCATCACAATCTCGGGCCGATTCCTAGCGGTAGCGCCGAACTAAGCGATATTTCGGCGGACGGGATGACGGGCGTGCGGTGGACATACGGGCATGTATGTGTCACTAAATCGGCGGCGTCATCTCGTTCTCGTTGACGTCTCGTTGACGGTGGGACAAACATCCTAAGGCCGTTTGCACGCCGACCGCGACCGCCAACGGGACGTCAACGAGAACGAGATTATTTCTGGTCGAGATTAGATTGACGGGACGGGCGTGCGGTGGACAGACGGCTATAGCAAATGTATGTATCGCTACTTCGGCGCCGTCATGTCTTTCTCGTTGACGTCCCGTTGATGGTGGCAGTGGATAAACCGCGTAAAGGGTTTTAACGCGTCGCGTCACGGTCACATAAACAAAATATTGAAAAGCGACAGATTTACGCGACGCTAACTTTTTTTGCCACGATTTTAGAATCGACGCAAACTTGTGGTCCACAAGCAACTGCACGCGCCCTCGCTAAACAGCCGAGTCGCTCGTCTGCGGCGCATATATATAACACTTCCAAAACTCAAGTACGGATTCAATAACATAAGCAGTAAATCATGTGCCCGAAGCATCCGCTATGGATTTTTGTAAGCGTTATTTTATAAGTGAATGAACAAATATGTATGTCAAAGACGCGTCGCAGTCTCTTGTCGCCCGTCTACGCTGAGCAAAAGCTAAACAAAATATTTTACCGACAGGTTTATGCAACTAGCTAACGTTTTTTGCCACGCTTTTAAGCGAGATGCGTATATATTTACAATGACGATGTATTTTTATTTATGTAGGTTACATTTCACGCCGGCTGACTTCAAAATGTTCGCGTTATTAGTACTGCATTCGTACTTCTCTGTATAAATCTGTTACACTTACTTCCGTCAAATTAATATTTTACTAAAGTAAAAAGTTACTGCATTTTACATGCAATTTAATGTTACAAATGTTTTATTAACCAAATGTTTTATATTAACTTAAAATATTATAATGGCCTTCTGGGTTTTAATTTCATTAACTATGGTCACAGCATTGCAATAAATAAAATTATAGGTATATTATATTATTTGTCAACTAGGTGTTTCCCGGGACTTCGTAGACATAATCCTGCGCTAACCGTTCATTTTCCTGCGTACCAAATTTCATCAAAATCCAGTCGAATAGTTTCTGCGCCTATTCAATGCAAACAAACAAATCTTTCCTCTTTATAATATTAGTCAAGATAGAAGAGTCTCTTCCTCATTCGATTTTTGGTTTTATCAATTGTCAAATCATTACGACGCTAGTGGTTTCCTCTTAAAAAGTTACATCAAAATCGCTTATTAACACGTCGCTACGATGCCAGTACACGAACTTAGAACACACCTCTTTTTGTTACTCGAAACTTCTGTCCCTAGTGGTATGAAGTTCGCGCAAGTTTCTGCAAAAATCTCTAATTTGGTCCCCCGAGGTTGTTGCGTCATAGTTCTGTTGAACAAATCTTCAGCCACTTCAATTCTCTAGAGGTTCGCTAAAGTCGGGTCGCACTTGTAGCACGTATACAACATTCTTTAACTTATATTAAGACTATTTTTACACTGAACTCAAGTGAACTGATTAGGTCACCGCAGGAAGTTTTCGTGGCCGCGTATAGTTATTAAAGTGGCTTGGTATTGGCTTGCTATTATTGTGAGATCTTTTATGGAAAAGCCTTATGATTAGTTATTATTGCTATATTGATACGAGCACAACTTTCAGTACAGTTTTAGTATAATTTTGCAATCGGGGGAGTGTTAAATTTGGCCGGTAAATTGACATACACTACCGTGCTTTTGACAGATTGTCCATCTGTTACTAAGTTAAATATTATTTACAATTATTATTATGGGCGAATTTCTAAGACGGATCCTCCTCTTGTTTATATTAACTTGCGTATGTTTGCGTCAAATATAACTAGATAAAATATTATATTATGATCAGCATATTTCTTTAATTCCTACTGTGGCGGACCAATGATTGCCACAATCCTGAATCGCGCTATCGATGTTTTCTATGATCGGCACTATATATACGACATCTGAAATTCATACACCTGGGCTTCGGCCTGACCGAGCATAGCACCTCGCTCGGTCGGAGATCTCCCTTTGGGGCATCCACTCTTCCCACACTACCAAAGATTATAATATTGTTAGATATTCCTGGCAAACAACGGCGCACAGCCTAAGCTTCTAAAACAAACCATCGTATTTCTTGCACTTTATTTTTTGAGCCGAAACAATTTGTCGCTTTACGAGTAAATCTGCGAAGGCCAGGACTTATGGACGGGAGCGTGGGTGGGGTTCCTCGGGCGTTAAATATTATCGCTACTTTGGTTTACGAGTTCTCAGGTTCCGGACAAGGAAAACTTTTCCATCTGCTTATGTAATATATTTCGGTTATTTTAAGTTACAAAGAAGGAAAATAACATAATATTCTGGGGTAAATAAATAAAATACTTTGTATTCGGTGGTACTTATCTTATACTAGCTAGGTCTTATTTCTGGAAATAGCGCATTTTTTAGATATAAGATTTTGCTTTCATCGTGAAGCAATAATATATCAATATTTTTTACTTAATGGCAATTTGGTATAGGCACGTATAATTTTTGCGTTGTTGGCAAATCGGTGTCTCGTTTTCGAATCACGGTCAGACGAATATTTTTGTGTTTTTTTTTATCTACTAGAATTCCGAACTAAGCTCGGTTAGCCAGGTTATTAAGATATTAACTTAGGCCTTTTCATCCGTTATTGGATGATTTATACAGTATTCTCCGAGCGAAGAAAACCACTCTTGAAATACTGTAGTGCCTGGGACGGTCGGTTTTTCAATGTCGTATGGTTGCCCAAGCACATACGGCATTCTCACAACCTAGTCAGCCTAGTCCAGAGGAATGACTGGTCAATACATCTGGGGCCAACCATGTGCGGGTTACCTCACGATGTTTTCCTTCACCGTCCGTATAATGAACTTAAGATCTGAAAATGTCACATTAGTACACGCCACAACCTGGGAATCGAACCTGCACTCTCTAGAGTGCGAATGAAACGGTCTACCCACTAGGCCACGGAGCTCTCTCTATTTAAGATGTTATGACAAGAATTATTCTCATCGGAATCATCCTATGCGTACGTTTTCTGCGTGCCACTCTTACCGCAATGTACAAGGAGGTTCAAGCTTGGTGTAGAGACAGCAGTCAGGCGAACCCGTACATGGTAGTTTGTTACATAAATTGTCGTTACCTATTTACTCTGCTTACATTTATTATAGGCTGAGCTATACTCACTCTGCACGACATGCACAGTGACAGACGCGGCTTTCGCATTGGCCGGCACGCAGGTATAGTTGCCAGCGTGGCGAGGCTCCGCCTTGCCAATCATCAGCTCGCTGGTTTGACGACCGTTGTGGACGCTTACGCCATCTATAACAAAGTGATTATCACTATCACTTCCGAAGTAAATGGTACCTGTCATTAAGGGGTTTTCTAAGATCTTTTTGCGTCTTAGCACTTTACAATGTCGTGTCCATGTCGTACGTTTTCTAATAGTCTGTGCTATAACAATGCGACATTACAATGATTGTGTATGTTTGAATCCTGAATATAGTGCTTATCATAATAAAATAATAGCAAACAGGTGATCACATAAGTTTCGTACCAACCTCAAGAGGAAATAAAAGATAAAATAAGATAGATAATATAATTAGATACTCTAACAGAACCGATTGGTCACCCGTCTCACTGAATTGTCAAGATTCTGATCCTAGGGAACGGTATAAGATTTGGAAATGAAATTATTTTTTTTTTTTTATTCTCAAGTTACCTATAGAGTTTAGAAAGCAAACTCTTTAATTTACTGCCTTTTGTAATGATTGGTCGAGGAAAGTGACACTAGATAATAATAACAGCTTCCCACACCGATTTCGGTGACGGTGGCCGGTTTCATTGAAACCAGGCCAGCTCGAGTTATTTTTTAGTGCTCAAGTGTGTGCGCAGTATTCAGGAGCACTCTATCAGCCTGCATAGTCCTAACCAAACTTGGAAACAACATTTTTTTTTGTTCCAATGCGGGAATCGAACCCGAGTCGAGAGCCAAGCTCTAACCATTAGACTACGGAGGCTGTTAATATAGTGTCACTGACAAAACACTATTATAACCCAAACTGACGTAGCATGAAAAGTAAAATATAAGCGCGGTGTGAGATACCGCAAATAATTGCAGCACATCTCAGCTAGTACTCACGCAAAACTACTTTCTACAGGAACAAGAATGTTCACTTGTTTCAAATAATACACCACGTATTATATACTAGGATGGAATAAAATAATTTTAAAATTCAATCCGCAGCCGGTAATGTTGTATTAAATTTGATTTTACAATCCTATTTGAGTAATACGCCCTGGTCTTAGCGCGATCGGGTACATTTTGTGTTGCCACGACCGGATACAGCTTTTATGATACGCTTTTTTATGAAATGGATGCAATCGAGTAAACGGATCGCCTGATGGTTTGTTAGAAAGTAGCCACCCGAAACACCAGAGGAATTAGGTACTAGTGAGTTTTCGGCCTTTATGACGTGCTCCTATTGGCTGATAGCGGTAGTAAAAATGTAAGAAATATTTTGTTGCGGTAGCGCGCGGCTACAATCGGTTGCCCGTGTGGACAGAGCCTTAAACGGTCTTCATATAAGTTACAAAGCAATCCAAAGGCAATTCCCTGCCTTTGGATTCGATTGAAAAGGAAAATATTATTGTTTCCAGTGTCTATGCTCAAGAATTAGGTCGTCTTTATGTTGCGTTCCTATTTCATGATTGTTTCAAAACATTGAGAAAATTGTCATCTTTGTACTGTGCTCTAGTTTAACTTAAGTACATACTTTCCAAAATATTTTCTTGTAAACTATTTTTATAAGAGCATAAAAAATATATAACACGTCCAGATGACTTTATTTTTCTTTAATAGATTTTATTCAGTTTAAAGAAATACATACAATTTTACCAAATCGATATCTGAACTGAGACAGGAACTCTAAAAACCCTGAATGTTTCATAATATATATACCTTTTAAAGAACATTATGTTCAATGTTCATAATACAAAGGGTTATAAAGTGTTATAAAAATGCTACATACATACATTTAATTAGCATTGCCTTAAAAAAATCAGAATTATTAAGGATGCCTGTGAACATGAAAAGAATTACACTGCTATTTAAACCAGACGAAATTACAAGAACCATAAAATACTGAGAAATAATATTTTATTCTTTTCCGAAATGGAATATGATAAATGTATTGCATAAAAGCATTATTTTGTAAAAAAGTGGTAATATGTATAATAAGTCAGGATATTTTTATATTGAACGTAGCTTATTATACGAATGAGGTATTGAAAAAGAATGAAAAGAAACCTCCCAAGTACTCTTATCAGTTGCTGTGACTTCCACTTTGTCGCGCCTTCCACTTCCACGCTGTCAAAGAAAATCTATTACTAACGTAAAGCAGTGTGCCAGAACCTACGACTACTAAACAACTTTGTGGTCAAACAGATGTATCAAGAAACGTTGAAATTCAGAAAAGTTGCACGTTCAATGTCATGAGCACATTCTAGATATCATGGCCTTACAGAAAAGTGGCGTGAACTATTGTCATGTATTTCACTGAATGATTAAGGATACCTGATGGAACTCCACTAGTATTGCGGGTTTGATAAGCGCAATAATTAATAAACATCAGGCGAATCATATTTTACTCCTTTGCCGATCTAATTATATAAAAACGATAAGGCTTTTTCTACTTACTCAGATCATAGTTGATCATTCTGTTCTCAAAGTACCAGAACACGTAAGAGGGTGGTTCCGTAGACCGCTTGACGATGCACACCAGCTTCAGCATGGAGCCTTCGTGGATGATCTTCTCAGATTCACCCACTATCTCCGCGTATGCCGCTAAACACAAGATTTAGATACATAAATAGAAATTTATATGTTTTACATAATTTTTGTCAAAAACTTCATATCTGATAGCATACACTTTAGTGTTTAAGTTATTTCTTTTAATAAAGGAACAGAATATTAGCAATTATTATTGTAATCGTTCTTAGTTTAGGCGAGAAAGCGTTAAAAAAGCGAGAAAGTGAAAAATTCAACGCTTCTTTAAACACTCTATCCTATGAGTTATCATAATTAGTATCATCATCATCATATTATATATTATTACGTGAAGCAAAAACTTTCAGTACGGTTTTACGAGAATCGTGCGTACGGAGGAGTATGATATTTCGCACATTTAAAGTTTATGTAGAGGAAGGTGTGCAGAAAGCAAATATTTTTTTTAATAATGCTTAGAAATTCATACAATTAATAAAAATAACAACAATGCACACTACCTCAGATTATTAACACAAAAGAAACTTTATAATGTTTAAATTTAAAATTTTGCTATAATAGGGGCTTATTTCAACCACAGAGCAACCACTAGTTTGTGTAAATAGGGAAACATACATTTATGATATTACATCCTTCCGTACACAAGCCGATAAAAAAGCAACAAGCTTTGCTTTAGCATTAAACGGAACAGTGTTGCAAATACAATTCAATAAAAAGGCAATAATATAAAATATTTATGGAGATAAATTTAAGACTAGCACACTTACCAACTAGGACCAATTTAAAAAATATACTGGTGGGCGGATGTGTGGGTACTTGACACTCGTAGTAGCCCGCGTCCGCCGACGTCGCGAAACGGATGTGCAGCGCCCAGTCCTGAAAAAAGGAACATTTTTAGAATATGAGTGGAACGTTGGATGAATTTCTATGAGACTTTGGAAAAATACAAGAACTAATAAACTAGAATCCTCGTTACAAACTAGTTTTTGCCCGCGGCTCCGCCCGCGTAAATACGGTATCCCAGGGGAACATTGTACTTTTTTGGTATAAAGAGTAGCCTGTGTTAATCCAGAGCTCAAACTACTACCTTATCAAAATCAGTTCAGTAGTTTTTGCGTGAAAGAGTAATAAACATCCATACATTCATACTATAATACCATACCATATAATATTAGTATTTAGTAGGATGTGAATGTGAGTTTGCTTGTTTGGTTATTACGCTTTCACGTAAAAACTAATTAACCGGTCATCATGAAATTTAATACAGATATAAAGTAGACCACGGAGAAGGGCATAGGCTACTTTTTATCGCAGGAAAAATTACAGCTCCCGTGGAAAACACTGTATTTACGCTGGCAAAGCCGCGATCAAAAGCTAGTATTTATATAATTTACTTATTTATGTGTGACACACTTAAAGGCACGAGTATAGTTCATTTTAGACTACGCTTTACTATTTTGCTGTATAGTATAGCAAAGATGGACCTAATGCTATACTATATAGCATGGCGTTTACATTACGCGATCGCAATCATTTATAGTATATAGCAAGCTCAGTATGGTTGTGTCACTCGTTTCGCTTGCGGGACGGCCGGGGGTGAGGGAGGAGGAAGAGGGCGGCGTGCGATATAGCACAGCATGAACTCGGCGTATCGCATCTTTTTGTAGCGTATAGTAAGAGAATAATATACAGTACGGTGCAATGTGAACGTGTCCATAACAATGTATGGTGCGCGATATTGTTGTGCTATGGAGCTTTATACTATATGCTATTATATAAATCCTTGTTTATAAATATATTGTTAATCTGAATGTAGGAAATGGCTTTAACAATTACCATGAAATTTAGTACGCAGCGGGTTTAAGCGGTGAAAAATCGATCTAGCTAGTTTTTTTTCCCAGGAGACCGCGAATTTTTAAGTTTTTATATAGTTTTTCTTTAGCTGTCAAGCTCATGGCTCAGCTACGTATACCTTGCACTTTTTGCACTATTGGCAAATTGGTGTCCCGGGTTCGAGTCTCGGTCAGGCTTATATTTTTAATACCTACCGTCATCTGTTATATTTTACCATACCTGAACTTTGAACTAAGCTCGGTCTTAGGTAGTAAGGTTTTTAGTTCAGGTAGGTATACTATATTATGAGTCGAATAATTTAAATCAATGTTTTAAAGTGAAACTTTTATTACATTGTCTCAAACTTTTTCGTCTTTTATGAAATGATCGATGATATACTGTAGAAGGCAGAAATTAAAAAAAAAAAAAAAAAAGAATTTATTTTTTTCAATTTAAAAAAAAAAACAAATTTTCAGTCGGATAAGGCAAGTATTATCTTATAACTTATTTATTTTACGAAATCATTGTATCAATAAATTAAATGTAACAACATACACAAGAGTACATAATATAAATAAGAATAAAAGTGAACGATAAAAATACAATAATTTACCTTCACATGTCGTCCGTGGGCTGAAAAGAACCTGGTGTCCGCGCTGTAAGTAACGAGTCCCACGGACAGCAGCGAGTAATCTTTCCTCCGGATCCACGTGACCTACAAAACATTCATCGATTTCGTCCAATTCGAAACGCTTTAAAGTTTTATGACGTCCATAAAATGTCGCTCGAGTACACGATATACTAGAGAGACAATAGACTCTCACGAAATGTTATCACCACCAATTATTAAATCGTAAAGTAAAGCTACAGAATTTTGTCTGAATTCTAAATTTAATGCCGATACGAATACACATTTTGCTTCATATAATTTTATGTATCCAATAGAAATTAAATCCTATTTTCGTTACTTGAATTTTTGTTTTAGTACTTGAAATATGCTCAAATTATAGTTTCCATGATTTGCCTAACAGTTGACATATGGACCATACTACCAATAGTACCAACCGGCATGACGCATTTGAAATTGACACAAACAGCCCAATCTACGCCCATAGGTGATTAGTTTTAACTGATCCAATCGGTAGCGTCATGCCGATTGGACGAAGGCAGGCTACACTTTAAAGACATCCCCACAAAGTGCCTGCCAGAGCTATTATGGAATGTTTTTATAGAAGTAATTCAGGAAGCGTGCTAATATTTTAATAGCAGTAATTTATGGAGTCTTCTAACTCTGAGTTAACCATTTATGCCTTCTTATTCTTAGATTTTATAGTCTTTATTAAATTAGTGGACATAAATACAGTAACAGCAAAAATTTTATCCCCTAGTAAAATTTTGATGGATCCATTTTATTTCACTTCTAAAACTAGTCCGTATAATATGGTTACGTCCATAAAGATAACGTAAATATTAAAGATATTAAAAATACCATCCCGAACGAATCCAGAACTGGGATATTATATGAAATACAGAAATACTTTGTAATTGAATAAATAAAGCTTCAAAGCTTGGCAAAATTGAGGTTTATTCAGTGAATAACAAATAGAGGACTTAAAAACAGTTGAAAAATAAATCTGGTTAAATAAAAATTATTTCTTTTTCGTTGTTCTCGGCTAACAAATCGTTAGTTTTTTGCTGTCGTAAGCCATTTTACTAGATTACCCTAATATTCACCATAAAGTAAATAACAATATTATCATTGAATTTATATGTAATATTTAAATATTTGTGCCTTGTTACCTTATAGTAAATAATAATATTAACCATTGAAATTTTAGTTATGTTTGAATTTAACACTGTTCTTATGAGATACATCTACATATTCTTGTAAAACTTTTTAAATACTTATCTATCTTTATCCTTTAAGCTACGTTATACAATTTCAATAATGCTTACCGTGTTTTCTGTTATGTCACTGACTTCGCAATGAAGCACAGCTGTTGTTCCTATCTGAGCTATAACCATAGTGCAGTTATCAGTTAAAAATATACCAACTTTTCCACCTTTCCCACCTAACTTATTAACTCCCGACGCTGCTGAGTCTCTGTACATTTTCTTAACTTTATTTATAGATTTTGACAGCGATGTTTCATCTATTTCTAAAACGATTTCTTTATTTCGATCGTGATGGTTGCTATTGTATTTTTCTTGATTTGCTATTTCTTCGTCTATTATGTTGTCGATATTTATTATGTCTTCGTTATTATTATTGTCTAGTATGGAGGATAGTCGGAGAGGTTTTGGTAGCTTGGGATATGGTATGTGTGTTGAGGCACTAGTGGAGAATGGCTCCGTAGAATCTTCACCATCTACGGTTGTGTAAATAAGAGTTGTCTGAGTGGACGATGTAGTAGTTGTAGTTGTTCTTCTCCTGTGACCTGAAATTTATGTAGTTTTTAACGTAAATATTAAACAAAGCACTCTGTCTCCATGTCAAACAAAGTTTAGTTGTTTGTTGAATACAATACAACGATAGTAAATTCATAATATTGAGTGCACGCCTACACTAATTCTATTGAAAAAATATTCATCATATTTCACTGAAATAAAAATATATAACGACACACTGATGGATGTAGGAACGGGAAGTCCGCTCTAGATGTTAGAAATGATTGATTTCTATTGAAAAAATGAATCGCTAAAATGAATATTTTTACTTCATTTCTCATATTTGTTTTTAGCTTCCCTCGTTGTAGAGTACCTACTGATTTGTTGGCGTTCTAAGAAAGACGTGTATTTGCGATACCAGCACTAATATACGCTCCAAGTTAGGAAAAAAGTCAGTAAATAAGTTAGATGCTCTTTAAGAAATTAGAAAAGTTAAAACCTATGTGGTATTTCAAAAATCTTAATACAATCTGAATTAAAATGATCTTGAAATTTGTATTTAACACAAATATAGGTTTAAAACAAGTGACAAATACCTTTTTTATGGTGCCTCGTGAAGTTCCCAAAAACGCTACCTAACCTCTGCTGATTTCTAGCCGTGCAGAGCTCCAATGATTTCAAATCATCGGCGTTCTGCGCGACCATCATGGGAGACCGCTTCGACTCCATAGCACCCGTGTTCACTAACAACTCAGCTTCCAGTAGTAGAACAATAGTTGCATAGAGTAGTTTTAGTTCTCTATAGCAAAACATTGTTTTGGCACTGAGAACGGTGGTCACATTTGGGCTAGGTTTTCACATCTCGTTCCACATAAATTAATTGTCATTATAAGGTGTGTAAGTCGCTACCTCGCTTCGAACGATGTTGGAATCTTTAGCTTGTGCATTCTGAAACAAGTGAAAATGCTGGTTAGTTAACTATAATAAAACCAGGGGTCCTAGCAGGGTCATTTGACAGCGGAGTAAACGTAACGTTATCAAATGAGAATTGTATGAAAATCTGTCAAAATCATGATACAATACGACCATACAAATTTTAACAACGTTACGTTTACGCCGCTTTCAAATGTTCCTGCTAGGCCCCCAGTTAGTCGTCTCTGGTAATTTAATCTTATAATAATACAGTTTCCATGCAGTCACGATATGTTTAAACAGCGAAATGGTATTCTCATAAAATATGTCAAACCAATGTAAAAACGCGTTTTGATTGATCCAAAATCCAAAAATCAGTTTTTGATATCAAGACGATTAATTTATAATTCATTGAAATTAAATTGAAAGTCTAAGTTAAATACGAGAATTGGCGCCCTGGTATAACTTTCACTTATGAAATAAAATTTTGAAATATAATTGTATTTAAGTAAAAACGAAAATATCTACTTACATATTTTATATACAGACCTATTTTTCTACTTATTACCTAAATAGGCGACGAAGTTACTCCATCAAATAGGCACTTTTTTTTTCACAGCGTTTACCGTAGAATGATAGTTTAGGGAAAGTTTAGACGGTGAGAAATATTGAAATCATTGCGGGGAAATATATTGCGAGGACAGGTTAAAAAAAAAGACGACTGACTTTTCCTTTAATAATTGTTTACAGGTTTAATTTGTCACTTGCCTATTTAATATTTATAGGTGCGTTCAGATTACGTGTTTGATTTATTTTTAAAAAATCGGCCGGCTCAGTAGGTAGGCTTATGTGTAAGTGTAGGTTGTGAGTGTTAGTGTAGTTATTTATTTATTCTAGTTCATAGTTTAAGACAGAATAACGTGTCGGATATTCATCAAAACAAAGTCATACAATGATATAAAGTATAATGTGGTTCTACGAAGCTTTATAGATTTCCAATAACATTTTTACTTTCAGTATTTATAGGAAATAAGTTTTTATCCGTTGTCCCTCACGTTAATAGGGCTTAGGGCCGTTTGGCTAATAAGACGTGGCCTCTAATCCTCCGCCAGCGGTACCGGGTAATTGGTTACTTCTTCACTTGCTAATCAGACCAGAAAGTGATAAATGTAATGAGATTATTATTAATATTGTAATAAATATTGGTCTCACAGGAAACCGTCTGGAAAAGATATATTTTTATTGCGTTTTGTTTCGTCGGGTAAGAGACCGTCGAGTCGGGTAAGAGACCGGCTATATATTTCACCTTTAACTCCTATTTTATAACATGTCCCTATTGACAGATGTAACGCTTAACATAAGGCAATCTGTTATTATTATGTTTGTTAGCCGGTACTGAAAAGCTTATCCTACTAATATTATAGAATTATGTGACTAAAAACGCAAACGCAAAGATAAAAACGTGATTTGAAAACTAAATAATTGAAATTAGTTTTAATCCAGAGCATCGAATAATTCATTGCTCTTTATAATTATTTAAATTTACTCTTCTCAAATAAGGCACATGATAATATTAATTATATTTGATTTTATTAACTTCATTCCAGAGTTAAGCATCGAAAACAAACCAAATCCACGAAACCACGCGGAATCTGCTTGATCACGCGGAATCTGATGCGTATTCTGCTATGCCGCACGGAATTCGCGCGCACTAATGAATAAATTTCTATACGGGAAAACAACAATAATATCTCTTTTTCCGTTTTCTATATAATGTTGTTGCTATTAGATATATACCAATTAACTTTTGAGTTAATAGTGAATATTGATTCAGAATATTAAATGTACACAAAAGATCAATTTATTTCATTACGTAACACTGATTGCGATATTATTTTAGTATCAAAGGCATACCAAAATAATATTTCAAAGTGAATTTTTTTGTTATATATTTAATAATTTCATGTATATTTTTTGGGGTTCCATTGGAAATAAGTAACAATAGTTACTGCGTCACCGGTTACAGGACAGTACTGTCAGGTCAGTCAGTTAGGTCAATAGGTCAGTACATACCTACTACACTAAGTATCGAAAACCTATAAGATTTTTAAAATCCCTCCTTCATTCAACATTTCAATTATTTTGACTTTGAAAAAAATGTTCCTAGGCATTTTTATATATAGGAAATATTTTAAATTATGCATGGAATATATCTTACAATGAATAATATTATTAAGACTGAATAATTTCAAAACTTGACGCTACTTAACAACTCAGAATCAAATCGTAAATAAATTTACAACCGTATCCATTAATACAAGCAAGCGGGAAAATTATTTCTTCCGACGCAGAAAAAACCTAAGAGGCTAAGAGATTCTTAACTACCATTTAAGTTTTGAAACTTTCACTATGCTTTAAATATTTATAAAAGAAATAAAAGACAATTACGAGAATAAAATATACAAACTGTAGTAAACCTTCTGAAAGAGTTTCCAGGTATTACTAAAAAAGAGAAAACTTGAATGGCCTTTTAATGTGGTTTTTCTCGTTAATTCATATCTCAATTATTTTTTTCTTTTAACGGTACTCAGGCTTGGTGCATACACGCACATTGCGATCCGTGATAGCGATTAGCGACACTATGTAAATATTTTTATAGTGAAGCTGGACAGGGATCGGGGAAGTTTGCAACCTGTCGTATCTAGGCCATCCAAGACGTTAACCCTCGCTATAACTGCCATACTCTCCACTCATCACCGTTCTTACTAAACGGGGTAGAGAAGATGAAAATAAAAGTAGGAAACAAAAATGTAAATAATTGTCCTGAACAATGTTTTGGGGAATAGGAAGGCCCATAACAGAGTCATTAAAAATAATAGCTTATTAGCGAATTTCTGAACCGGTTACACGTGTGCGTCGAGTATAATACATAAAAAGAATGGTGGTCTGTTAAGTCGGTTCACGGACGATAATTTTACGTGATAACGTCATCACAAGCCGAACGCTTTGGCCGATCGTCCCTCTCTATCGCTTGTTCTGCGCTCTCACTTGCACGCTCGGCTCAGGCGGAACGTCACATTTTCAATTTTTCGTGACTGTAACCGGCGTTTATCAATTTATATGACGATATCACGTCAAAAATGTGGTAGCCAGAAGCCACTGACAATTAGTAGTTGTTGCCGCTTCTGAAATTGTGACAAATGTTTGATTTGGAGCTGCAGCATCTAGCTCGTTTGCGCCGAGCCTTAGGTCTATATTGCTGTGGCGTGCTTGAAACTATTTTTCTCCTACAGGTGCGGAACAGTCAAAGAATTTCCACCTGTATTGGCATTGTTTCTTTTGTTGTCTGTGTATCTTTCATTTTTATTTCGAGATTTGTTTCTATCAACTAATTAAGCAAATGAAGACACGACTTACATCCAGTAATCGATGTCATGCTTATCTAGCTGTTTCTGATTCGTTTTATGACCTTGTACTACGATCGACTATTCAACGCAGACTTTGAGATCAATCAGCTTTTGACAATTCCTCAAAAAGGTACTAAACGTTTTACACAGATTTCTTATTTGCGCAAACGAAGTCGCAGGAAATATCTAGTAGATAAAATCTCAGCTCCGCCATCTTGATTTAATGCACGTCCTCAAGACGAATGCAAAAGCAATTTATAAAGGAATCCTGCAAAATAGAGTGTCCTACATTTCGTGCGTTAAAACTCTGACAGAAGCGCCGGTTTTATTTAGAGCAGTTTAAGAGGGCGCTAGTGTAGCTCAGTGGACGTGTCATGTCAAGAATTCTTAAGTTCTAGAATAAACGCTCTGCAATTTAAATACGACCGGCTCTAGTTCTCACTTAATCTGCATTAATGCAAATTAAATAAGAGGTAAATTATTCATCTTGTTAATTTTGACATAAATTAAAATCGGGGTGAAATGCGTTATTTCACTTTCATATGCGTTGTGTTTTTTGTATTTCACCGAGTGAGGGTACTAGATTTTTTTAAATAAAAAAAAAACAGGGGGTAAACGAGCAAACGGATCACCTGATGGAAAGCAATGACCGTCGCCCATGGACACCTGCATCATTAGAGGACTTGTGTGCGTTGCCGACCTTTTAGGAGGGACTGGCACACTGGCTGGCTTCGGGTAAAGCGGACGGTGGAGGACTGCCACTCATCAAGGTGATGAGGATGATAAATATTTTGTCGCTTGGAACGGTGGCGAAAAGTTGCAGCAGGTTTAAGTCAGAACAATTCCTCGGAAGGTGCAGAGCGATGCTACATATCTACGTAGATCTAAGGAGTCAAGCCTGTTTGAAACACTATGGCAGTCGAAAATTTCAGCGGCCCTTCGTTAGATACGATCCAGAAGGAGAAGCTGGTAGTTTGGCGCCCCTGCCCAGAGATAAGAACAATATTCCATGTGAGCCCGAACCTGCGCTTTATAGAATTGTAGGTCTAGGGAATTGTCGACATGTTTAGAACACCAAGCTGCTTGGAGGCTAACTTGGCCTTACCCTCCAGATGATATCGGAACTGGACCTCGCTTGATATATTAACACCAAGCATTCCAATCTTGGAGGATAATCTAATTATGGGGGTGCTTTCAAAACGAGAACATATAACCATCGGTAACTTTTTAGCGGTGAACGCACAAACTCGTCTCTTAGAGGGGTTTAATTGGACTAAGTTAAGTCTACCCCACTCAGAGATTTTCTGCAACGAAATCTCAATTTCATAAACAGAAACGAGCAGTCAAATCAGGCGATTTGACTGCTCGTTTACCCGTGTCATTTTTTAGGAAGTTAAAACGAAGTCGATAGCAGCAGGTATACTAATATTTCATTCTGACACGGCAATTACAACCCCGTTTCAGTGGGAACCAGATTGTGAGCGCATTGTTACCAAATATGGTCATTAGTCGACAAACGTCGTTCTGTGCCGCGCCAAATGATTACAAAAGGTCATAAGGGGCTTTATGACGTAGGCTAATGACATTGAAGTGACTCCGAAATATCACATAATGGATTAATCGTTAAAATCTACAGTCCATTCAGAGTTCTTTTGTCTCTGACAGGATCTCTAAGCCCACAAATTAAGGATCACTTTCATGGAAACTAAAAATAAACTCTGACCGGACTGCAAGGTTCCTTCCTAATAAAAATGTCCGTTATACAGTCAACCCACAATATTATAACGGACAGTTAATTGGGACTAGCCATTTGGCGGAAATAAAACTTGGTGTAGCAAAAATAATTTGATACCAGACATCTAGTGACTTGTGACTTAGTGCGCGCGAAAAGAAAGCCAGCGGGAATCGTTCATTTTAAATGTATCCTATGACCTTCCTCGTGGTGTACATCTGTTTGACTATGTTATGTCTGTGCCACATTTCATAATTTTACAACACACATGAGTCAGTCACTCTGCAGTCTTCAATACAAACACAAAAGTCACAGATTTTTTATCAGTGACATCAACAAAAAATCTGTCGTGTGCTACTTTTACATGTTTGAATTATATTTTCCTAAACTATTTTAGTGAAGGCAATCAAGCATCAAATATAATTTAAAAAAATATATTTTGGATTGGTTTTGTATAAAAGCAAATAACCTCAAATAGCTATTAAAGTTGTTTTCTATTTGTCTTGACCAGAAATATCTCGATACAAATACCATATTTGATACCAAATTCCGGCCACGTAAAAATTTATAAGGGTCTGCCCTAAAAAGTATGCCACAATAAAAAGTCGATACACCGCTATAATATAGTTTGTTTGTTTTGCTTCTTGATCAAGATTTTCATCATCATTATCAAGATGAACGAAGACGAGTGCAGAGGAATTTGATCCATATTGTTAAATTATATTTTCCTCATTCCCGTACGAGTCAATTAATGCACCCGCGATCGGGACAGTCTGAAAATACAAACTGGATTCAACCGATAATATTTACAAGAACTGCCCCCTGAGCATACGCAGTCTATTGAATTTTAGTTTAACTATACCATATTCGCGTTAAGACTGCAGTAAGTCATAAGTGGAAATGTCAAAATTTACCATTGACGCATCCGCATTGAATGGCTTACTACAATAATTGATGCATGTGAACACGGCTTAGGCGTCTTTGGTCAGTTTTACATTTGCACTATTGACTCACTGCATTCTTTAATGTAAATAAGTAGTACTCCATGTATCTCCCATCTTAAGTAAACTTGCGCGTTAACGCGACAAAGCTCGACATAGCTCTCGTGTGCTCGTTGATGCTCGCTAACCTTTGTTGAACAATCCGTGGCAGACCAATCAACGTGCAGAGTCTAAAACGACTATTGGCACGAGATAGATTTGGTTATTACCGATAGTCGCAGTGGACAATGAGAGTTAACAAAAGATAATATTATATTAATATGCACAAGCATAAATACTTATTAAATGTTTTCAGATACTGAATATGCCTGGTTAACTTTAAATTAAGAATCCCAGAGACAAAACTGGAGCAGAATCCGATTTCGCGGCTCATTACTGCCCAAATGAAAGCCTAAGTGGCTTATATGTGTTACAGCGAATTAACATACAACGTTAATGTACGTACAGTCGCCTTGATGTATGCTTCGATAACTCATGTCGGTTTATGCGCAGGTTTATGGGTTCGTGTTTAAGGTATGAGCGATGACTTTGATCGTAGTGTAGGCGCCGATTACCAAATAATTGTGCGTGAGAGCTCATACCGAGATGCGACGCGACGCGGCATTTTAAAGATAGCGATTCAAAATTGAACTTTAGTCCCTACAGAAAAACACTCGTTTTATTGCAAGATTTCGAATTTCGAGCTGCATCGCGCTTCGCAGGACGGCGCAGGTAAAGTTCAATTTTAAAACGTCGCGTCTCCGGGTGAGCTTTACCTAAGCTTATTCCTTCTTCCTTCCTCCTTATAATTACTATTAATTATGCTGTGGTGATATCGAGAATAGTCAGTGCTTTATAGGATGTTATGTCGATATAATTTTAAAAAATCAAACACGATATGACATTTCAATAGTTAATGTGTGCTTAGGTATAAAAAAATACATACCTAACAAGCTAGAATAAATAAATAATTACACCTACACCTAAACCTACATCTACACCTAACAGCCTACTGGGGCGGGCCAATTTTTTTATAAACCAAATAGAACTGTAAACTGAACTGAAATTTCACACAGCAAACACTAGTATTCGGAAATTCAATCGTCGTTTTAGTATTTTCCCAGCAATTTTTCTCACCGTAGAAACTTTTCTTGAACTTACACAATTATTTAAAGATCAAAATTAGCTAAATATGGAACGATTTAGCTAGTTTTGCCGTTCTAAAGTTTGAACGAGACTATGTTATCGACTATTTTTTTCTTTCCATAAAATATATTTCTGAAATATTTATTAATATAAGTTTCATAGTAAACTAAGAAACATTTTAACCATTATCTAAATCAATAATTTCAGTGATTCAATTTTGTTTGAAATCTTTGAAAGTGATTAAATATAATTATTTTTAAACAAACAATGAAAACCGACTTCCAAAGTTTTTTTTTGAAGTCCAGTACCAGCCACGCCCATGGCACACAATTTTACTTTTTGGTAGCATAATATTATGCTTGATTTAATTTACATAAGTCAAATCCCTATAGATGTATCCCTATAAATTTTGAGGAGTTCTCTCGTTTTCTCATGAATGCCATCATCAGGTCTCCACTTAAGTGACGAAAGGACCAATTTCGTATATATCGAATCCTTTACATAAAGAAAATAATTTTTCAAATAGGTCCACAAACGGCAGAGTAATGTTCAAAGATATCCGTGTCGGTGTAAAATACTATAAGAAGTACCTTTTATATCATCATAATGTGATGATGATGGTGATGATGATGATTACTATAACTGACATAGTGGCATATGCTTGTAGTTCTTTAAATAACACCGAAATCCCTAAACATCTATAAGGAGTCAGGAGTTCTGTTCAGTACTTTTGGATTCAGGGTATACCTTGGTGCAAAATCTTACTTTTTGGTAGCATATACTTGGACTACTTCAGAAAGAGTCGAAATCATTATCTGTGTCCATATAAATTTTTAGGATTCCTCATGGATCCCAGCACCTACCTGGTTTCGCTGTCACCACTTTGATGACAAAGAAACCCACTTCGAATTACCCTTAACATCAAAAAAAAAATTTTGAAAATCGGTCTACAGACGGCGGAATTATCATTGAACATGCAATATATATATATATATATATATATACAGCCGAACGTAAAACCGTCTCCTTTTTTTGGAAGTCGGTTTAAAAGATATCGACATTTTATGTCAACTGTACGCGGTGGCGAGAGGCTGATATATCGTGGGTACATGACACTCAGTCCAGTACAGTCAGAAGCATGTACAACTAGATTAACTTTATAATGTCTGTTTTTACCGGACTGCCAAAGAAGGAAATGTAATGTTTTATAAGGTATTCTGATCTAGACGGATAAAACACATTTCTTTTCAGGTTCATTTCGGCATTGGTTAAAGAAAATTTATTTCATTTGCAAAACAGGAAACAAATAATTTACCTCATTCTGTAAAGCTTCGAGGCAGAAAAAAAATTCCTTGATTTGTATGACACGCTTGCAACAGCGCTATTCTCATCTTGTCGAAAAACTAGAAATGAAGATACGTAAACAATACATAATATGCATAGTTAATATTATTATTCATACGGCAAAAATATATTTGTGTTATTCTTATAAAATTTTTCTTTCTAAGGCTTTAGCAAAAATCCTTTTGTAAAAGAAAAAAAAAACTCCCCGTCGCTCTATCAAAATTCCTCTCCAACTATACCAGATTCGACAAATGCAATAATAGTATCAGCGAATTACGGCGCGGAGGCCTTTTCAATACAACAGATCATTCTACAATGTATTTTACTCGGATTTCGCTCTTGAAATGTACATTTTCTTTATATTTGCTGAACATTCATTGAATCGTGTATTATTGATTTTTGGTGTCAAAATACTTAAGAAGTTACATGAAATTTAACGACCTCTGTGGCTCAGTGATTGAGCGCGTTGGTGCTCACTGCTCAAGCCTTGTGTCTCGGGTTCGAATCTCGTTGAAAAAACAAAAAGTGTGTTCATGAATGTGTTTAATTCACGTAATAAAAATGTTTACACAATGTATAACTTAAACAACGTTGCAGTCTTTGTCTGTTAAGTGACAGAGGACTTTTCCAACGCATCAGACAAATACAGCAATGTTGTTTAAGTTACTCGTATCCGTTGTGTAAATAGTTTTATTAGTAAGGGGGTTAATGTATAAGATAAAAGTATTAAATATACATCCGTTACCTGCGTCCTAATAACACATGTTCTTTAATTACTTAGTATATGGCAGATTGACGTGGTGCGAAGCGTCCATAGACATTATTATTACTGTGTACCTATTTATTTTGATTTTTGAAGTCAAAAGACTGAAGCTTTAGCTCTTTATGAACGACATCAAACTATGTATTTAGTTGGACGGCGTACGTGCAAACTGTAATTAAAAATATGTTTGTTACCCGATTCCGCACTTTGATGGTTTTACTTCTATCCAAGCGATGTCGCGGACATTAAAGCTACGGTAATCGAGCTAATCCGAGCTTTATCAAACAAAACGACACTTGTTCGCATCAAATATTCATCCGCCATTACGTTTACATTATGAACGTCATCCATTTCCCTAATCACATTTACAGGTCGTTTTTAGGGTTCCGTAGTACTTACAAAGAAACCATATTCTTTCGCTCTGAACATTCCGTCCGTCTGTCTAACTATTTCTCTGCCTGTCTTTCTGTCAGTCTTTATGTGTATCTGTCCGCCCTTCTAACTTCCGTAATGATGAATGGAGAGTGTTTATGAGTTGGTATTTGTAAGCTATGAGGAGAAAAAAAAGTAATTAAGTAAATTTTCACAGATAGGTAACGCTAATATACCCTTTTGGAAAATTATTTGGAGCAAAATCGGACGGTAAATTTTGAAGTTATTAAAATACTATAGACTATCAAAGCGCAATAGAATAACCTACTATTGCGCGTTTCTAGTCACGGAACCCTCCCTAGGGACACTAGGGATGTCCTGACATGCTCTTGGTTAGGTTGTTAATATTTTACAATATTTTATCTTGTTTTTCATATGAATAAGCCCGGATCTACACATAGGCTACTCTTTATAACGGAATTATGTATGTCCGGCTGCCAAAGATAAATGTTTTTCTTTACGTCTACTAAGTTCGTGTTCATCGTCTAGTAAAAGAAGAGTGTAAGACTTTAAAAAGTATATTACAGTATCCCATAGATACACTGCTCTTATGGGATAAAAAGTAGCCTGTGTGTTAACCCAGAGCTTAAACTACCACTATACCAAATCGCATCAAAATCCATTCAGTAGTTTTTGCGTGAATAAGTAACAAACATCCATCCACCCATCCATGCATCATAACAAACTTTCACATTTATAACAGTAGTAGAATTGTTTAGTAACCTGGCCGATATATGTGACTTCGTTCTTATATCAATACGATCCATATTAAATACCATTGGAATCGTATATTTTCTAAAGTGACCAATATTTTTAATTATTAGTCTATAAACTGACTACATGCCTATTTAATTCAAAGTTCAGAAAGTTCAACAGCAACTAAGGGGTGATAATATCACAGACACAGTATCAAATATTAAAGCATTAGTAATGTTTAATTTCCATAGTGCCTTGATGATGTCACGAACATCAAGAACGGTCTGTAAACTCACCTGAGTAACTTGAACAGAATATTAACTTGAGTATTATCTTATCATATAATATATATATATATATATATATATATATATATATATATATATATATATATATATATATATATATATATATATATATATATATATATATATATATATATATATATATATATATATATATATATATATATATATATAGGTCAATAGTTTTATTTATTTATTTATTTATTCTTCATGTAAACAACAAAATATTACAAAATATACCAAAGAGATGCTACAAAGGCGTGCTTGTCTCTGAAAAGAGATCTCTGCGAGCAGAACTTATACAGAGTTTAGGAAAAATAAAATAAGAAGGACACAGGTAGTACAGCAAAGAATAACATCAGATTGGAATAGAGACAATTACTTACAAATAATAAAATAATAAATATAATATACTAATACTAATAGATATTATAAATATTATTATACCTACATAAAATAATAATAAATAAAAATTAAAGAACCTAATAAATAGTAAAAATATGATTAAATAAACCTACATAGACTATTTTTAGTTTTGTTTCATTTGAACTAAATATTTAACGATATAATTCATAATTTTATTAAAACATTTTCATAAAAGGCATTTATCATGAAATATTATGTTTGCGCTATCATTTACATGCTACACAATTATAGTATATTGTGTTTAATTATTTATGAAATTTATATTATGTACAGTGAAAATACTTTCTTAATGTCCCTCGGCACTATTAGTTTCTCTACGGATGTGACGGTTCCAAAAGACATTAAAAATGTGATTTCACTGTACTTACATAAAGTCTATTTTGATAACAGAATTTTCAAATTAACCTTTACACGATATAAAATGAAGTTGTCTGTCTGTTCACTAATATCTTTCAAAGTATTAACGGATATGAATTACAGTAATTAGCAATTCGAAGATTTACATATACTTCATTGCACCCGTGCGATGCCAGGTAGATCATTGGTCTATGCTAATATTAAAAAGAGGAAAGATTTGTTTGTTTGATTGTCTGTTTGCTTGCATTAAATAGGCTCCAATACCACTGGATCTATTTCGATGAAATTTGGCACATCGGCATCTATATAGATTAGACCACGGGTAAGGATATTAGCGTTTCGTTTCTCTAGTTTTATCGCTGTGAAAAACACGTTTCCTGTGAGATTTCCTTTTGCTCGCATTATAGTATGTTCTTTATATAAGAGACAAAATTTTGCCCGCGACTCCATACACGCTAAAGTAAATCTGGCAGGAACCGTACATTTTGCCGCATGTATTTTCCCGTGCTCTAATCTATAAATTTGCCAAATTTCATCAAAATCGGTTCAGAAGTTTCGGAGCCTATTCGATGCAAACAAGCTAACATACAAACTTTTCCTCTTTATATTATTAAGTATACTTAGTCTGGCCATAAATACTGTTACAATTAAAAATAAACAATATATTACATTTGAATTTGGAATCTGTCAGTTTTATATGATTGTTCATTGTGTTTTCTCATTTTGGTGCCAATACATTGTACAATATTTTGCGATGTTAAAATGGAGTGGGGTGATAAAGAGAACCAAATCGCTGTGATTGCATTACACAAAGTAGGTACCTATGGAGCCTAATGCAATTTTTAAAACTCTCCATACGCCATAGTATTAGTAAAATGTTTGTGTACCGGTCTATTAATAGGTACAATGAGACCTCCTCTGTCTCCCTCTCCGCCTCCTCTTCGTATTCTTTCCCTTACTGCTTTGACCATCTTTTTCGTACAAACACTACGCACAAGACAGAAAAAGATCTGGCCGTCCACGTAGTGTTCGTACGAAAAAGATGGTCAAAGCAGTAAGGGAAAGAATTCGAAGAAATCCTGTCCGAAAGCAAAAGATTTTATCTCGGGAGATGAAGATAGCACCTAGAACCATGTCGCGTATTTTAAAAGATGACTTAGGACTTCCAGCCTATAAGAGACGTGCATGTCATTTCTTATCTAAGAATTTAAAAAAAAAATAGTGTGTTAAAATCGAAACAATTACTGCGGTACGCAAAGGGAGGTCACAGAAAAAATGTTGTTTACGGATGAGAATTTTTTTTGAAATTGAGCAACATTTTAACAAATAAAATGACCGTATTTATGCTCAAAGCACTAAGGAAGCTTCCTAATTAGTCGACAGAGTGCAACGTGGGCACTATCCGACTTCAGTGATGGTTTGGTGGGGCATAGCTATAAAGGAATGACTGAGCCATACTTTTGTGAAAAAGGTATCAAAACATCGGCACAAGTGTATCAAGATACTATTTTTGAGAAGGTAGTGAAGCCCCTTAACAACACCATGTTCAATAATCAATAATGCTCCTTCCAGCAAGACTCGGCGCCGGGTTATAAAGCTCGGTCTACGCAGTCTTGGTTGGAAACGAACGTTTCGGACTCCATCAGAGCTGAAGACTGGCCGTCGTCTAATCCCAATCTTAATGCGCTGGATTATGATTTATAGTCAGTTTTAGAGAGTACGGATTGTTCTAAACGCCATGATAATTTGGGGTTCCTAAAACAATCCGTACGATTGGCAGTGAAGATTTTTCCATGGAAAGAGTGCGTGCTTCTATTTATAAGTGGCCTCAACGATTAAAGGAATGTATTGTAGCCAATGGAGACTACTTGGAATAAGCTTTTTGGAACGAAGTTCCTTATGGCGCGTTGCGAATTGTATTGGTGCTAGACGGATTGAATAGGCACGACACTTTTTGCCACTCGAAATCACTATGTAATAACGACTTTTAATATAGAAAAGACAATAATGTAGAATTTTGCAATTACACATTGTGACCATTATGACTGTTACATATTGTGACTAGCTTGAGAAGAGCGCTTGATGTTATTACTCAGTACGGAGCCGGACTTCGCGGCGGCAACACTGCGAGCAGCAAGCAACCCGCCCCCTCACCCCTGTGCCTACCTTTCAAATTAACAGCTTTAATTATCACTTAATGCATTTAAAAGTATATATATATATATATATATATATATATATATATATATATATATATATATATATATATATACTTTTTATATTATAATATAAACTATATATTTATATTATAATATGTATATCTCTTGACACCTCTCAAGTTTTTTATATTTTAAAATTGTTTTATATTTATGTAATATTTTATATTTTATTAAACTAATATAATTTTATATTTATTAAACTAACACACTGTAACTAACTACTAACTAACTAACTAACTTAAACTAACACACTAAATAGTAATAAATGTTATTTGAAAAAGACAATTTTTTCTTCTTTGTTTCAATATTTATTGTAAGACAAGGTAGATAAGATGTACTATAAACGTTAAATAATTATTGTCACTTAGGAGGTAGGTACATACAAACTTAGTTGTGTAAAAAACAATGTTTATTTTGCAAATGTAGCTCGAGCAAGTCTAGGTTACATTACATTACCACGGGTTGCAGATTGTAACTCGTCGTAAATCTTGTACTACCACGTACGTAATGTAGAATTGATAGTGTCACAGAACATTGAGAGCGCATTACATAAGACTAGCTGTTTCCCGAGGCCCGCGTAAATATACTATCGAGTATCCCGCGGGAACACTGTACTTTTCCGGAACAAAAAGTAGCCTGTGTTTTAATCCAATCCTTTTACTACTACCATAATAAATTTCATCAAAATACGTTCAGTAGTTTTTGCGGGAAATAGTTACAAACATCCATCCATCCATACATCCTCACAGACTTTCACATTTATAATATTAGTAGGATTAGTAGGATAGTGCAGTGACTAATGTTATGCAAAGTAACATTGCAACAGAAGGTCGATTCTGCTAATTAATTCTGCAATAATACAATCCAGTCCCATATGTTAAAACTGCAAAATCGTATTCTCTTTAACGTCAAACCAACGTCAAACTCGTTTCGATGAGTCCAAAGTCCAAAAATCAGTTAACGATACCAAGACTATTCATTTATAATTCGATGAAAGTGTAAGTTAATTTGGATTCATATTCAACATCAATTTTGCTATTTCTACTATAAAGCCCGCACCACACTCCGCACGCGGATAACGGATAGATGTGAAAAGTCCACGAACGCAAAGTGTCGACGCGATTCGCACATTTTTCGCGAAATGTTTAAATTCATTTTCGCGGAACTTTCGCGGTATCGTCGTGCGGATCGGACTTGATAAATTAATGGGAAACGAGTTTAACGCGATGCGAAGAGCCGCGAGCTAAGCGTAGTATTAGTATTTGAGTAAATGAAAAATTAAAAGTCATATTATTATTATGTTCATTATTTCTATCCTTCGGTTTCGTACTAAATGTAGTCTGTACTAAATCGCTACACAATTAATGCTACGTTACGTAGCACTGCTACGCTCGAATATCATTACGTTTCGTAGCATTACTACGTTCGTAGCAGTTCGTAGCCAGCTACGTGAAGTAGTCGTTTAAGCAACGTAGAGCCTCTAAATTATAAGGAAATAATGACGTATTACAACTTGATAAAAGTAAAAAGAATTAAGATTTTATATGTAGTTTTGTAATTATATGCGTTTCGAAGTCACAAAAAAGTTGAAATATTTAAATATATTTCCTTTGCATAGTACCCGTAACTTCAAGAACTTAGCACGGGACGAGATTGACGTGGTGTGGAAGCGTTGTTGAAATTCAGACGGTAGTCCTACTTAATATTATAAATGTGGAAGTTTGTGAGGATAGATGGATGGATGTTTCACGCCAAAACCACTGATCTCAGTATTGATTGTATGTATTAACTGTATCAGTATTGACTGAATTTGGCATGGTTAGACTCAGGATTAAAACATAGGCTACTTTTTATCCCGAAAAAGTACAGTGTTCCTTTGGGATACTGTTATTAAGCGGGCGGGGCCGCTGGCAACAGCTAGTATGTTAATAATATGAGGTAGAGTGTGTTGTTATTTTTATTAATTTTGTGTATTTCTAAGCATTTTTTAAAGAATATTAGCTTCCTGCACACCATCCTCCACATAATCTTTAACTGTGGCAAATATCATACTCCTCCGTATGCACAATTCTCGTAAAATTGTACTATAAGTCTTTGCTTCACGTAATAATATAATTTGTAACCTTGCAATATTTTGTACCCCTTAAGAGGCATAATTACATCTTGACTGTGATTTTTGCGTAAAATGGCCAATTATGGCGTTCTGGATCTCAGAAACAAAGATACATTAACTATTTTGACGTACTGAATTGTGTAGAATAGCTATTAGCCTAGTTTGTAGCGGCCTCGCTTTTTGTTTTGCTTAACTTTTAATTAAACCCGAAATTGCAAAGAAAGATTTTCATAAAATGCGCGAAGGCAGTTTTTTGAGCTCTTGGATTGTACTAGTATTCTAAGCAATTGAAATAATAAAATGTGAATTTTATCTCCTATATAGTCGTATAGTTCGTAATAGTTCGTAGCGGCCTTAGAATTTTGAAATATCTTTGATTTAATATAGAAAAAAATCTTATTCTAATCCAAAAAAACTTCGAAATTAGCTTTAAGTTAACTGCGAATTACTCCTATCTACGACAATATTACCAAGCAAAATACATACCAGAACAATTGTTACTTCATGAGGAATGAAGATTTGATAATTTTAAAGCATGAATTTACTAACCTATTTCAATAGAAACGATAAATACAACTGCAAAATTACGACAAAATGCGAAATGTCGGGAACGCTTCAAATACCTAATCTCGTAGTGTGCAGATTTGTAATAGGGCTCTTAATATTTAGTCTTTATTATTTCACACAACACTAGTTTTATATTGACGATAACGCTAGCAAGCGTCCTAAAAATTTAATATTATGCGTCCTTTTCTAACGACACCCAAAAACATAAGGCGTCTCTTTCTCATTTAGATTGTGTCAGAAACACAGCTAGATAATTTAAATCACGCTGTTGTCGTGTTAATTTTCGCCTAAAAGGCTTCTTCACATTTAATTAATTTCAAAACCCGTAAGACGTAATTTGAATTGTAGTGATGACGGTAAATTGGCGAGAGCTCTTCAGATGAATTTTTGAGTCGTGAAAAGCTAAAATGCAGGAATGCAATGTAGGATCCCTAATTCCCTTAACTTCCCTTTCAGAGCTGCCAAATGACTGCAATAAATTGACCTACTATTTTACTGTTAAAATTTAACTTGATTCTACATAACGGGGGCGTGGTTGTGTCACAGATTAAATACATAGAACCAGATTAACAGCTACATAGTAAACTTTCGATTAGATTTCACTACTACAAGCATACGGAGTGTCCACAATTCTCCTATCGCGTACACGGCAATAGTGGAAAAATCTGGTTAAGATTGTGCGCCGTCGATTTTAAAATCGTTTAAATTTTCAAATATCGTGATTCGAGTTTTTGTGTCATGTATGAATGTAATTATGATGTGTTGTTGGTTGTCATAACAGCAAATAACAAATTAAAAAAATATATATATTTGTGTCCAATGAATGTTCAAAGTGGCCAGTACGACAAAACGCCAATTTCATACGTAAAGACCTAATACATTACAGTAGTAATTTAAATAAACTATTTTTAAATTGATTAAATGTCAAACTTTTCAAATTATTTGGCAGTTTATTATTTATACAAAATGCATTCTTAGAAAACATTGTAAGTGTTTGTTTAGGAATAAATAAATAAAAACTTGTCTCCGTTCCGACCTCTCTATTTATAATCTTTATTTTTTTTAAACAAATGTGATGCAATTTTAAAGAGAAATTAACAAAAAAATATTTTCTTTGTAGTTCAGAAAATAACTATTATATAGTTTTTAGACTTTTATTCGTGTCAAAAGACGTACATTGTATAGTACAAGGTGAAGTGAAGTGAATCGATGCGGATTTTAATCAAAGTTCAAACACGTTCTTCTGAACCACAATGTTTTGACAAATAGCAAGCACCAGGAAATTTGAGACCCGATCCCGCGCTTCAATTTAAATTAAATGTTTAATTGAATTCATCATCATGATCGTAGTCAATAATATGATATTCGATTTCAATAAAAATATACTCACGATACAGAAGAGGCCTATGTAATTGTTTATTGCGCTTTCAGATGGATAAGGTTTGCTTACTCAAACGCTCCTCACATTGGTAGACTCTCAAGTCACATGCTATCCTTGTCATACTCACAAGAAGTGAAAGTATCAGTCTATGATTATGGAGGCCTTAACTTTAATTAGCGTTTGAGAATTCGGATGTAAATCACCTTTATAGATTTTCGTGCCTGCAAAATGTACCATTCCCATCCGAACAAAGTCACAGGCAAAAGCCTGTATGTTACACGCAATACTACATTTCATGTGGGGCCATACTCCAGTAAAATTGCAATAAATGTTATAGGTATATGAATCCCGAAGATTGTACTTTAATGTTGCACGCACCTAAAGGCAGCCACAGACGAGAGGCCGATCGTTTCAGTTAGAACTGATGCCTGAACGGATTCGAGCCCATACACGGAAAAAATCGCATCCGACCCAACTGACGCCAGTTCGGCCTGAACGGATTCGAGCACACACACGACACGATTTTGCATCCGTTCAGGCCGAACTGAAGGCAGACCGGACCATGTATGGACCCCTTAAGGCTGGCTATATAATCCGGCATCCGGCAGTCCGGGAAAAAATCGGAGCACTGAAAATAGAACTCTGCGTTAGTACGTTACGTATACGAGTATAGTTCAAAATAGAACTGTTGAGTGTCCAACTGCCGTATATGACATTGACGTTTTTTTTTCTTTTTTTTTTCTTGTTCTACCGTAAGCAGGAACAATTTTTTGCTGTATTTTTTGGTTACAGTTTATGTTTTATTTCTAGTTACAGTTTTTGTTTATTACATTTCCATTTCTATTGCTGTCATATTCATTCTACATTCCTCTTTTTTCTCATTACATTTCTATTTTTACGTTTATATCTTTTACATCCTATTGACTATCTACTTTACATTAACATTCACATTTTTACATTTTCTTAAACTCTTTCCATTTATTACTTTTCTTGCTTACTTATATAACTCTATTTATTGCTTACATTTATACATTTCCTTTACATTTCCTCTGCATTTATCACTACATTAACATTTACTTACACTACTTTTTCAGCATATATTTTCTTAACTAATTACAGTTTTGATTCTATTTTCACAATCGATTGACACTTCTCTTTTTATCATAATTTACATTTCTTTTGATACTTATTTCTCATTCATTTGCCCTGCCATCATATTTTACATTTCTCTTTTATACTTACTGACATTGACGTTTGACTCGACACTTGTGTGTTCGATTTTCAGCTCCATTGTATTAGCGCAGTATTCTATTTCCAATGCTCTGAATTTTTCCGGGACCGCCGGATCATATAGTCCCGGCCTTAGCTCGATACTTTAGTGTACCATAAAATAATGTTATTCACGATTTATCGAAACTCCTACTCGAAATGAATTACAAAATATTGAATGTTGCCATACCGAGGGATTTATTTTGGTATTATTTTCAAAGTGCCGTCAGGCGGGAAAAAGTAAGTACGCTTACACCGCTGCGTCACTGTACTATGATTTGTATGTCATTTTTGCCGCAGCGCCAGCGGTCAAACGCCGCAGTTTCTATGACGGTGGCAAAATCTACAGAAATTCCGGCGGTGCCGCCAGATTTGCGACGCGTGTGCAAAGGCGCATAGAATCCATGTAGGTAGTCAATAAAAGTAGGTACAACATTAAAAAACACATTTTAAGACCTTTTAATGCCAAGCTCAGAGTAAATACAATAGTCATTTTACTATACATAATAATATATTCTGTTAGCTGCAGACGAGCTCCGTGGCCTAGTTTTAGACCATTTGATTCACACTCGAGAGAGTACAGGTTCGATTCTCAGGTTGTTGCGTGTACCAATGAGACTTTTTCAGATATACATTATACGGACGCTCTAACGGTGAAGGAAAACATCGCGAGGAAACCTGCCCATGGTTGACCTCAGACGTATTGACCGGTCTTTCCTCTAGACTAAGCCGACTGTGTTGTGAGGAGAATGCCGTATGTGCTTGGGCAACCATACGACATTTAAAAAACCAACTGTCCCAGGCACTACAGTATTTCAAGAGTGGTTACTTCGCTCGGAAAAAACTTAATAAATCATCCAATAACGGATGAAAAGGCCTAAGTTTTTAGCTGCAGAGTAATAAAAAAAAACTATTACAAATCTGAAAAATGAGTTTTTGAGTAGGTAGCTTAGACGTAAGATCACGGTAGCATACATAATATATTCAAAACAAAATTCGATATTCAAAGAGCGTAATCAGTATTTAATTCTCGTTCCAAAAATATACCTGTGACTTCAAATTTTGACCAGATTGTCCTGTAAATTTTTAACGTCAATTATTAACCGCGTGGCCGATACTACGCAGCGGTCGCGTGACCTTCAAAGTCGGCGCATCGTGTAAGAGTGTCAATACTTAGCGAGAGTTGTCATAAAATGTTAATCATGTTATTTTTCAGTAAATTTAGTTTTGGTAAAATATATCATCCGGATAAAAAATCACCCAGTCTAAGTAATAAATAAACTAATCACAAACAAATTTGAATATGCCTCTATGTACATAGGATTTGTATCTCTATAATTCTTAAACAGTAACTTACCATTTAAATTTACAGAATATGGCGTTGTAAAAGCCCTACCTGCAGGCTTAGCATGGCGATCCGAAGAAACAATTTTAAAAAAGAAATATTCTATACAAAAGAGTTCGTTACAAAATAGTTCTTAATCCATGGTAACAAGGTCGTCAATAGAAGGCAACATTTCTAAATAGACATATTTTTAAAATAGCTGTCTGGAAACATGCTGTCAAAAATGATAAAATTTTCATGTAAAACTTTTCAATGACTAAACGTAAAGAAACTATTTGTCTTGGATCGCCATGATGTGGAATAGTTGACATTATTGTAAGACTATTTGACATTGACAGAAAAAACGTTTCTACTTTTGGTGTCAAAAGAGGCCATTTTGTGAGCTCATGCTCGGGAAGAAAATAAATGTTGTTTCTCATATCGACGATGCATCGACCTTGCTGCCTTACAATAAGAACTACTTTGCTCCAAATGGTATTAATGTTTCTTTAATCTGTCATTTTGTCGATTCTTCGGTGTTTCTAGGGTGCGCATGCTAAGCCTGCTGTAGTGAAACTGCGAAGAAAGTGGCCCAAGGCTATACGTCAGCGTATAAAAGGATTGTTCGTATTTATTTCGGAGTTTCTCCTCTCGCTTCTATTGCTTTCAACGAAAAAGATAACAATTGAATAATGTTGTTTTTTGTACAATCGAGAACATTTTACTGATAACATGCTTAATAGTAAAATAATAATTGTTCGCACTCGAGTGAGGCTCTAAAAAAATCTCTGTAAGTAAATTCATTTTAGCTAACTCTAAGTAGCTGACCTATCCCCCTTACTAATAAAAATATTTACACAATTAATCCGTTGTTGCTGTCTTTATCTGGTATGTTGGAAAAGTCTCTTGACAGTTAAAAACAACAACATTGAATAGCTTATCCGTTTTGTAAATATTTCAATTCTCTGTCAGTCTGTTGCAAGTGTTAGAAATAACTCATTTTTTTGCTACATTAATTGTATATAAAGTCTGGTTTAGCCTAAAATCTACATTTACCTTAGTGCTAACACAAATAAGAAAAAGTAAAGACATAATAACTATGTTGACTCATTAATGGATTTTTGTAATACACTGTAAGCCAATCATTTTATACTCAACACTACTGAACTGACTATTCTTAATATTCGTACAAATACCAGAATGTATAGCTAAACGTGATTAGTACTTGAGGTCGCCTAACCGCGAGTGCAACTAGATAGTGAAGGCCGAGCTACACAGGGGCGAGTAGTTATATAATATTATTCAGGTATCCTCACGTGCATGCACCAACATTTACGACTCATGAGCTGTAAGATACTGATTTAAATAATTATGAAAACGTATACTTTTATAATCATAATCTACAATTTTTTTTTTCTTTCTGGAAACATCGTCTGTCATCGCCGTATAAATACGATGAATGCCGAGGAGCGTTAAGAAAAGCTCCCGCACTGTAACGACATCTATAATGAATATTATATGCATAAGGCAAAAATATTGTGCTCCATTTTAGGAAATTATGCAATGAAGGAGTATGAAATTTGGCACAGTTAAAGTTTATATGGTTGAGGAGCGAACTGCACTGAATATTTTTATAATAATGCATAAAAGTGCGTTAATTTAATAACAAAAACGTTACACAAGCTTCTTTAGATTAAGTATCACGCGTTTGATACATTGATGCTTGAATTTTGTCACACGTTGACGTGTGTCAATCTATCTTTCACATTCAATACGCAACATTTATTTTGCACTAGCTGTTGCCCGCAGCTCTACCTGCATAAATACAGTATCCCATTTGAACACTGTACTTTTTCGGGATAAAAAGTAGCCTATGTTTTAAACCAGAGCTCAAGCTACTGCCATACCAAATTTCATCAAAATACGTTCTTTTGCGTGAAAGAGCAATAACATCCATCCATCCATCCGTGCAACCATCCACAAATCCATCCATACATCCTCACAAACTTTGACTATTAGTATTAGTGGGATATCTAAGAGGCAAAACCTTAATAAAGTACAAATTTAAAATTGAAATGAGTTAACGGATAAATTTCGACCACTAGTCGATCACTAGTAATAGTAAATTCTATGACTAATTACATCTGGTTTGACATAAAATACAGGGTGTTTTTTCAATCAGTGGCCAAACTTTCAAGAATGAATATACTCTTGAATTTAAGCCGCTTTTACAATGGCATCAACTTTCACACTTGAAAATAGAATCAGCTGTTTCGTACAAAAGTGCTACTAAGGCGGATCAATAAGTCCGTGACTTTTTGAATTTCTAACCTCCTTACTGAAAAAGCAACACTACTCCTGTCAACAGGCATCTGTCAGTTGACTCCTATCAAAATTTGAACTTGCTGCGTCAGTTAGTTTGTGTTTTACAGCTATCTTTATCAGACTATCCAGTAACTTAAGGAAATAATGGAAAAAAGTGAATTTCGTGTGCTTATTAAGCATTATTTTTTGCGAAAAAAAACCATTACCGAGACCAAGGCTAAGCTTGATAAATACTATGGGGACTCTGCACCATCGATTTCAATGGTAAAAAAGTGGTTTACTGAATTTCGTTGTGGCCTTACAAGCACTGAAGATGCCGAACGTCCTGGACGCCCAGTTGAGGTCTCTACACCCGAAACAATCGAAAAAATTCACGATATGGTGTTGGCCGACCGAAGATTAAAAGTGCAAGAGATTGTGGAAGCCATAGGCATCTCGCATGGCTCAGTGGTTTCAATTTTGAATGATCACTTGGGCATGAGAAAGCTTTCCGCAAGATGGGTGCCGCGTTTGCTCACAGTCGACCACAAACGCAATCGTGTAACAACTTCACGGGAAGGTTTGGCGTTGTTTAATCACAATATGGAGGAGTTTTTTAACCGTGGACGAAACATGGATCCATCACAATACACCAGAGACCAAACAACAGTCAAAACAGTGTGTTTCTAAGGGTGAATCGGCGCCAAAGAAGGCCAAGGTGGGTTTGTCAGCCAATAAAGTTATGGCGACTGTTTTTTGGGATGCACGTGGGATAATCCACATTAACTATCTTCAAAAGGGAAGAACAATTAATGGGGAATATTATGCCAACTTATTGGACCGCTTCAATGAGGATTTGAAAAAAAACCGACCTCATTTGGCCAAGAAAAAAGTTCTTTTTCACTAAGACAATGCAAGGGTGCACACATGTGCAGTTGCCATGGCAAAAATCCATGAATTGGGCTATGAATTGCTCCCACATCCACCCTATTCTCAAGATTTGGCTCCAAGTGACTACTTCTTGTTCCCAAACCTGAAAAAAAGGCTCGGTGGAAAAAGATTTGACTCCAATGATGAAGTCATCTCGCAAACAAAGGCCTATTTTGAGGACCTCGACAAATCATATTTTTTGGAAGGGATAAAAAAATTGGAGAAGCGTTGGACAAAGTGTATAGAGCTCAAGGGGGACTACGTTGAAAATAATGATTTATTTATCAAAAAATCTGTGTTTTATTCCAAAAGTCACGGACTTATTGACCCGCCCTCGTATCTATGCCATAGCCCGTTTGTAGGAAACAAGAGTATATTCGCTACGATGTGCCATACACACGATAAAACTGTACATTTCGACTTGCACCGTTAAATTCCTACTGCTCCTTCCTTTTTTCTGATTAATTCCGTTGCGGGTCCCAAGACAGACTTAGCATGTTCTTCGGGCACCCCTGATATCAAAGGGTTTTCGTGATTGGTTACCTCTGTCGATCCTGGCTACGCAGGAATTGCAGTGGTGGGCCATTTGCCCGTTAAAAAAATTACAGCGTTAAATCGTAAAGATAAATTCAACGTTAGCACCCTTACTAATAAAACTACAACGGATAACATAAACAACGTTGCTATCTTTTTCTGTCGTGTGACATTTCCAGCGTATCAGACAAAGGCAGCAACGTTGTTTAAGTTATCCGTTGTGTAAATAGTTTTATTAGTACGGGGGTTAGTGTGTAGGTATATTAGGTTCAATAAATCATGTCACGTAAAACAGTAATGTAATCCACGTAAGCCTAGGATTGTTTTCAAAATAATAGAAGGTATACTTTGTATCTCTATGTCAAAATAATTTGTTCGGGACTATAATATTATTATTTGCTATTATTTGCCATTTTTAAACATTCTAAGATTATCAATGTCCAATGTCAATCCACCTGTCCATAGACAATTTAGTCCAGTTACAAAATCAATATGCAATTGGTAAGACGAATAATCTTGTTCTTATATATCTATCTATTAATATAAAAGGAAAAGCTGATTGACTGATGTATCAATGTCCAGGCCAAATTCTTATGGCTAGAAATTTCAAATTTTGCACACGTATTTCTCATATGAAGTAGGCATCCACCAAGGAAGGATTTTTCAAAATTCAACCCCCAAGGGGGTAAAATAGGTGATAAAAGTTTGTATGAAACTTTTTATTACTTGGACATATTTGCATGAAATTGCGTATGAAATGAGTACGGAAAAAATAATGAGTTACGTGTTTCAGCGTTTTTTAAAATTCAATCCCTAAGTGGGTAAGTAGATAATAAAGATAGCGCTTAAAAACCAATTTCAGGCGAAGCCGCGGGCAAAATATGATGCTAGTATTATAATGAAAATGAATTGCAATTCCAAGGTCTCGTTAAAACTCGAGAACGGCTGGACTGATTTGGCTAATTTTGATTTTAAAATAATAGTGGTAGTTCAAGGAAGCTTTAAATGTTGAGAAATATTGAGAAAGTTGCGGGGAAAATACGAAAATGTACTTGATTAGACGAATTAATTTTTTTTCCCATACTAACTGTTCACTGTGTTCAATTTATCACTTGATTTTTTTTATAAAACTAGGGGTCAAACGAGCAAACGGATCACCTGATAGAAAGCGGTTACCGTCGCCCATAGACACCCGCAACATCAGAGGAGTTGTAAGTGCGTTACTGGCCTTTTGGGAGGGAATACTTTCCCTTCTTGACGGTTTGCAGGTCGTATGGTCCCGAAATACCACTGTATTGCCGAACGGAATGTCAAGTATTTATAGTTAAATTTTTGTCCTGTTATGTTGGTGTAGTTATTTATTTATTCCAGTTCATAGGTAAGAACAACGTGTGTCGGGACAGCTTTTTAGAGATAAATATGTTTTAAACATGATTTTTTTCTAAATAATTAGAATATACATTATACGAGGGCGGGTCAATAAGTCCGTGACATTTGGAATAAAACACAGATTTTTTGATAAATAAATCATTTTATTTTTCAACGTAGTCCCCCTTGAGCTCTATACACTTTGTCCAACGGTTCTCCAATTTTTTTATCCCTTCCAAAAAATATGATTTGTCGAGGTCCTCAAAATAGGCCTTTGTTTGCGAGATGACTTCATCATTGGAGTCAAATCTTTTTCCACCGAGCCATTTTTTCAGGTTTGGGAACAAGAAGTAGTCACTCGGAGCCAAATCTTGAGAATAGGGTGGATGTGGGAGCAATTCATAGCCCAATTCATGGATTTTTGCCATGGCAACTGCACATGTGTGCACCCTTGCATTGTCTTAGTGAAAAAGAACTTTTTTCTTGGCCAAATGAGGTCGGTTTTGTTTTCAAATCCTCATTGAAGCGGTCCAATAAGTTGGCATAATATTCCCCATTAATTGTTCTTCCCTTTTGAAGATAGTCAATGTGGATTATCCCACGTGCGTCCCAAAAAACAGTCGCCATAACTTTATTGGCTGACAAACCCACCTTGGCCTTCTTTGGCACCGATTCACCCTTAGAAACACACTGTTTTGACTGTTGTTTGGTCTCTGGTGTATTGTGATGGATCCATGTTTCGTCCACGGTTAAAAAACTCCTCCATATTGTGATTAAACAATGCCAAACCTTCCTGTGAAGTTGTTACACGATTGCGTTTGTGGTCGACTGTGAGCAAACGCGGCACCCATCTTGCGGAAAGCTTTCTCATGCCCAAGTGATCATTCAAAATTGAAACCACTGAGCCATGCGAGATGCCTATGGCTTCCACAATCTCTTGCACTTTCAATCTTCGGTCGGCCAACACCATATCGTGAATTTTTTCGATTGTTTCGGGTGTAGAGACCTCAACTGGGCGTCCAGGACGTTCGGCATCTTCAGTGCTTGTAAGGCCACAACGAAATTCAGTAAACCACTTTTTTACCATTGAAATCGATGGTGCAGAGTCCCCATAGTATTTATCAAGCTTAGCCTTGGTCTCGGTAATGGTTTTTTCTCGCAAAAAATAATGCTTAATAAGCACACGAAATTCACTTTTTTCCATTATTTCCTTAAGTTACTGGATATTCTGATAAAGATAGCTGTAAAACACAAACTAACTGACGCAGCAAGTTCAAATTTTGATAGGAGTCAACTGACAGATGCCTGTTGACAGGAGTAGTGTTGCTTTTTCAGTAAGGAGGTTAGAAATTCAAAAAGTCACGGACTTATTGACCCGCCTTAGTACATTGAATGGAAATTTCGTTATAAGCTAATCTAGTTTGATAGAGCCATGGCATTGAAGAATTAATTATATTCACGCAAATAAGGCAATATTAAAACACGAATAAAAATGTAATATTTTTATTTCAGTGATATTCATTCAAAACCCGGGGCCGCGTCGCGAATAATAATAGAGAACTAATAAGGTCACAGGCACAAATGTTAAAAGTATGAAAGCTATTTCGGATTCTTATAATGTCGAAGGCCCAACAGGAATCACTAAGCGTGTAGCGGGGGTCTAACGGGGGTCTAGCGGGGGTCACAAGTCGTATAGCGGGTGTCACACAAAAGTGTTCGTAACTTTTTTCATACCATCAATGCGCGAATTTTATTTAACTCAATTTCACTCTTGACTGAAACAATTTTTACAAAGTCATTTGATTTATTGTATACTAGATTTTTCTCACGGCATCACTTGCGTTAAAATATGATTTTTGTATCATGTATGAACACATATTTTTCTAGAATTGAAACGCACTTTCGTAATTCAAATTGTTAATGGATGTAAACATTACTTAATTATAATTAAATTAAATCGAATTAAGTCAGACACTTAATTTAAAACTTACAAACTTATAAATTAACAAAACAACTTAACAATTTAAAATTTACAAACTATAAAATTACTAAAAAGAAAATCAATATATTAATCAAAAAAGGTACAACAAAAAGAAATTTCCCAGGTTGTCCCCACCAGGTACACACAGGTTGTACCTACAAGGCTCAGAGAGTTTCCTCGCTGGATTGCGATACTTACTCTTTGGGCCAGATAGTCACCGGCTTTGAGGACTTGGGTGGCCTCAACGAGTTTTTTGAAATTTCTCTGAAAATTTTGTGCGCATCCGGACCCCATGTACCCAAAGTTTCAACTCCAAACGGTTCAAATATGAGATATTTGCGCCAATTGAGGTTCTCCGCCTGATTGACGGCCGCACCTGCAAAACTCGAGTATAACCGCATAACCGAGTTGTGTCGGATGGAAGTACGACGCGAGGTAAGTGTCCGATTTGCAGGCTAGTTTGGCTATAAGGCGCCGGTAATTTGAGCCGACAGCAATCGGACGAATGCCACCATCTCTCTTCTCCACGTGTATCACAATTTCCACGATATCTGATGCGACCCCTTCACGTAGCATCAGGTTGCACAGATTTGTAAGTTCATGCCGGAGCTTCTCGCCGGCCTCCCCGCAGCAACCGCTGGTGAGGTTCTTCAGATGCTGAGGGGTGAGACCATTGAGGCCACCAGCTGAATCCGGAAGAAAGAACATATTATGGCTCCGCGTACTTTGTCTATCGACGTTTGTAGTGGTGGTTATGTATCATCGGAAGCTGTGAATGGATTGGTTTGTGATGGATGTTTGTTCTGCAGGGCGATGAGAGTTTCAGGGCAGTCAGGGGCGACCATGTCATTGGGAAAAAGAATCCGCGATGCACCCTTAATGTCTCCCTCACTTATTTTATTTTCTACAGTTTTCACGAGGTTAAATTTGCGCGATAAAATTATAGATTGCCGTTGTCCGATTGCCAATCCATAACACAAGTCTTAACTTAGCATAGCATTAGATTGGTGTGATTTATATTACAATATCCTTATTCTATGGTATAATACGAAGTATGTTTAATAAAGAATTTGAATGTACATTTTTGTTTTCCCGACAACCGGGCAGTCGCCGGGCCGGTAAGTGGAAAAACAGACATTATCTAAATTCTTTTCTATCTAGAGTCTATTAATGTATTGTCTGGATATTTACTAAAGTTGTTTAGATAAAAATTAAGGTGGATTTTTTTGTAGAAATTGGGTGCATAGTGCCTTCCTATATTAAGAGTACCTATGCATTATAAAATGTTGCTTTTGACTTAGTTTGCGTATAAAATTTATATTTGGATAAAAACTATGTGCGAATAAAAGGCTATTTCCCAGATGGTAAATTTCTCATTTCGTTACCCCTTTTACCCTATTAGTTTATAATATTAACGTGACAATACCTAGTAAGATAAACAAATACTCACACGTTATGATTGCTATATTATGGATTGCAATATCTAAATTCTAAGTAAGATTAATGATTCATTCATGGCAAACTTAAATTGTGTGTTTAAATAGTTTCCTACTAAACAGTATTTGTATTAAATCAGAGCTCGTAAATGCACTTAAACTTCGCGTGAATTAGCAAAACAAAATGGCGCGTTTATTATATTTTGATCATGATATTCAGTATCATTATCATCATTAGAATCATAACCGACTCTGAAAATCTCCTAAACGTGAGGAGGCTCTAACTAAATTCTGAAAAAAAAGACAATTCTTTACACACTTAAGTACTAACGGCCAGATACTGAAACACTAATCAAAATTAAGAGCCCTCCTATTCCCAGGCTGTCGCAGTCTCTTCTACCCGAAACGACAAGGACAGCATGTGACTTGAGCGTCACATAATTTAACTGTCGTTCTAGTATTTGGCCGTAATTTATAATATATAGAGGGTGGATATAAGACAGTCTATAATTAAATGCCTATTTCACAATATAATGATAAGTGTCATAGCTAGCATATCATCAAATAGCATATTTGCAGGTTTTATCTCTGTGACTCGATAATAAGCACATATAACATATAAGCGGCGACAAAACTTCCGATTTAGCTGTGGGAATAGTGAAAGCCTCAAAGGGATCTCCGACCAAGCGAGGTGGTATGCTTGGTCAGGCCGAAACATTGTAGTAATTTCAGCTGTTGTATATATAGCGCCAAACTACAGAAACTTCGATAGCGCGATTCAGGATTGTGGCTCTAATTGGTATGCGACACATATTACGCCAATGCGAAACAGTCCCTAACCAATTGTAATGGTGTTAAAAAATAATAATATTGGCTTTTATATTATGTTACCGCTTACGATAAATTAAACCTACTAATTAAAATAATAATATTATATTTCATTTATATTAATATTATACATTTTGATTAAGAGCCACGTCGATAAGTTGTTGCTTTAACCGTATTAATTATAACATGTCGCTTAAGCTCATTCACATTAAATCGAGAATTAAGCGGTAAGCGATAATTGCAAGCAAATGGTGCAACTCCAAATGGACTTCACATGTTAACTTCAATTAACGGAACTGCTGTTAACGGTGATGTATTGCGTTTTTGCGTTAATACTGCAGACTGCACTGTTGCGGGTTTATCCATCATAATATATTATTATAGTCATTATATTAAATTAATACGTGAAGGTAAAGTTTTCAGTAGTTTTACGAGAATTGTGCAACCAGAGGAGTATGAAATTTAGACGGTAAATTAAAGTTTTATGTGGAGAAAGGTGTGAAAAGCCAATATTTTGAAATAATGCTTCAAAAATATAAAATTAATAAAAATATCAACAACACACACTACCTCAGATTATTGACACAGAGGTCTGTGTCAATAATCAGATCCCTTCTCAGAGAATCAGAGAATCCCTCAGATTGATGAATACAATTTTGTTATACGTGGACGTTTGACAATCTGTCACAACATTTACATATTTTTTTAATATAGGTAAAGTGCCCTTCCAAGTCGAAATTTTAAAACTATACGAATTATTAAGGGCGAATTTCGACCACAAGGCGGCCTCTAGTAAATAATCAAAAGGCCATAAAATATAAAGAACTAGATACTACCCGCGACTTAGTACGTGTAGTAAGAAATGTCTCTTTCGCGGAAAATTTTGTCCACAGACCTACATTATACGCTAATCATACTGTGTCTACTAATTCAAATCTGAGTCAATTCAAATGTTAGTTTTTTCGACAAAGCCACTACAGGGCTTTATCGAAAAAACTAACAAACATACTGCTTTATAAAGAAGTAAAATTAATAATTGCAAAGTATTTTTAGATTTTGTTACCAAATACAATTAGAAAACCTTTAGAATTCAGTTTACATTTGATCATTGTAAAGTTTCGTTTTAATTGCAGGTTAGAGTTCTTTATTTTAATTGAGAAATGCCGTGGAATTCGACACACAGAGTCAAACAATAGTGAAACGGAGATTGGATGCGCATCGTTTCTTTGCCAGTTGGCTCCTTTATAAAGGCAAACTTTATTAAAGTTGTAAAGGCAAACTTTATCATAGTTGTAAAAATAACCTTTTTTACAACTATTATAAAGTTTGGTTTTGATCTGTTATATTGAATTTTTCCGTTTTATTGTTGTATTGAAAATTACTACGCCATACGTTGTTGCAATATTTGTGGCGTATACAACTTATTATTAATAAATCTCTGTAAAAAAATATAATTCCAATCGAAAATATTTGCCATAATACACTAGATTATCCTAGCCGATTTTCCGTCAAGAGCGGCCAAGTTTCAAACATATTATGTGGTTTTATAGAACTTAAAAAGTTATTAAATAAAAAACTTAATTATTAACATTTTATTTTAATTATTAAAATAAATTATATTTTTCGGACTTGAGAATAAAAATTATAAATATCCGAATATCAGAGAGTTTATGTGCAAAATACGTACTTATCTGTGATAATCGTTGTCATCATACCTGTATAGTCTATGGTTATAATTGTTCTGTAAATTGTTTGAGGCGTAAAAGCTCCATCTAGTGGCCCAACAGATAGATTTATTTTTATTGGAGTATAAAGTTACTTTCTTTTTCTATAGTTCAACAGTTTAGTACTAGTTTTATGGAAAAAAAATGTTACTTGGGGTGTGAAATATATCCCTCTAAACTATTTATTTTTATGACAAGAAAAATAATTATTATGTTTTTGGTTTTCGTAACGTGAAAGCGACATCTATCGTTTATCTGTTAGCATATTGCGTTTCCAAACAAACTAGTTATTCATTTCATTACGTAATTGACATGACAACTAATAGATATCGCTTTTCCGCAAACCGCCACTAGAGCAATTTATTGAACAATAGGTTAGGCTATATTTAATCATATCCCCTATTTTATTAATTAATTGAACCCCAAAATTTGATGTATAATATTATTGCTTTTTTTGTTTCTATGTTCATAAAGTACACAGTCACGTATTTTAATTACCAGCAGTAAATGTATGGCAACTTACCGATCTCCTTTCACAAGACCAATAAAATTAAACTCGACACAAATTTCGACAAGATATCGAAATGTACGTCACGGTAAGCTTTAATCATTTATTGTGTTACTTAGTTACGACACTAATATAATTACTAGAATACCGCTAAGAGGCAAATCTAAGCTTAGACTTATACACAAGGACAGGCCATTGCATACATTTAGCAAAAAAAAAAAACATCGAACAAGGAAGTGGTGCCGCCATCTGTTGAACATTGATCGAGCTAAGTTGTAAGCGATCGAACTAAGGTTTGTAATGGCTTCCGTAACCTGTGATAATAGGCTTTATGTTTGAAATTGTTACAAGTACTTTATGTACTTAAATTACAATTAATATTATGCTAGTTTTTCCTTTAATGTTGTATTATCTCGTGTATCTTTTTATTCGTTTATCGCGATTTTGCAGTATTTTACTGAGCAACATTGACATCTTTAATGTCATACGTAAAACTCGAGTATCCCAATGGGGCACTTAAAGTAAGGATGTTTTTAGCCTGAACATAACTTATTGGAACGAAGTTCCTTATGGCACGTTGCGAATTGTATCGAGGCTAGGCGGACTAAATTGGCACGACACTTTTTGCCACTCCAAATCACAATGTAATAACGACTATTAAGAATGATACAAAAAACGACCTTATCACTTTAACAATAATATAGAATTTTGCAATTACACATTGTGACTGTTATGACTGTTACATATTGTGACTAGCTAGCCGGGCCTTAGGTAGACGAGCGGTGGGACGGAAGAGCGCTTGATGTTATTACTCAGTACGGAGCCTTACTTACCTAGTACTTCGCGGCGGCCACACTGCGAGCAGCAAGCAGTTAAAAGTATGATCGGCACTTACAATAAAATATAAATTGTTAACATTTTTCTGTCCGTCTGTCAGTCTGTGTGTTTGTTCCGGCTAATCTCTGTATATATATAAAGGCTTCAATTCTTCATTATCAACTATATATTTATATTATAATACATATATTATAACTTCGTTCCATCCGGGTGTCCCTTGACACCTCTCAAGTTTTTATTTCTACTATAAAGGTACGTCTATGCATCTAAGTATTACTTAGTATATTCTCTCTCTCTCTCTCTCTCTATGTAGAAAGCTCTTGAAACTAGTATCAACATTTCAAATGTCGTGTGTAAAGCTCATCCCACGCGTACCATAACCACACCGACCCGACAAAATGTGGTCAAGCGTTGGCTCATTGTCGTTGCATTGTGATACCCACAAAATGTCTTTGTTTGTTATGAATTACCGGAATAAACACTCGGTGTCGTTGGTGGTTGCGTTGTGGTTGCGATGTGGTTGGATGTGGACGTTTCCACAGCTTGACCGCATTTTCTGGCGTCGCTCGGTGTAGTCCGGTTCTGATACGTGTGGGATGACTCTTAGGCTACGTTCCCACGAGCGTCGTTTAGTGGTCGGTAGGAGAAAATCGTGTAGAGTTGTCAAATCTGACATTAGACACTTGACACTTTGATTTTCAGCTCTATTGTATTGGCGCAGAGTTCTATTTACAGTGCAGTTTTTTCTGTCGCGACCAGAAAAAAAACTCTTGTAGGTATGAGGGCTTAGTGTCCTCAAGTATCCTGGCCATATAATTGTAACAACCTTTACGTGGACTCAGTATTATTAGGATTGAACCAGACATTCACGCTTCCCTGTATTACCTACGACCTATAAATTGGCATGAATACATAAATACTAACGAGGTATCGATTCAGCTATAAATGTATATTGCAAACAGCAGCAGAAAAAGTATATTTATAGGTGTAGTTGTGTACTGACTGTTGCTTTTAAATATATTTTGGATTATTTAATAATATAAGGTAAGTACGTTAAATAAAAGTTAAGTAATTTCAAGAACAAAAGTGATAATACTTGTATATTAAATAAGCATAAGCTAGCTATACCATTTACGTAGATTATCGTACCGGCACCGGTAGATTTAGCGAAGTGAGTAAATTTTTAATGACCAATGTATACCCCTATACAATAGGATCCAAGAAAACTTTCAAACCCTTTCTATTAATAAATTAGGTTGCGATTGCACACCTTGGGAATAAGATGCCCCCTGCAGAGCTGTCTCTATATACTTGTGTACTTTTCTGTTGACTTTTGTTATACTACTATTAACTTTACTTTGTAAGACATAATATATTTTTTATTCATCCCAATTTTTCTATCCTTTTGCTAAAAGAGTGTTCTTTTCTCTCCTTTTTTTTGCTTCTCGGTGGGTAAGGGTTGAACCAGTTGTAGCTTTTTCTGCCTGGGGTACCAATAAAAAGGCCCAGGCTAAGTTTGGGCTCCACATCTCCCACAGATTGCTTTTGTAATTTTTGGGAGAAAAAGTGTAATTTGAAATTGGAATTATCGAACTTGGCTCAGTTCGTTAAAAATATTTTGGAGGACTATGGGGATCCTGTCGAAGCTCTTTTCGATGCATATTTTATTAGTTAGGACTATTGAAGACTAATGTCTAAATATTAGGAACTAAAAGGAAATATTACTGACAATCGTCTCAAGTTAAATAAAAAACGATAATATTTAACTTATTTTTTACGTTTCAAATCGACTAGGGTTGTGACGTTTAATTCATATTATCGATATCCAACCTCGTATAGAAGCAATCGTCAAATATTTCACAAACGATTTCGCATTTCATCTCAAAAGAACGATTCCATTTTGTCACCTTTCAACGAACTCCCCCGAGATAAAAACGCTAAAGCCTCATACCTAGTGATAAATTGAAAGAGACATAAATAATATGAGCTTTATTCTGTTCGAAAAGCTGTCCTATTTTCTATTCCAGTTGGCACATGCGACCTCCCATTTTTGTAACTTTCCGCTTATCGAGCGTTTCGCAAAGGATAACTTTATTTTGCAAGCCTAAATTCTTTACGCTGAGCTTTTGTATGCAAAACACACTGTCGGGGAAACGTCAGTACTAACGGGGTTACAGCAATTCGTTACAACAATGTGCCATCGGTTTTACATTAGATTCGACGATAGTTGACGTTAAACGATTTCGAACAGAAATGGAATAGAATAACAAAACAAGAAAACAATTATAATACTCTTCATATTATATATAGAATATCATACTACACTCTATTTAATTTGTGAGATACATTACTAATTTAAATGTCAAAAACATTTATAATCTAGTTTCAAAAGAGCCTATGTAACAGATTAAGTTTGCACACTTCTATAAAAAAAGGTTTGATACGAAACTGAAAAATTCAATGCGGGCTTGTAAACAGCGAGCGATATACATATACAGAAAACATCGGCATCGGCCGAACTGGGACTAGGGTCGATACCTGTCAGCAAACAGTATTTTACTATTTTTATATCAAGAGTTAAAATTTATAAAAAGCAAACAACGTATTAATGATAAAAACAGTGTTGTATGAGTTACACTCAATAATTTCCAATAAATATTCATAATAATATTATATTGACGTGTCTGCGTAGAAGTAACATATTATGTTCGTGTTTTATGGAAAGAACTGATTTAATCAAATTACGACTTCGAATTACATTTTAGCCTTTCACACTTTCACCAAAAAACAATCATTAATAAAATTATTAAATGATTTTAGGTTACTAAAACCGTGAGAACTTCGTAAACAATTAGGCGTATATTATTATTAAATAATCGTAGGAAATTAATAAATGTCCCGAACTTGATAATAATTTTATTAAGTGGCTAAAAAGGCATTTAGCCTGTACCTAGTTTGTTTTTATCAAATAGATAAATAAACACTTACACCTACTGGTTAGTAATTTACTAGAAATTAATAGTAAAAGTATTTATTATTGTTAATTTTAATTTGACTTACTTTAATCGATAAATCAATGAACGTCTCTAAAACATTTACAATTCACTTAAAGCTATCAAAGGTACCTTTAATTTGAACATTAATTATATACTGAGCTAGAGTAATTACAGTCTGTTTGCCAGCGGGGAAAAACTCTAAATGCCAAGAATTGTGAACTATAAATAAAACTAACCAACTAAAGAAAAGGGTTTCGTTCACCAGAAAAAACGTGCGACCTTTGATATTTGCTGTTGAGAAAATTCCTCTTTAGAAAAAAAAATTCTGCAGTAATAGGTTTTGTCTATCTACAAGTAGATAGAGATAACCTATGTGTTGTCGAGTTAAAATTTTATAATAATAATAATAAGTATTGCGATATATTAGGACCTATGAAATTAACCTATGAAAATGCCGTTTTGTATGAAAAAATTTAAACGAATTTTTTTCATGTATTTTTTATTTGTATTAATCGAAGTAATCACCCCTGCAATCAATGCATATTTGCCAACGCAGTGGCAGTTTATTGATGCCATTCTTAAAGAAATCAGCTGGACGGGAGGCAACAAATTCTTCAAAGGCATTTTGTACTGCCTCTCGGGTATTGAATTTTTTTCCCGCTAAGAAGTTATCCAAATTCTGGGAAAAGTAGTAGTCTGTAGGTGCAAGGTCTGGTGAGTAGGGCGGATGACGGAGAGCTTCCAACCCCAGTTCTTGCAACTTGGAGACCATCTGCTGTGCAGTATGAGGTCGCGCGTTGTCGTGCAGGAGCAGCGGAGACGAGCGATTGACCAATGCTGATTGGAGATGTGCCAGCTTCTGCCACGACGGTACTCATATTCCATAATTACTCGAATTTTTAACGTATCCATGATGACGAAGAAGATTGAAATGCGATGAAAATGTAACACTAATCAATAAACAAATGACTACTTTTGGAAAAAGAATTCCATGTTTTTAAAATAAAATTAATTTGAAATTAGAATTTTTAGCCAAACAAAAATTATTTTGGTTTGAAATGGCCACTATTGTATAAGTTTATTTCGGCAGATAAATAACATAACCTAACCAAGAGCATGTCAGGACATGTCTGAGGACTAACGTAGCTACTAACTCTCAATACCTAGGATTTCTTTGAATCACTTCATAAGTTATTATCCGATTTCTCTCAAAATATTTTTCCTAAAGAGTTTTTAGCGTGAACTTTTTGCATGGAAACTAACAAGTTTCTATCTCTTATAGTTTAGAAATGCCAGGTGGGCAACTTATAAAACATTTTGGAGGCCGATTACTCGAAAATGGTTGACTTTGTAAAAAAATCATTTATGAAACCTTGAATAGGGATGATGACTACATCTAAACTACTTAGTTTCATTATTATACTCAGATATATTGAGACATTACTACTTGGTAAATGTAACAAAAAAAATATTTTATATGTAGTTTAGTAATTAGATCTAAAAAGTACAAAAAAGTTTTTTTAGATAAATCAGTAAACAAAACCTACATCATTAGATTACTTACAGCATATACAAAAACATTCATTATGGTAAGTATGAATTTAAACGCACAAATAATACATATCAAATCAATAACAAATATCAGAGATATTTACAAATATGTTCCTGCGGTCAACTAGGTACGACTTTAGTATGGAGCGTTTTCACGAGACTTGAAAATATTGACTTTTGATATACTGTTCCTTCTGAGAGGTTACTCATATTTAAGAGTACTATTCATTTATGCAATAAAAAATTTGGCATCTAGCCTATTTATTTAAAAAGCCCTATGCAACGATAACCTATGTACACACAATTGAAATCTATACACTATGTAACAATTTACCAAATTTCATCTATTTATATTCACAATCACAGAAACTATAAGGGCGGACAGACAGACAGACAGGCGGACGGACGGAGCGAAACTATAAGTTCCTTGAGTACTACGGAACCCTAAAAAACTGTAAGTGTCTTTGGAGGCATTAGACATAATAATATCCTTATTCAGAGAAAAAAAATTATGACATTAGAATCTTCATAAATATAATAATTGACAATTTGAAAATTATTAATCCATCGCAATGATAACACGATGTCTATAATCGAATTAACTGCAGTTTTTTGCAGAATGCAGCCAGTATTTTTCAAACGATAAAAACTATTCCGCTTTGGAAGCATACACGGAAATCCTTCTTTATCTACCGCAAACAGTGTTGGTATTTTCCGGTCGCGTAGTCTATGGGCGCAGTGTTGCCAACATGTTGACATAATTTTTGCATAAATAATTGTAAGTTTTAAATAGCGCTTTAGGTGTTTTGTGGTGTGTTTACGACTGTGTAGTTTATTTAAAGCGTTTTTATTCGTTCCTTTTAAAGTTTTGTGGTTTTAGCACTGTGAAATAAAAGTGAAGTATTTTCTGTAATTGCACTGTTCTTAATTTTTATAACACAAGATGTGTTTTAAAAAATATTGTTAATATTTGATTCATACATTGATAAATAAGTGACGTGAATTACCGTACACTTACCGAATTACCATTTAAATATTTAAATCAATAACCTATATTTTTATGTCTGTTCAAATCATACATTTTTTAATAAATTTCAAACTTAGTAACAAGTGTAATTGAGTATTAAAATATTCTGTAACACTGGGCACTGTCAAAAAGATTAGCTTCCGATAAATGTTACGTTTTGATACAGCCTAAATAAAACGCAATTGAAATAAAATCACTGAATTAAAAAGCGTATACTATTTTGATTTGAATCTCTTAGAACACAAGCCAAAATATTTTAGGAGTGACAGAAGGAATATTCCTTAGGGTAAACACAGACGGCGCAGCCTGACAAAAATAAGAATAGCAACAGAAAGATTCTAATATTAAATGATCTGACCAAATTTCCCCAAGGGTTTGTCAAGATTAAATTGTTTGCCGCCCTAAATAACAATGGCGTTTGCTTATCGACGATTTTGTGGAGTTTTTCGCGGTGTTGCAAATAAATTGAAATATCTCCAAATAAGGACAAAGGAGATTAGAAGTATCTCATTAACATTCTTGTTCTAATCACATTCTTGCTTCTAATAAGAAAATTATGCAAATATTTGTTTCTGTTATTACTTGTTTACTTTTGTAAATTATTCTGTAACCATTCAATACTCAATATGCTAGGATAGGAGAGTCTAACTAGACTTCCAAAAATATTATACTCAATAATATTTAAGAATTTACAATGACTAAAAGATATTGGGAGTCTTTTTATCCACTTTTAAAAAAAGTCATGACCACAAACGAAAGTACTATTAGGTTGTACAATGTACAATTTTCAGTCCTATTTCATTTTGAGTAATTGTTTTAATTCAGATACATGGAGAAGTCTATAAATTGTTAACCATATTTAATATGAATGTGTGTTGAAATTTGTTAAAATATATTATTATATTTTCTTTTTATTGTTATACTATATATTATTATTACGTATTCACCCAATTTTCTACTGTTATGATATATCTATACCATTGTACCATATCTAGACGTAATTACGCTTACAATTTACCCTTATTTTATCATTGGTCGCCTATGAGTAATTGTTGCATGGTAAAATTCCTAATGTCCCTTTCTGAAAGGTAGGTAATAGGTACAGTCTTCTATAAATATTGAACTATATAAACTATATTCCTTAACAGGAAACAGATATTTGTTTTAAATCAGCAAAATTCCTATATTTTCCGAAAGGCAACATAAATAGGGAACGAAAAATGCAAAAAGTACATAAATCAGTTGCTAAATTAAAAAAGTTAAAGGACTTAAAGCTGGCTAGGCTTGAAAACATGACGATTTGTTTGCATACATTGAAAAATGCAAATTACTGTTCAAATACTTATGTTAATTTTGACAGTTTTTGTTACAACAATGATAATACATAAACGCAGTACTTAAGTTAATAAAATCAATTTCGTAATAATTGTTTTTTGTAAATCTTCATAGTACATTTGCAACTGCTGTGACATCACTCGTGCATAATTTTTGTGTTTTAAAGCTCTCCGAAGATCTCACTTTTGTGATGACTGTATTTCGTCAACGATTGATCGTAGGTCAACGGTTATTCTATATATTTAAGACGTTCACTCCTCAATTTTCTAACCTAGCATACTGCGTGTTGGCTTTTGTAATAGCTAGTCTATATCGGTAGAATATAATATACGACATTCGTGCCCCAGTAGTGAAGACATATTATTTTAACTAGCATTTGCCCGCCTGCGTGGAACAGTGTTCGTTGCAAAATATATGTTTATAATGCCACGGTAACACTAAATGTGGTATGGTTGTACCATAGCAAATATCGGTAAAATCTGTTCAGTAAGTTTGCGTGATAAAGTTACTAGCATACATCCGTCCATCCTTACAAACGTTCACATTTATTAGGTGTATACATAACTAGTTAGTATTAATCTATTAATTTTCTTCTCTGCAGATCTTGGCTACTTAATACTTAGAAATACTTAATACCTAATCAAATATTAGGTGTTAGGTATTTATAGAAAATTGGTAAATATGAAACTAATCCTAGTTACCTATCAGAAATTTAGTTTTGAATCTTATTAAGGTTATTATATATATTGCGAATAACAATCTGTGATTTGGAAGTACATAATAATATTCGATTTCACATCAAATAGTGTTGCTATTAAAAGTATGTTCTGTTCGAAAATGTAATTTTTGATTTTCACTGGTCAACCTATTCCTTTGGAATATGATGTGCGTTTGTACAAAATATATTTCTAGTTTTAAGTAATGTTTGTTAACCTTTATATTGTTTGTACATAAATTGTAAAATAAAATAATTATTGTTACTTATGTCGTATGTATTACGATGGGTCCCACAGATAACTGTAGATATGCGTAGCATAGCAAAAACTATTAAAAAAAAATCTAGTAATTATAGCTTTTTTATATATTTTACTACTGCTATAAATGTGAATGTTTGTTAAGATGGATGGATAGATGGATGTTTGTTACACTTTCACACAAAAACTACTGAACGCATTTTGACGAAAATTGGTGGTATGGTAGTAGTTTGAACTGTAACACATAGGCTACATTTTATCCCGAAAAAGTACAGTGTTCCCGTGAGATCACTACTGTATTTAGGCGGGCGCAACCGCGGGTAAAAACTAGTACCTACCTAATATAATATTTATGCTGGTAAAGAAAGATAATAATAAAATTATTCCTTTTAATTGTAGAGAAAATCTCTATGGTGGCTGTATACGTTTCTTCAATTCATGCCTATAAATACAGCACGTGAAAACCATCCACATGTTCACGCCTTTTCACGGGCCTTCACGGCACACGTGTAATGGATCCCGATTAAAGCGTATTATAAAATGAAAATTTATTAATTTACATAAGTGCGAAATGTCGGCATATAAAGGTTCTGAGACTAAAATAGTAAAAAAAGTTAAAAAAAAAAAACCAAATTTTAATCAGATTTATGAGATATGTAATGTTAGCTTTAATATTGTTCTTAAAAGTAAATTTCAGAACTTAGAACAGTTATTAATATAAAAATAACAATTACTTGAGATAATAATATAATGTCAAAAGTTTTCCGGTACGCGTAACTTGTATTTCGAAAATACAATATAAATACCTTTGATCAGTCCATCACAAGTGACACTCACTAACACTTACACAAAAAGTGTACACTTCACTTGCACTTCACAAAACACGTAGCGTATAGAATCGTTCGACTTCGAGTACACGTCCTTCTGGCGGAAAGAATCAAAACGCACTGGCAAGGGTGAGCCGGAGTGCGAGCGAGACGGAATATACGAGGGTGCGACTACTGAAAGAGCTTTCGAACTATCCATTGCATTTCTCTGAATGAATAATTTCAGACTTTTTGGGAAATCTCTCACAAAAAATATCTTTGTGTCCACAAACAGCATTCAGCTTTTTTCATCAAAGTCGTCTTAGAAATTACAATTCTGCATTATATTTTGCTGTGAGGTTTTTTTCTCTCAAAATGGTCGTTTTCAACAGAAGGGGAATATTTTATTCTTACAATAATTTCGAAGGTGAACATAATATTCTATCTAAGGATTGTGAATAACTTCATAAATAGGATTATTGGCAAATAAGATTTTATCAGATAAAAATAATTTACTGTCAGCTGTTGGAGCAAGATATTTTATTTTTTTTCAATGGCTATCTTAAAAATGCAGAGCCACGTAGCGTACTTTGTCGAACTTGAACTGGACCCTTAGTCAAAATGCATTCGATAATTTCGACGTCGAAGTTCGAAAACAAGATGTATGAAATTTGACATAAGGCATCGCAAGCGACATGTCACTTAGCAATTACCTATGTCAAATCCAATACATTTTTCATTTCTGTCCTGTCTGTCCTGACCCTAAGGGTAGATAGACAGTGCCATAGTAAAATATGTCCCTCTCAGCCCAGAGAGAAGAAATATATCCTTACCTCAACTAACCTTACCAATTTCTTATATTATTATGTTAAGCCGTATTATAGCATTATCCTATAGTAAGCACCAATAATAAAACCAAACTACATTCGGTGGTAATAATTATTATGAAAGCCCTTCCGAGAATACATATCACATAAGTAGAAGATTACCCACGTATGCGGTTCATACGAACAAGGAATTCGTACAGTACTTACTAACTATATTGATAAATCACACAATCTGTAGCACTGAACGCGTCACCGCGCTGACTGAACCTGTCCAGTTGTGGTCCAGTATCCCGTGTCGCGGATCTCTACATCTACGACTACGTCTCTATGTACTCTAGCGGCGTCTGACTGTAATTGTTTTGTTTGTTTTGAGTTGATGTTTTAAATAGTAGAGTCTTCAATGTTATAGACTTATGTTATTATTTATAGTTGGTTTTATATTTTATATATAATTATTTATTATATATATATATATATATAATTATTCATAGTTGGTTTATAAACTAAAATAATAATTTAAAATAGTGTGCTAATGTGAGATCTCAAACGGGAAATAGAGGGAAAAAAATAGGGAAGATGGCCACGGCGGTGCCTGAGTCTGAGTGGATTCCCTTTGAACATATTATTGTGGTGTGGGGTTTTGATTCTGTTGTTCGATTTGTTTATTTTCTTTTTAGCTGTGTTTATCTCCATTGTGTGTTCAATAAAGATATATATAAATAAGTGTTATACTAATTCGTTGTTAAAAAGGACAAAGGGTATATTCCGACTTACTGTTCCTGAAAGTATGACGCGGACGATACAATGTAAACCATAGTAGCATCACCTCTCCTGACGACCTCTGTGGCTCAGCGTTAGCACTCAAGCCGAAGGTTGCGGGTTTGAATCCCGCCATATGAACAAAAATTTTCTGCGTCTATAAATATACCGTCCATAAATTTTATTATTATTACCATTTAATTCAAATTTTCAGATAATAATATAGACGATGTTTCGCATCAATTAATGAATTCAAATCATTACAATAATTTTCTTGTTCATATGAAAATTAATATGATTTTTTTGAGATGGTATCGCATATCTGAGTGAGTTGTCACACAGCTGATACTTACATAACGTAATTTTGCATTGCTATTTATAGCATTTATAACAGCGCCTTTCGTCAACGTGTTTTAATAGTTAATAAATGTTTTATTGTAACACTTGCATCTGCCTGTAAATATAGTATTCCATGGGAATACATACATTTTTGGGATAAAAAGTAGCCTACATGTGTTAATCCAGAGCTCATACTTACTACCATACCGAATTTCATCAAAATTCGTTCAGTGGCATTTGCGTGAAAGGGTACCAAACATCCATCCATAAAGCCCTCCATCCATCCTCACAAACTTTCACATTTATAATATTAGTTCGTTTTTTTTTTTTTTGTCATATAACTTCTGTGTTGGAGCAACCTTAATTAGGTCCTTACATATGAAATTGGCGTTTTGTCGTACTGGCCACTTTGATCTCAAATACTAAGGCGGGTCAATAAGTCCGTGACTTTTTGAATTTCTAACCTCCTTACTGAAAAAGCAACACTACTCCTGTCAACAGGCATCTGTCAGTTGACTCCTATCAAAATTTGAACTTGCTGCGTCAGTTAGTTTGTGTTTTACAGCTATCTTTATCAGACTATCCAGTAACTTAAGGAAACAATGGAAAAAAGTGAATTTCGTGTGCTTATTAAGCATTATTTTTTGCGAAAAAAAACCATTACCGAGACCAAGGCTAAGCTTGATAAATACTATGGGGACTCTGCACCATCGATTTCAATGGTAAAAAAGTGGTTTACTGAATTTCGTTGTGGCCTTACAAGCACTGAAGATGCCGAACGTCCTGGACGCCAAGTTGAGGTCTCTACACCCGAAACAATCGAAAAAATTCACGATATGGTGTTGGCCGACCGAAGATTGAAAGTGCAAGAGATTGTGGAAGCCATAGGCATCTCGCATGGCTCAGTGGTTTCAATTTTGAATGATCACTTGGGCATGGGAAAGCTTTCCGCAAGATGGGTGCCGCGTTTGCTCACAGTCGACCACAAACGCAATCGTGTAACAACTTCACAGGAAGGTTTGGCGTTGTTTAATCACAATATGGAGGAGTTTTTTAACCGTGAACGAAACATTGATCCATCACAATACACCAGAGACCAAACAACAGTCAAAACAGTGTGTTTCTAAGGGTGAATCAGCGCCAAAGAAGGCCAAGGTGGGTTTGTCAGCCAATAAAGTTATGGCGACTGTTTTTTGGGATGCACGTGGGATAATCCACATTGACTATCTTCAAAAGGGAAGAACAATTAATGGGGAATATTATGCCAACTTATTGGACCGCTTCAATGAGGATTTGAAAAAAAACCGACCTCATTTGGCCAAGAAAAAAGTTCTTTTTCACTAAGACAATGCAAGGGTGCACACATGTGCAGTTGCCATGGCAAAAATCCATGAATTGGGCTATGAATTGCTCCCACATCCACCCTATTCTCAAGATTTGGCTCCGAGTGACTACTTCTTGTTCCCAAACCTGAAAAAATGGATCGGTGGAAAAAGATTTGACGCCAATGATGAAGTCATCTCGCAAACAAAGGCCTATTTTGAGGGCCTCGACAAATCATATTTTTTGGAAGGGATAAAAAAATTGGAGAAGCGTTGGACAAAGTGTATAGAGCTCAAGGGGGACTACGTTGAAAAATAAAATGATTTATTTATCAAAAAATCTGTGTTTTATTCCAAAAGTCACGGACTTATTGGCCTTATTTCTCTTTGGTTAGGAATTCCAATTTAAAATTTATAACGCTATTTAATCATGCATTTGTGTTTCAAAAACCGTAATTCATTTGTTTTTTCCTCTTTTGGTTTTTTCTTTGCGTCACTCTGTTTATAAAATGGAAAACCTGAAATATCGTATTATTTTCGAGTACGAGTTCCACCGTGGCACCAGTGCTGCAGAAACGGCTCGAAGGATTAGTGATGTGTATGGCAGCGGTGTCGCAAAAAAAAACACAGTGCGTGCAGTTCCAACGTTTTCGTTCTGGAAATTTCGACCTGCGGAATAAGCCCCGTGGACGGCCGGAGACCAAAGTTGTGAGGCTTTTGTGGAAGCGGATCCATCGCAAGCCACGAGTTAGCTGCAGGCTGCGGTTTTAGTGATTATACTGTTTTAATCCACTTGAAGAAAATTGGGTAGGTGAAAAAGCTTGAAAGGTGGGTACTGTTATATCGCAAGTTGCATGAGTTCATATGTATAGTAAAATTGCTGAGTTTCCCATTGCATTATTGCTAATGCAATAGGAAACCTATAATATTTCCGTTTAATAAAACATACAGTGTGGTGTCAGAAGTGGGATACCAGTGTTGATTTATCCGCTTTCGTTCCACTGGTAATCCGTAACGGTTCGCGAATAAAACTGTGCAGAAAAAAAAACTCTATGAACCAATTTATCTCCGGAGTGTGATCTTGAACTGTGTCCAAATCATTTCTGTGTCCACTTCGTCAAACTCTTGTGCATACTGAGTCTCGACAGTCAGCCTTACTTCGTAAGCCTGCAGACCAGTCCTGTGTCCTGCATCCCAACATCTTGCCCGTGCAAAATACGCACAGCCGCTACCTAACTTCGCAACCGCAATCGTTGATTGCTACCGTCGCTGCTGAAGGCATCTCCGTTCTGCCGCCATTTCTTCCGCCGTTCTGCTGCTGTTCCTGTTGTTCCTGACATTGGTTGCGTTACTGGAAACGCACCGCCGCGCCGCTACCTTCTGTTAACTCGTTGCTGTAATGCAGCTCAAGTTGCTGGTGATCCTGTCAACCTTGTGAGTAAAACATATTATTATTTGTTATTGCTACATTTCAGCTAATTTTAATTGAGTGTCTTTCAATATACTTACCAATTTCCTCACCAATCTCTAATACTTCACGTATATTAGTAATTATCCACAAATATCGAATAAATTATATACATACATACCGTCCTTATCTAGGTATTCTTTAAATTTCTTTTACAGTGTCGACCGAAAGCATGAAAAGCTATGGGAGACAGAAATTTTACTTAGTGAACAATTTCCCATTAATGTATTATGTAATTTTATTAGTCCCTATAAAGGATATCGTGAAACTCTATCTGCTTTTCTTACTAATTGCCAAAACGCCTTGGACCTTGGATCACAATCTCAAAAAACATTGTTAAATATATATATTTTATCGCGTCTAGAGGGCAAAGCCCAAATTGCTTGTTCCAATAAAAGTTTCGGCGATTTTAACCAGTTAAAATGTTTTCTGAAGCAAAATTTTGGTGAAAGAAGGCATTACAATCACCCATTGCTAGATCTACAGTCGTGTAAGCAACAACTAAATGAATCTGTTTCACAATTTACGCTTCGTGTTGAAAGCTGTCTTACTGATATAAAGTCCGAAATCTATAAATCTGAATCTTAAAAAAAAGATATTTCTGGTCGAATCGCTATAACAGAGGATTTAGCGTTATTTTCAATTTCCTTAGGGTTTCATCCGCGGATAAGTAATAATGTTAGGTGTAGAAATCCTAAATCTCTTAATTATGCAATCAATATTGCCCTCGAAGAGGAAAAGATACAAAATCTTTTATATAAAACTACCAAATCTAAATGTAAAACCTGTGGAAAATCAGGACATACGGAATCGGAATGTTATAGTGTAGAGGCGCTCACATCCGCCACGTGATTTTTCGATGCCTCAAAATCCAACATATTTTAATTTTAATAATAATCAATTCGATTCCCACGTTTTCTACAAATATTGCAAAAAGAGTGGCCACGACATAAAAAAATGTCGTAGATGGAAATATAATAATGAAAAGCGTTATTCGTATAATCATTCTAATAATTATAACAAGTCCATCATATTTCTTACGAGCCGCCTTCGCCACCGTCACTGACACCTTATGAAGTTCCATGTGAAAATGTCGGCGACTGTGATTTAAACTAATTGATCGGATTACGAAAAAGTGCCGTCGTTTTCTGAATAATTTAGTCACACTAAAATTTTCCACAAAATCTATTTCTTCAAAATCTACGAATTTTAATCTTAAATAATTCATCTCAACATTTCTTCAGGAACCTCTGTATCGTTGAGTCATATTTTTAAATCATTGGACCACACGGGTAACCAGCCCCAATCAAGTGCCAATATTTCTAAATCAGTGGACCACACGGGTAACCAGCCTCAAAAAAGTGCCAATATCTCTAAATCATCGGACCACCACACGGGTAGCCAGCCCCAAATAAGTGTCCAATCTTAAAAAAATATCATAAAAATTATATTAATAATAAAAATAAAATCGAGTCTAATTTTCAAACTCCAATTATATATGAGATAAATTAATTTATTATAAAAATATCCTAGCCTCACATTAATTTAAAGACCGAATTATCTACGCGTCCTTTACGGTTTCTAATAGACACTGGTGCAAGCATAAGCCTTATAAAAAAAGCCAGCTTAGATCAAAAATATATTTTATCACGCGAAATAGTTAAGATAAAAGGGATCAATAATATCGAACATTGTTCTGAACCTTTAGGTACATCTCAGGTCAATTTTTATTTATCTAATAACATTTATAATTATAAATTTCATATCTTTAATGATGATGTAAGTCTAGAGTATGACGGCATCATCGGTCGTGATTTTTTAGGCTATTTTAAAGCTAAGATTAATTACGAATCCAAATTAATTAATATTTGCGGGCAAACCATGGATATGAACTATGTTAAGCCAACTTACATGATTCCTGCTCGTTCCGAAGCCGTCATCGAGTGCGCGGTATCAAATTACTCACCCGAGTGTTATCCGAACGATCAAGGATTATTATTAGATCATACTTTAAAATATGGAATTTATTTCGCTAATTGTATTGTCGCAATAAAATCTAATAAAAGAATTAACGTAACAATTTTAAACACTACTAACTCAGCTATTGAAATCAAAGATTACGCCGTAGAATTAAATCCTTTTGAACCAGAAAATACTTCTAAAAACATATCGTCACAATTCGTCAATTCTATTTCCTATTATAATTCAGGTAGAGTGAAAAAATTACTCGATCTTATTCGCTGCTCTCATTTAAATCTTCAATCATCACCTCTTTTAGAATGTTGCTCACATTACACTGATATATTTCACATGGAAAGTGAACCTCTATCATTTACAAGTGCAATCGAACATACTATAGATTCAGGAAACGCGCCTCCTATTCACGTAAAATCATATCGTTTCCCGGAATGCCATAAGGAAGAGGTGGATTCACAAATTCGAAAAATGTTTAACCAAAATATCATACGTCCTTCTTTTTCACCTTGGAGTGCCCCGGTATGGGTCGTTCCTAAGAAAATGGACGCCTCAGGTAAAAAGAAGTGGCGAATAGTTATAGATTATCGTCGATTAAATGACGTCACTGTATCGGAAAGTTATCCTCTACCTCTCATCACCGATATTCTAGATCAATTAGGACATTGTAAATATTTTAGCACCCTCGGCCTATTTAGTGGCTTCCACCAAGTCAAAATGAGTCCAAAGGACGCCCCGAAAACGGGATTTTCTATAAATACAAATTCGAGTGTCTCTGGGCACTATTCACAAGAATGCCTTTTGAGCTAAAAAATACACCTTCCATATTCCAGACGCTGATGAACACAGTTCTCTCGGGTCTTCAAGGGCTACATGCATATATATATCTCGATGACACGATCATTTATAGCCACGACCCTCCTAGTCATATTTCAAATCTTAAATTAGTTTTTGACCGCTTACGAAAATTCAGTTTAAAATTACAGCCTGACAAATGTGAGTTCTTAAGGCGCGAAGTCGCTTACTTAGGCCACATAATTACAGACAAGGGTGTCTGTCCAAATCCGCATAAAATCAATGCTATAACTCAATTCCCAACACCTAAAGATCCAAAGGATATAAAATCCTTCCTAGGTCTAGTCGGATATTATCGACGTTTTATAAACAACAATGTCTTGTCATATCCAAAAAATGCAATATTTCAATGGTCTCATGAACAAGAACGAGCTTTTACAAATCTAAAGGATAAATTGACGTCAGCACCTCTCTCCACTCCAATATCTCGATTTAAATCAACCTTTCTTACTAACTACCGACGCCTGTAACTACGCGGTAGGTACCGTATTATCTCAAGGAGAAATAGGCAAAAATAAACCTATCTCATATGTGTCACGAACTCTACACAAAGCCGAGAGTAATTACTCTACCATAGAGAAAGAACTTTCAGCCATTTTATGCGGGGTAAAAACATTCCGCCCTAATCTCATATAGATAAGGGCGGAATGTTTTTCGCGTAAATTTAAAATCATAACAGACCACAAACCACTAGTGTGGCTGTTTAGCGTTAAAGATCCCGGATCCAGGCTCATTAGATGGCGTCTTAAACTAGAGGAATACGATTATGAAATTATATATAAAAAAGGAAAATGCAAACGCTGACGCATTATATCTATCCAATACTCATTCTAGATGATAAAACTGATAATTCAATGATATGTAACCCTACACTGTCACCCGGAAGTGACATCGATTCTCATAATCTTCCGTCAATATCTGAAACTTAAGATCAATTTCTGCAAATCTCAAAACAACCCGGTGTTACCTTCGACACCGTTATTCAAGAACATAACGAAAGATTATTAAAAACTAAAATAAAATTAATCGCGTATCCAACGTCAATTGATTTAGACGTATCTATTTCATATTGTAGTGATATCATAAACGCAACTAATAGCGATCCTAATATTCGAAATATTGAACGCGAACTCCATACCTTTTATTCAACTTCCAATGATAACCATGTATTCATACATTTGTTTATTAAATTAAATAATTTTGACGAAATGACTTACAAGGATATATTTAATGTCCTCCGTGAATATCGAGACATGATAAAATACTGGTATTCCGAAGAGAAGGAAATAGCACGATCAGATTTTACAGGCCCGTTCTCTTAACTTTCGTTTACAAAAATATATAATATAATTTTGTTTCTTTTTCATACTACTAATATAAAAATTCATATTTATCATAATTGTATAAAATATCCAACACCGAGCGAAATCAAACAAATGTTAAAAGATAATCATGACTCACCTCTCGCTGGGCATCCAGGTAGGTATCTCTCGTATGCTAGAAAGAATCAAATCCCAATTTCAGTGGAAAAACATGAGGCAAGACATCGAAGATTACGTAAAAAATTATCGCTCGTGTCAAATTAATAAGCGGTTACGACAAACTCGTCTCTCTCATCCACTTCCTGAAACATATGAATATAAATATAAATTTTTACTTACCGTACAAGATGACCTCACTAAATTTTCACAAGCTTATCCTATGCAGTCATGTTCAGCTGAAGACACAGCTAGAACACTCGTTAATTATATTTCACACATGGGAATACCTAAAATGATCATCTCCGACCAAGGCACAAACTTTTGTTCTGAATTTTTTAAGCAACTAGCAAAGTTATTCAGTATCAAACACATTTTTGCTTCACCATATCATCCCCAAGCTTGTGGCGTGCTAGAAAGGAGCCACTCTACCCTCTAATAATATTTGAGGTCCTATATAGGCGAAAATCATAATACTTATAGGGTTATGTGTAATTGGTAGGGGATGAGTATAATAGAAAGTTAGTTAGAATAACCAAAAGATCAGGTCTGAATCTTATATTCACGGGTCACAATATTGTTTCACAATTACACCACAAAAACCTATATTTAAATGGAAGGAGAGTGTGAGAGTCCGCAGTAACTAAAGTACATAAAAAATACAAAACAGCTGACCACGATATCGAGGTCGCGAACTTAAATTTCGGCGCACGAGCGTCACTAGTTTCGCCTATCGATCCAGAAATCCAACTGGCGAGCGGCCGCGCGGCGCGCAGCGATATCTTCATACCGCGTAGGTACTCGCTATACCATAGAAAACCGGTCGGCGCGCGAGTCTCCCATGCGCTTTAGCGTAAACATCTATTTAATTATAATATTTTAAATGAGCTGACTGGGCACCTGATGCCTTGTCAGAGTTTTATAAATATATGTATATAATAAATACTTTTAAATGAAGTAAATAAGTTTAATTTTTGAGTTTGTAAATAGGAGTATAAATAAAATTGTGTGTAAAATAATATGTAAATATTAAATAAGATGTAGGAGATCCCTACATACTTGGGACCTATACATCCCAAGCGCTATAATAGCTTACAATTCAAACGTGCATAGTACGACAGGTTACTCCCCATTAGAACTATTATTTGGCTTTAAACACTATATACTATCTAGCATAGACGACCTCGATAACAACACATATACAGATTATATTCGAGCACTAAATCATCGCCTTTATTATAGCCGTCAAAAGGCTCTACGAAATATTCAGACGTCTAAAGAAAAATCTAAAAATTATTATGATGTTCGAAAAAAGCCTATTATATACAACGCTGGCGATACGGTGTATATCCGTTGCCACCGCAAGCAAAATAAGGCCTTATCCCCAGTGTGGAAAGGCCCGTATAAAATAATAAAACTAAATGGTAATCATACGGCAACGCTATTAATTAATCGTAAGCACGTTCGTTATCATTTTGATAAAATAAAGCCGGCAAGTGCCGACACAGTATAGTGTCCTAGGTCAGTTAGTTAGTAGTAACAATAGTAAGTATAACGTAATCGTAACATAAGTTCTTTCATTCTATTTCAGATGCGCGCTGTCGCCGCTAGCTAGATCAGATTTCGTATCGCCTATCATTAATAGTCCGGGACTTTATTTTGATCAGCAGCTCCTAGATCTTAAGTTTACTAATAATGTCTGGAAAGTCTTAGCATATTTAGATATAAGTCATATTCAACCTAACTTAGATAAAATTGAGTTTTTATTAGAAAAGCTAAATGTATTTTGTAACTCTCTTACGTTATCAAATATACAGTCGGACAGCATTAATTCACTTTCGGCGCTGAAAAATCAGCATCTCATTAATGTTAACAAGTTTTTTTTTGTATCATATTTGCTCCAAAATGATAAAACTAAAGAGCGTTTTAAAAGAGGTCTCATTGATTTAGGAGGATCTATCTTAAAAACTATCTTCGGTACATTGGACGCCGAAGACGCTGTCAAATATTCAGAAGCTATAAATAGTGTACAGACGGATGAAAAACATCTCGCTCATCTTATGAAAGATAATATCCATGTTATACAATCTACCATTTCATCATTTAATAATTCTATGTCGAAAGTTAACTTAAATGAAAAACATCTTTTAGAAAACATGGAAATAATACACCAAAATATTAGACTCGGTTTCTAGCACAAATACGTTACGTTACTTATTTACGTTAAAAACTCAAATTAACTCCTTATCTAATTCTTTAGAAGCTATAATCCTAACGTCATCTTTCGATATCGATGACATAAACAATGCTATTTTATTTGCAAAACTTAACGTTTTACACCCGACTGTACTGAGTGCTTACCAATTATATAATGAATATTAGATAAACATATAAATAAACTTCCCAGCCATTATGATTTGCTTGTACCATTAACGCTACAAAATATACAGGAACTAACAGATATTTCCAAATTAATTTGTTATTATCATCAAATTAAAATAATATTCATCCTCAACATCCCTTTAGTCCTGCCTCAAACCTCTTTATAATATAATACCGTTACCAGTTCCATACGATATATTGAAACCAGACACCTACATTCTAATCGAGCCAACTAGCTCATATGCAGCAGTAACAGGTGATCGCATGTTCTATGTTCTCGCTGTGCACTCGCTGTTAAGGGACATCGACGATTGTAAGCTAATCAGTGGAAAGTGTTATGTGTGTGTGCTCGCCGACTTATTTTCAGTCGTTGCCAACCCTACGTGCGAAACAACTTTATTAAGTGAAGTGGTTACTAAGCTCCCTGATTCCTGTGTAGCTAAAATAATTCACGGTTCTATAGATGTATTCCGCAAACTTAGTTTTAATCGATGGATTTTTGTTCAGTCAGATCCAGGGAAATGCCATATTACTTGTGAAAAGTCCGATGTAAATTCAGATGTTACATTATTCGGAACTGGCATCCTGACCTTACCTAAATATTGTAAAGCATTTAATAAAACATTACAGTTCACCGCAGTTGGCGAAACGCCACTCGGTAACGTAACAAACGTAGTGTCAAATTTAAACATATTACTAGTAGTAAAGTAAAAAATATTGCAATCTTCTTCAGCAATCTTGACTCATTACTACATGCCAGCATCCATCTTCGCTCAATGGAAGATGAGTTAAATAAATTAGAAACCCCATTTCACTTAGAGACATACGGCATTCACTACATGTCTTTAAGCTTATTAAGCAGCATTATATTTATAATATATCTGATGTGTAAATGTCGAAAAAATATTACTTGTAAGAAATCGCCTTGCTGTATTCAAATTTTTAATCAGTGCCATAATTCCAAATCTCGCACTGATCATCCAGCATCTCTTGTTGTCTTTAAGGATAATAGTATTAAAAATGATACTGTGCTGGAGGAAACGTCTATTAGCACGCCAACTCCTTTAAAAAGAAATGTTGTGTTAACCAATATAATAAAATATCACGAATTTTAATATAAATGTTAAATTATTTAAATTTTAATGCAGATATAATAATATTATACATAAATTCTCAATAATAATAATTGGTACTTATTTTTATAATATACGATAAATGTAATAACTATATCTTAAGAAATCCTAATAATATAATATAATTTTGAATAAATTTGAGTAAATAAAATATTTTTGTAATTTAGCTGTTTTCTTGTATACTCCAAACGAAAGTCCAATCTCTCGCGTTAATCTTAGCGTAATCTCTCATCACTTAGAGATGTGATGATCGATCTTAACGGGCGGGTTGTTATATCGCAAGTTACATGAGTTCATATGTATAGTAAAATTGCTGAGTTTCTCATTGCATTATTGCTTATGCAATAGGAAACCTATATTATTTCCGTTTAATAAAAACATAGTGTTTTTAGTCAGATTGAATTGGACTTCCGTCGGGTGCAGGTCTTTCTCTAAGTTCTTTTTAAAATATATTTTTGTGTGTTAATTAAAATAGTTTTTTTTTAAAACCAAATCCTGAACCACCCCATAACAGTACCTCATGAATTGAGTGCAGCAAACCGACAAACGCGCGTCCACTGCCGCGTTACATTACTCAACCGGCACAATTATGAAGGGATTTTGAATCGAATCATTACCTGTGATGAAAAGTGGAACCTGTACGATAATTGGAAACGCCCCCTGGCGAACCAATCAAAGCCTGCCCCTAGCGAAAATTGACTCAAAAAAAGTTACTTGTGAGCGTTTGGTGGACTAGTGCCGGTGTCGTTCACTACAGCTTTCTTAAATCTGGCCAGACGATTACAGCAGATTCTATTCTATTCTATCTCTATCTCTATTGCCAGCAACTGCAAATCATGATGCAAAAGCTGCTAAACAACCGAGGTTGGTCGATTGCTCTAGGCTACTTCTACTTCAGGACAACGTTACACCACACACTGTACAACAGACGGCTACCAAATTAGAAGAGTTTCAATTGGAATGTCTAAGACATCCACCGTACTCCCCGGACCTTGCTCCAACAGATTACCATTTTTTTCGAAATTTGGATAACTTTTTTTTCAAGGGAAAAAAATCATCTCCGATGGGGCAGTCCAAAGCGCCTTCAAAGATTTTATTGATTCCTGTCCGAATGGTTTTTTAGTAAAGCAATCAATGAACTACCTATGAGATGGCAAAAGTGGATAGATAGCAATGGTAGATATACTTTGATTGAATAAATATATTGTTAAAAAAAATCGACTTTATGTTCCTCCATTACAAAACGCCAATTTCATATGCAATGACCTAATTTTATTACTTACAGTTTAACAGAATCACGCAGTAAATTTTTAAATACCAGTTTGATATTTTATTTACAAAATTCACTCAAACTTTTCTATAACGTAAAACGCCAACACTCTGGAGAAGGTAAATATTTATCTTACAGGACTTACCGGGATATCGGTAAGTCTCCATAAACTTGCTACAGAATGTCGCTTAAAAATGTCGCCTAAATATTACATAAGAGGTTAGATATTATGCTCTTCGTAGTGAGCTTAAATTGTTTGTGCACTTAGCATAATATTTATCAGTGGAATGTTGTACCTGAATCATTATTATGCCGACACTCAAGTTCTGTTATTATAGTTCAAACCTTGTATGTGTACTTCAGACAGGACAGAAGTAAAACTTTTGTTTTTCTAATCCATTTTAGACTGGGACTACATTATTGGTCGGAATAAAGTAGTACTGAAAATAGAACTCTGCGCTAATAGGTACAAAACGTTGAATATTGAATACACGGCAACACACAGCAGTAATATAAAAACTCGACGCTCGTGTGTTCAATTTTCATATCTATTGTGTTAGCACAGTGTTCAGTTCATATTTTCAGCGGTGTTTTTTTCCGGCCGGAGAAATTCCGGATAATGTAGTCTGAGCCTAATAGTACAAATCAGTTTCGTTTGACTATAGGTAAGATTAGGTTTTTATTAAAGTATTATTAGTTTAACAGTTTTTATATTAATATGTAAATTTTGCATATCGTGTACCTACTGAGATCTGTCGCTTATTGCGTTTTATCCAAATATGTTTTCACTTCAACGGCTTCACAAGAGGTTTACACATTTATTTGTATTATAGACATTTGTACTTGACTATATAAGTAGGTTAATTGAAATAATACATAATAGCACCCTGCACACGTCTAGTTCGGACTGCGGACCGGACTGCCTTCCAAACCGCGTAGGGATCTGTGCAGTTTGGATTGCGGCCTGTCGTGCTAATTACGACGTCAAATTTGTCTACGGCTTGGACTGACGGCGTCTTATATAACACGTCGAAATACGTCATAACGCGAGGTTAAACCTGTGGACAGATCGGACTGTAAGCCCCGCGCATTCACACGTTCGTCTCGGAGCGCAGGCGCGGGATTCCCGCGGTCCGAACTATACGTGTGACGAGCGCTAATGTGTTTAATTAATGGTCAACGCCAATAAAGTCTACGACGACACTAGAAACCTCAAATCACTTCAATTTTATCTTAGCTATAAAACATTTTTATTATTCCATCATTGTAAAAAAAATATGTTTGAAATGATGTTATAAAATATATTATGTATCGTCGTTATAAACATTTAAGGACAGCCTCGTTGTAACGATCAATTGTTCGGGAGCTCCGCACAATTTACGAAGACGCGAAATATAATAACAAATTATTTCCAAACGTCGCCGTCGTCGCGGGACCGAGGGACAATTTTATTTTGCAAAGTGGCATAAGGACAGGGCATTTCATAGGAAAAATGACTCCAACATCGGTGTCCAATTAGGGCACTAGTTGTTATCTCAACTAGAGTATAGAAATTAAAAACAGACATACATTGTCAGGTTTATGTTATTATAATCTGCACAGATTCAATAAATAACAAACATACAAAATTACATCAATCTAAATGTGTCATTATATTTCTTTATTAAATAAAGAAGATTTTTTTTTGGAAAGCATTTGGAAGTATATAGTGTACTATCGTCTTTTGTTTATATAAATATTGAATAGTAACTGAACATAGTATCTACATGATATGTGGTTCATAAACGTCCCCAAGGGCATTTCTTCTCTTTGAAATCATTGAAATTTACAATATTATAAGCGGATTCCGTGAAAGACCAGTCAAGTTCAGACTTGGAAGTTGAGAAGATCTGACAGAATTTTTAATATTTGTGAATATTAAAATATTATGAATTATTATAGATATTATAATGAATTTTAAAGATAACTTATAATGAGTGAAGCTCAGATCTACTTTTCGTATGTTTAGGAGTATCTACTAGATGAAGAGCAAGTCGATCATCATCTACCTACTAGCATCCATATTCCCTAAATAATATTAGGAATGAAGTGTTTTAAGATTGAAATCCAACTCTTCTTATGGTGTGCTTACATGGGCAACAAAAATTTATCAATTATGGGCAATTATGGTCGATTGCGACGTAACAAAATATCAAGCAATTTATTGCAATGGCAACAACACCAATTTAGGAGAATGTTTTGCAACTACAATATTGAGCGATTAGATTCAACTCCAAGAAACTAGAGAATACTTTCATACACGAGCAATTTAGTCGAAAAAAAAACAATTCGTATCAGCGACGATATCCAACATGGAATATAATAAGGAGCAACTAGAAGCAATATTGCCGATACCATGTTTTTGAAATTGCTCCACAGTCCACTTAATACTCCAGATAATCCATCCGTATTGCCGAACATTTATTGCTCAATAAATTGCCCGTATAAACGCAACTTCACACACTGGGAACTTCCATGCGACAAGAAATTATAGTTTTTTTTTTCTTTACAATTATGATAGTAAAATAAAAAAAAAATCTTTATTTCTGTAAATCGTCGATGTAAAATTATACAATTTTTATTAAAATTATCTTACCGACAAACACACCGACATTACCGACATTTAAAGCCATTCTAGTAGAATAGAAAACCCCGAACTCGCAAACTAACTTCACGTTACTTTATCCAATGAAATCTTATTCCAAATGAAAATCGATAAACAAACAGTATCGATTCAATCCGATTCAATCGCCCTGCTTCTGATTCAATCGCTTTGCTTCTAAGAATAAGCTTCAATTTAGCTTAATTGAATCACTTAATCTAATTACGTTTGGAAAATTAAGTAAAAGAATTATCTTAGAATAACGTTTAAATGAAATTGAGACCTTAACATCAGAGATCTAGGTTCAAATTTTAATGCACCAAATATGCAATTTTGATTACATATAAAATGCCAAGGGCGAGTTAGATTTTCTCAGCAATCAACTGAAACCTTTTTGAGAAAGCATCAGGGGCAGTCGTATTTTAAAATTTAAATTGGTGTGTGTCACTTAGAGTTGAACAAAAAAAAACATTTAATTAATAACTGCCTTTTACCCTCGGCTCCGCCCGCGTAAATACAGTACCAAACGAGAACATTGTGCATTTTTCGGTATAAAAAAGTAACCTGTATAAGGTAATTCCGAGTATAAACTACTACCCTACCAAATTTCAATAAAATCCGTTCAGTATATTTTCGTGAAAGAGTACAAACATCCATCCATCCGTCCATCCTCGCAAACCTTCACATTTGTAATACTTAGTAGTAACATAGGATTTTAATAATAATAAATCTCCGCTGAAAATTTTTCTTACAAAAATCATCAAACTACAAATCGACTTACGGCATCCTCTTGTGGGGAAACGCTGCGGACATTAATACAATATTTGTGCTGCAGAAACGTGCTATACGTTCTATTTATAAGATGTCGACTTTTGAATCTCTAAGGGAAAAGTTTAAAGAAATAAAAGTTCTGACCGTCGCATCTCAATACATTTTGGAAAATGTGTTATACGTAAGAAAGAATCTAAACAACTTCAAAAAGAAATGTGATAATCATTATGTAAACACTAGAAATAAGAACAAGTTAGATATGCCAGTGTTCAGACGAAGCAAAGTTAGTAAATCCTTTAAAGGCCAATGTATACGCTTATACAATATAATCCCAGAAAAGGTTCAAAACCTTCCCATTAATAAGTTTAAAAAAGTAGTTAAAGAACGTTTGTGTGCCAAAGCGTATTATAAAATTAATGACTTCATTCAAGACGGCACACCTTGGGAATAGGGTGGCTCCTTATCTTATGTTATTATTTGTTACATAGACATAAGCAAACATTGTAATAATTTTGATTTTAAAAGAATAATTTTCCATCTTTTTGGTAAAAGATGGCCCCAGACGAGTTTCTTGCCGGCTCTTCTCGCTGGGTTAGTTCCCGAACCGGTGGTAGGCATCACGTAGTAACGACGTTCAAAAAGAGTATTTAAAAATACCAATTTTGAATAAAAAATTTTTGATTTGATTTGATTTGATTTGACTTACCAAATGGTTCATTTTTATACACACTTTTTTAATTTAAACCCAAGGAATCGAATATTATGGATGGCGTAAGGAAAAATATAAAACGATTAAAAACGGCCATGGTAAGGTGGCCTTTCAAAGTTAGACAAGAACGCCGCGCTGACTAGTTTTGGATTTCCGTGATAAGCAAAATATAATGATAATAAACAAATTATATTATAATAATTGAAAGCTACGCATTTAAAATGATAACGTTTCCTACTTTGCACCGATAGTGTTGAGCCAAATAAATATTGTATATGTTATTTTAATCCTGTTGTAAATACTCTATTTCATAAATTAAGAGAAATATTATTTTGACTTAAATGCTTAATTGTGCCAATCTTCAGTGCCAATTGTGTGAACAGGTATTGATGAAAAAAAAATGTAAGTATATAATTGTTCTCTAATTTCACTAAAAATCATTACCAAAAAATATTTGTTTGTTTGTATGTTTGTTTGTTTGCGTTGAGTAGGCTCCGAAAAAACTTAAACGATGTCGATAAAACTAGGCACATATATAGATTATAGACGAATATAGGCTACTTTTTATCGCTGGTTTTAGTTAGGTTTAATAACGCACTGTATTTCACACACTGATTTATGGTATCACAAACTGTACCCAATAGACGTTATTGTGTTAAGTTTGAACTGAAATAAATAAAAAACTACATTCATATTAAACTTATACCTACATCTACTACCGACACATACACCTACAACCTAGACCTACTATCTACGATTATGCCTACTACCTACACCTACTTCCTACCCCTACAGCCTACAGGTGATGTGTGAAAGAGATATCGACCACTGAGTATTGAAAATTATACACTAATAATATGGCTGTTAACCGATAGGGGTTGGTGGTAGGTTCTATTTTAATACCAAATCAGAAAATAATAACAAAAAGTACAAAAAAATACAAAGTTTTTAGTGTGGGCCACCCTTATGAATTAGGGGTATAAAAATAGCTTAAAACCTATTCTCATACCTACCTAATAAACCTGCAAAATTTCATAAAAAACAGTCAAACCGTTTCGGACTGAAACAAACACCGAGACACGAGAAATTCGCATATAAAATTATTTTAAAAGTTCACGCCAAAAGACGACATAAGAAATCAGTATTTTTTAATTAGCATAAAACATAGATTTTCAAAGTAGCAATTAGAATAACGATATTACTCAGAAGTCGGAACTTGGTAATGCAATTCAGATTTATTGATAGAATCTCAATGAAGCTGTTAAATGTCTTCGGGGACATTATGAATAGTTCTTAGGGAATCCATTAGTTGAGGCAAGAGGGCATTCCTTTTTTATGTCTGGGTAGGTATTAACAATATTATTTTTTGTTGTATTAGCCATGTTGACACCAAATTGCCGCAACTGGTAATAACTGACTACGCGAATAAGTATTATTATATTATTTTATTAAGAGCCCTATTACAAATCTGCACTCTGCGAGATTAGGTATTTGAATCGTTTCCGACATTTCACATTTTGTAGTTATTTTGCAGTGGTATTTATCGTTTTTATTGAAATAGGTTAACAAATTTATGCTTTTAAATTATAAAATCTTTATTCCTCATGAAGTAACAACTGTTCTGGTATAAATGTTGCTTGATAATATTATCGTAGATAGGAGTAATTCGCAGCTAACTTAAAGCTAATTTCGAAGATTTTTGGCTTAGAATTAGATTTCTTCTATATTAAATCAAACATATTTCAAAATTCTAAGGCCGGAACTATACGACTGTATAGGAGATAACATTCCCCTTTTTTTATTTAATTTTCTTAGAACAGTAGTTCAATCCAGGAGCTCAAAAAAGTGCCTTCGCGCATTTTATGAAAATGTTTCTCTGCAATTTTGGGTTTAATTAAAAAGTTAAGCAAAATTTACAAAAAGCGAGGCCGCTACGAACTAGGCCAATAGCTATTCTGCACTATTCAATATGTAAAAATTGTTAATGTATCTTTGTTTCTGAGATCAAGAATGCCATAATTGTCCATTTTAAGCATAAATCACAGTCGAGATGTAATATGCATCTTACGAGGGCTGCACTAAAAGTATCGGGAATGGAATATTTCCACTGTTCCTGTCATATTAAAATCTTTTTAATTTAAAACTCCTTGGTTTTAAAAATCAAATACCGTTTATTTATTTAAAAAAAGATTCTCGGTCTTGTCAAACTTGTTTAGTCGTTGAGAAAATGGAATTGACTCGAGAAAATTCTAGAGCGATGATTTATTATGACTTTCGAAGTGGTTTAACACAAAAACTGTGTGTGACCGGATGATTTCTGCTTTTGGTGATGAATCCCCATCCAAAACCACAATTTATCGCTGGTTTGCTGAATTTCAACGTGGACGTGTCAAGCTCAGTGATGTTCTCCGTCAAGGTCGTCCAAAAACTGCAGTCACCCAAGAAAACGTTGATGCTGTGCGTAAGCTGATTGAGGAAGATCGACATGTGACATACCGCGAAATTCAGGCAACTTTAGACATTGGCATGAGTCAAATACAAATAATCTTGCATGAACAATTAGGTGTAAAAAAGTTGTTTTCCCGATGGATACCGCATTTGCTCTGTGAAGAGCAAAAAGCGGCTCGCGTTACTTGGTGCGTCAGAACTCTCGAAAGATTCCACGCAGGATCCTCAAATGCTGTATACAACATCGTGTCTGGTGACGAATCCTGGATATACGCGTACGAACCCGAAACAAAAAACCTGTCACGAGTTTGGGTGTTCGAAAATGTGTTAAAGCCAACAAAAATTGTTCGTTCACGGAGTGTTGCAAAAAAAATGGTGGCCACGTTTGTCTCCAAAAGCGGCCATGTTGCGAATATTCCTCTCGAGGGACAAAGAACGGTTAATGCAGAATGGTATGCTGACATTTGTTTGCCACAGGTCGTTTCTGAACTCCGTAAAGAGAACTGCAACCGCCGCATCATCCTCCATCACGACAATGCGAGTTCTCACACCGCGCACAGAACAAAAGAGTTTTTAGAGCAAGAAATCATAGAATTATTAGACTATCCGCCGTACAGCCCCGACCTAAGCCCTAATGATTTCTATACTTTCCCTAAAATAAAGAATAAATTGCGTGGTCAGAGATTTTCATCACCTGAAGAAGCTGTGGACGCCTACAAAACGGCCATTTTGGAGACCCCAACTTCCGAATGGAATGGTTGCTTCAATGATTGGTTCCATCGTATGGAAAAATGTGTCAAATTTCGCGGAGAATACTTCGAAAAGCAATAAATACATTTTTAAATAGTAATGTTGTGTCACTTCCTTGATTCCCGAAATTTTCAGTGCCGCCCTCGTAATATCTATGGACGCTTTCACACCACGTCAATCTGGTCCTGTGGTAAGGTCTTGAAGAACTTGTGTTGGGTACCAGACAACGGAAATATACTTTTATACTATTTATTATGTTTAAGATTTCATTATATAATACAGATTATATATTATGTTTCATCCATGACCCAGGAACACAGAAAAGCTTTTTGTCCTTTTGGCGGGATTCGAAGTCCCCAACACGCTCAACCACTGAGCCACAGAGATCGTCAAAAAAATGTAATTTGGAACATTTGGCCGTCTCCACGGGAGATGATCTAACAGAAAATCGACTTGAAAAACCGCTTTGTTTCGACGGGTGAGTGATAACGCTGAAGTTAGAGGACGCACTTATAACTCCTCTGGGGGACAATTCTCGTATCTCGTTTGGGTTTTTCAGGCTATCCCGCTCACGCGCGCACGATATGACCCGTATGCGAATGAGTCAGCACGTTGATCGTACCGATATTATAACGAAAACAGTTAAGAGAATTGGGGTTCTGGTGTTGATGGTGTGATGTTGTGTTGTTGTGTTGGGCTTCCGGTATCTACGGCGGTGATTTTAAAGTCAATATATATGCCACCTATTTTATTCTAAAATGTTAAAAGCAATTGTTTTAAATTTCGTTCGTTTCATTCATTACGTGCTCTATTCGACGGTAAAATAAAAACGGTTCAAGTTCACATTAAGTTGTTCAAGTTATAGTTACGTGTGCAGTACTTTATTCAAAAACAGCTGTAAAAATTCTTTTGTAACTGTAATACAATGGCTACAATGACGAATATATATTTTGTAGTAATATTAACTGCGTCCGCACTCGTCGGGACTTCATAACTATATTTTTCATAAAAACTAAAACCCTACTACGTAAATTATATAATCTACGATACTGGCGGCATAATCACAAATCTATTGACACCTCATTTGTTAAAATCGGACCAGTAGTTTAGGCACTATGATGAAACAATCATACATTGTAATACATAGACTGCCAAAATCATTACCTTTAGTTTTGACTTCGCCGTAGTCGGGTAAAAAGAAATTTATTACTTACGTGTTTCGGTCAGTTCACACCGAAACGAGACGATACGCGAGCTAATCAAAATTGAACTTTATTCACTACACAAAAGATACAAGTCTTATATGACATCAGTCATATGTCAACTCTTGCAATGAAACGTGTATCTTCTTGTGTAAATAATAAATTTTAATTTTGAATCTAACACCCGGTTTCTGAAAGGCTAATCAAATAGTTGATGAACTAACACGTTGTTGAGTTAACAGGCAGGTTAAATCAATTTCCGTTTCTGAAACGCTGATTAGTGAAAAATTTACTAATCATTGATCAAATTGACATGACACATACAAGCACATATAAGCCTTAAATAGCTTTCCAGAAACCGGAAACAGCGCTTGACATATTGTTTGACCATTCGTTTGACATTAGTTTTGTTAACTAACACATTGTTTAAATCAAACGACTGATCAAGCTTTTTGCAACTCAATTTAGACTTGACGTGAGATTTGACCGCTGATTAGTTGATGTTAGCGTTGATTAGCCTTTCAGAAACCGGGGGTAAATCTTTGATTTAAGCTTAATTTAATTTATCTTAAAAATGCAGCGCCATGTTTCGGTGTGAATTGATCCTCACTCTCTTGCATTTCTTCTACTAGGTATACCCACTATATTATGTAGATATATTGTAATAAATATTCATATTCCAAACTTCCAACCATGTTGCGGATATGGCAGTATCTAATATCAAATTAAGATCAAAAGAATAAGTAAAACATATCCATTTGCTACATACAACCATAAACTATTTCTGCTCTGAGGAAATATCCAGTATCCAACATCCTGGATTCTAAATAATTTATACTCAGTTTACATCCCAAGAGTTAGCTAGCTATTTCATTTAAAAAAAAAACCGCAAAAAACGTTCAATCTGTCGACCGCGAGCTGCGCTAAATAAATCAGGCGTTTAGATTGGAATAACCACCTGCTCGCCTATCTCATATCTGCAGATGCGTGGAAATACTTCAACTATTTATAGAAACGTGTAGGAATGCGAAAATATTATATTTGTTACAGAATTATTTACTACTAGCATTTGCCCACGTAAATACAGAATCCCACGGGAACATCGTACTTTTGTGAATCCAGAGCTTACAATACAATAATCCGTTCAGTAGTTTTTGAGTAAAACAGACTTCCATCCATCCATCAAACTTTCACATTTGTAATATTAGTAGGAGGTATCGCGCCATAGTTTATAGTTATTAGTAAAAAAATGGGCATTTCATTTAAGTGCCTAAAATATTTACCTACTATAAAATACGTCACATTGTATCAATTTTTATAGGATAGGAACGAAGTTCCTTATTACAAAAATATTAATTTTAAGTTCTATTCGAGGTATAAAGAAAATAATAAAGACTATAAGTACATAAAAATCTTACGTTACGGACGTTTTTTCCCGGCTAGGGTATCCCTCCGCATCGCCCCATAAGGAACTTAGTTCCAATAGTAGTCTAATATTATAATAATGTAATGTAGTTACTGCAAGTTTCGCTTGTTGATGTAATCGTAAGATCATTAAAATCTTATAAAGGTGTTGAGATCCATTTATTTTCTTTCCTTTACAAACTTATATTTAGTTAAAGGTAGGTACCTACTTACGCTTATCACTTTCTTTGTGAATATACCCCATTTAAACTTTTAAATATTTTGTATTCAGTTTCAGCTATCAGCAATAAAGAAATAAATCTGGAAAATGATGACACGTTCAAATCTAGCCCGCCAGACGGAAGAGCAGCTGCGGGCTGCTCTTAAGGAGCTATAGGACTCTAAGAACCAATGTCAACAGTTACTTACTGAACGTGATAACAGTGAAAATGAAATGCTATTAATTTTGCAAAAAAATCAGATTTAAAATCAGAACTTAACATATTAAACCAAAAATATGAAAACATCTTCGAACATAATCTGGCACTACAAAGTGTTGTGGACGGCTTTGACAATTGTAAAGTGGAATATGAACAATATCTAGAAGACACTTGTCACATTAAAATATGCTACAAGATGCTCAAGAGTATATACAGTCTCTAGAATATCAATTAAATAGTAAAAATATCTGCGGAAACACAAAGTTTGTATGATGTAGTTCATCAAAGTAGGAAGAGTAAAGGACTCATCCAAAAATAACTTAACTATCATAGACTTGACTGGGGATAACATAATAACGTTCTGTCATGCTATGAACACTAAAAAAAGTTAACAGTTAAAAAAACCAAAAATATGTAAAGCAGCTTAAAAATTTGTCCAAAAATAAAATGTTAATAAAAATTGAATTGTAAAGCTGCCGTCAGGAGTTAGAAAATACTAGGTTTGACTATAAGGTGGATGTATGTAGCCTTCAGTCTGAAATTTCAGAAGTACACAGCTCATTAAAACAGATTAAAATTAAATATGAATTAGCACAAAAAGAAATTGCTGCACATATGTCTGCCATGCATGACATAATAGAAATTGGCCACTATAATGAGGAACGAGTAAATGTCATTATTAACAATCAATGTCTCAAAAACATAGGTCATTCAAGGCATGATGGTGACAGTTCAGTCATCTGTTCAGAGTTGAGGGCTCATACTGAATCCTTAAAAAATATTAAAATAAGATACCCACACCTACCTCAGAGGCCTGTTTGTTACACTATATATAGCCTTTTGGCTAACTAAAATAATCTAACTAATCAGGCTTTGCACGTGACATCTGTCAATGTAAGACATTGACATTATCTACTTTTTATATCTAACTACTTTAAGCATCATATGGGATAACAAGTAACTAGCACATCTTATGAACAAATCCCGGGGCATCTTATGAACAAATAGTTAGCCGGGCAAGTAATGCTACTTATTAACCTAGAACAACTATAGTTATATTAGCCGGGAGAAGAGGAAAGATAAACAAAAAACTGAAAACAGATTATATAAATATTTTAAGTAACAAAAAAAATGTAATGAAACTTATTTTGTTTACCTTTCTATACATTAAAAAAACTGCCACATGAGGCTAACGAAAATTATATTAGGTTTAAGCCTACTGTGTAGTGTTGCGTGTCAACGTCATGTTGACAGATGTCACGAGTAAAGCCTATTTACTTAGTAATATTTCATATAAGTAAAAGGCTATTCTCAGTGTAGACTGTAGACGTAATTGTGTTAGAGATATCTCATATGTAATACGTATCTGTGTTACGCGCCAATAAAGGAGAATATAAGAATTGTTGCTATATTATTATCATCACCACACAAGCGAAAAAAGGATATGTCCTTTTATACAAATCAAGAGGTCTTAGCCCGCTACATGTAGCACTACAAATCAAAACTGTATAGTTTTAAGTAACACTCAACCACAAATAGATGTGGTTGACGTTAATAATATTTTATGTTTTAGATTTAATAATCTAACATATGATAAGTATTTCTTAACACAGTTTTGTACTAGACGCATAGCTAGATGGCTATTTAATTTTTTAGTTTTATGACAAGCTAAAGAAATGGCTAAACCAACCACTGCTTCTATTGAGCTGTGATTTATTGTGACAACTATACAGTTAACAGCTTGGAATATGTTCCAAATAATTTAAATTAGTTTCTAAGACAACAGAGGCCCACTATAGCAATGTCATAAACAATAATATAAATTATTCAAATTAATTATCTATCATACCTACCAAAATTCTGAGCAAAAATTGTAATCTTAATGTAGTGCACCTGCAACCTAGTGCACCAAAATTCGCAAGGAATGGTAGGTAAAGAATTAGAGATTGGGCTGTTTCTTAATGAATATAACATTGATATTATGTGTCTATCAGAACATTAGTTTAGAAAATATGAATGAATAAATAATTTTTGTGGTCACCAGGTAGCTAGTTCGTTCAGTCGAGAGAATGCCATTAGAGGTAGCTCTATAAAATTAACTAATAAAAATTAAAATTTGAAGAACAAAAATATATTGTAAGACTGTCTTAGCTGTACGAATAATTGAGGTAGCCTGTATTGAGTTGAGTCACCTTATCATTGTAAGCTTATACAGGCCTCCATCAGGTTTATATGATTCCTTTGAACAAATCATGGAACAAGTGTTGACTAATAAAATGTTCATCTAACAAAAAGATTTTTATATGTGGTGATTTCAACATTAATTTATTAGACTCAAACTCCACTAATGTTAGATTCACATCATTGTCATAATCGTATAACCTTATTTTATTTGAACCGACAAGAGTATGTGATACAACAGCTATTGGTGAAAATATTATCAATACAAGAAGTTTTCACCAAAATTACTCCTTATAAAAAAGAAATAATTAATGCGCTTAGCTTTGATCACTATGGACTTCATTTAATATTGATTATGAAAACTCAGGAAAAGCTTGCTTATATTCCTGTGAATACAAAACGTATAAATTTAGAGTTATTAGTTTGAAATATTCAACAGTTAGATGGGTTAAATAGCTCAGATGAAGCATATAATAAACTATTTAAAATAATTAGAACCCACTTTGACTCTATATTTACTTCTAAAACGGTCAATTTAAATAATAGAAATAGTAATTTAAAAACTGGGCCACTGCAGGAAAAGACGATATACTTTGTAAGTAGACAAAGATTGTATGATTTGTAAAACGAAAATATTTAATAGAAGTGAATCTTTTAAGCTATATGTCACAAAATATTCAAAATAATTAAAAAATCTGTCAAGCAGTGAAAGTACTTCACATAAAATGAAAAATAATTAACACTAAAAATAAAGTGAAAACCGTTTGGAAGACAATTGCAGATTGCAGAGGCAGTCGTAACTCTAAATTTTAACATTGCATTATTGATAAAAAGGTAAATTTTGACCTAGAGGTTGCGACGATCTTCGAAAAGATCTATGCTGACTTTCCGGTCTCAACTACAAAAAAATTAAATTCTTCACCTGTAGCTGTTGAAAAAATACACAGAGAAAATGTCAAGGAATGTGATGTCAATTTTAATTTTAAAGAAATCGACTCCAGAGATATTACTAACACCTTCAAATTACTTAATATTAAAAGTACTACTGATCTCTGGGGTATGTCTATAAAAATTATAAAATCAATAATTTACATCATTGCCAGGGGGTAATGATGTCAATTATTGATTTTATAATAGGTAGGGACCTAGCCTTAGTTATTAATAATTGAAATAAGAATAGTGTGTTACCTGACTTAATTAATCATAGCAAGGTGATGCCTTTTCAAGGCTGGGATTATTCCCAGCCTTGAAAAGAGGCAGAGGTCCGACCCAGCCAATTAGACCAATATCTATACTACCGACTATTGGTAAAATATTTGAGAAAATAATCTTAAATCAATTGCTGGTTTACTTCATGTAACTTAAATAATAATCAATTACAATATAGTAATCAATTCGGTTTTATTAAAGGTCGATCTACAACAGATGTTGGTGTTAGAATATTGATAATTTCATAAAAAAGATTATATATACAAACAATTACGTCATTCCAAACAAAATTAGTATTTGTCACTTCTAGACTGTGGCAGTTATGTAAAGTATCATTTTGATTTATTTTCTGTTCTACAATCTTGAGTTTAAATTTATTGATTACTAAATAATAAGGATTGTCCATTTTTTTAATTGTGCACATTACAAAAACATTTCGAGGAATAAGGTCAGTGATCGTTTTTCTGTATATAAACTAAAAAAATACCCATTAGTTACTTATATTTTTAAACAAATTTGTTTAACCTTAGTTTGACCTTCAATGACGTCATCACTGGAAGGCATAACGTTAAATTATTTTTGCTACATTCCGTAAGCTAAATAATACTAATTACTCGTAGCAATAAACTCGACCAACATTACGTTTTGAACTTTTGGTAAGTTTCTCGAATCAGCTTTCACATAAATAAGAGAACTTGCATTTGACAAACAGCCATCATAAATACGATTGAAAGGAAATTTTACTAAACACATATAAATAAACACGAGGAGGAGACGTAGGGTTTGGAGGTTAGTATTTCTTATGACATTTAACACCTTGTTGACATCTGACAATGCTCCTTTTTTTTTTATTTATTCAATGCTGGTCAATTGGCTGCCGATGATGACGTCATAGATCCGAAAACTTTAAAAAAATATTTAAAAAAAAACTAGCCAATGAATTTCAAAAATATTTAATTTATAAGTATTCTTAAAATACCCTATTTCAACGAAAAAAAATATAAAAAGTACATGTGATTTTTTTGGGACAATGCCCATTGATCTAAATTGTCAAATAATTTAATAACCATTTTAAGCATTTTTGTATGATAGTTTTAATAATAGTGAAATATTGCCATAGTAGTAACTTCCGGTGTAAAAATAGCGCCAAATGACACTTGTAAAAGGTTATGCCGCCATTTCGATGTTAGTCTTGGACTGGCCGTGAGAGGAATCGCATAAGATAAGTAACATTGTCTAAGCCTATTTTATAACTTATAGCTATAGCTATAGCTAATTAGCTAAATTATTAAGTAATTATCTTAAACTATATTAATTATCTTAATTGACGATTTTATATTATTAATTATTTTATTATTATTAATTAATAATTTAATTATTGCTTTGTTTGAATATTTTAAATATATTCTGGAATTAGTAAATGGTTTGATAATGCTATAATTTGTACAGATTTAAAATATCAACTCATTAAAGAATATTATAATTAGTATTTCTTTATTTGTGGTTTAATTAGCTATAACTCGAAAAGTCATTAAAATACCAAGTTATTAAAGAATATGTTGATTATTTTTTTTTTATTTACCTATTACCTACATTTGGTTTAAGATTATGATAAAAGGAAATTTTATTTAATAAATTGGGTTTGAACTTGAAACTATTAGTATTTACTATTGTTACAAGGAAAACTTTTATACAATAAAACTATTTACCAATGTTTTTGTGTTTTACTTGATATTTTTGATAGTAAATATTTTTTAGGTTAATAATAAGATAATTTATGTGTTATGTTGTCTGGCAGAAAATGTTATAAGCACTAAGACCGCCTTTTTGTACAGTTCCTTTATGTATGTTATGAGTGTGTTTTTTGTGCAAATAAAGAGTTTTCTATTCTATTCTATTCTATCCTATTTTGGTCATTCTGAGATATTTATATCAAATATAACACAGGCATCTGACTTCTATGCAGCATATTTGAGGCCTGGGGGGGATCGCATGATGCACTTGGTGTCTTTTGTGATCTATCCAAGGCTTTCGACTTTGTCGAGCATGATAAGTTGGTCAGAAAATTATACTATTATAGTATGAGGGACACGGCTTATAAACTTTTAAGTTCTTAAGAATCTCTACTCGTAGTAAATAGTAAACTCTACAAGGTCTACGGGGCCCAAAATAGAACTAGGTGTGCTACAAGGTTCCAATTTGGGTCCGTTTCTTTTTCTCATCTATAATATGACCTTCCTTATCTAGTTAAATATATAGCATAAGATAGTACTCTTTGCTGATAACACTTCATTAATTTTTAATGTGAAGCGACGACAGTCAAATTCCTACGAGGTATATAGGGCTCTCTCAAAAATGGTACATTGGTTTAATGTTAATAATTTATTTTTAAATTCAAGTAAAACAAAATGTTTAAAGTTTAGCCTGCCAAATGTTAGGCAGGCACAAAACAATGTACTATTAAATGATCCGAAAATGAACTTAATGGACACCACTGTATTTCTAGGAATAACACTAGATTATAAATTGCAGTGATTATCATTTCCATATTGCAAGTCTGGCTGATAGGCTCAGTACTGCAGCATACACAGTCAAAAAAATTAGAGAAATTTCCGATGAGGACACAGCGCGACTAGTTTATTTTAGTTATTTTCATAGTATAATGTCATATGGCATCCTTATATGGGAAACGCTGCGGACATTTACACAATATTTGTGCTACAGAAGCGAGCTATACGTTCTATTTATAAGATATCAAGTTTTGAATCTCTGAGAGAAAAGTTTAAAGAAATAGGTATTCTGACCGTCGCTTCTCAATACATTTTAGACAATGTGTTGTATGTCAGAAAGAAACTAAATAATTTCAAAAAGAAAAGCGACAATCATTGTAGGAATACAATAAGAACAAGATAGAAATACCTGTTATTATTCTAATAAATAGATTTATGCTATTTCATTCTCTGTCTCACTCTCTTCGTTCCCGGTCATTTAATAAACTAGACGTGTTTTGTGGTGCTCCATTTGTATTATAAATTGTGAAGTTATTACAATAAACTAAGTGTCCAGAACCAGTGTATTTTCAATCAGACAATATTTCCAGTGTATTAAAGCAAGTATATTCAATATTAATCAATACCAGTGATCAGACATAGCAAAGTAAGTAAATCTTTTAAAGGTCAATGTATATGCCATTACAATATAATCCCAGAAAACGTTCAAAATCTTACCATTAATAAATTTGAAAAAGTTGTTAAAGAACGTTTGTGTGCTAAAGCTCATTATAAGGTCAATGATTTCATTAACGATTGTACACCTTGGGAATAAGATGACCACCTACTAACTAATAGCTGCTTCTATGTATCTACTTAAGTATCTTGACTTTTGTTATATAGATTAAGTTACATACTACATTGCAAAAATTTTATTTTTTTTGAAAAGAACAATTTTACCATCTTTTTGCTTAAAGGTGCCCCCGTGCGAGAGTCTTACACCGGGCTTGTTTCTGAACCGATGGTAGGCATCATGTAGGACAATTTCATAAGAGTTGCTTGGTAGGTACATGGAAATAAAAACTTTGAGTTTAAGTTTGCTACTACAACTTTAATTTAACATTACTATTCTTAATTAAATTCATTCAACCATTCTGTATTGCTTTAATACCAAATAGTATCTAATTAGAGCGGGGCGTAACAAGCTACAATTAGGTTAAATGAAAATCAGCAGAGCAACGATAGCTTAATTGTTAAAGGCAAGACTCAAGAGTTCAGTAATCTTTATCCGTCTAGATTGGAAAAGTTGCTGAACTTAAGGTAGTTAACTGAACAGTAAGAGTTGGGGTAATCAAATTCATATGAAGTCAGATTCAATGTAAACTCCCTGCAGAGTAGAAGTTTGGGGTCCTTGATTTGCCGAGTTGAATATATTCGTTAAGAATGGATATAAATGAGGATCATACAAGATTTGATTATATATTGTATGCGTATTTACTAAAGCCGCTGAACCGGTTTTGATGAAAGGGTTACATTTGATATAAAGGTTTTGTGTAAGGGACACGTAGATAGATTTCTAATCTATCTCGGAGTTATATAATGGACTTTTCTCGGAAAATTTGAACAGAGATTTCTGTCGGTGTCGACTAGGTAGAGCGCTTTCTCCGCATTAAACAGAGACAGTTCACCTTAGCATCAGTTCACACCGAGAAACACAACAGGGCGCTGCATTTTTAGGATAGCTATTCAAAATTTAACTTTATTCTCTACACTCTCGGTGTGACTATGCTGCTGATCTGCTGACCTTATGACAGTGTTTGATAGAGATTATGCTAAACAAAATTGACACTAAAGGTAGCATTAGGTTCTTAGCGACCGCTACATGCGACCGCGACCAGGACCGGATCCGGCGACCCAATGCTTAGTATGAATTTAAATGAAGCACCAAACAATTTTATCGACCACGTCACGCGACCTATGCGTGCTGCCAGAGATTCATTTTCGCTGGTTCGCTTGTGGCGGGTTCCAGTCGCGCGTCGCGGTCGCTAAGAACGGAATGCTACCGTGACTGAAATCAATTTTCAAATTTCGATGTGCATTCTTTTTTACCGGGTATTGCAAGCACTAGCAGTGTTGTTAAACTTTTATATGACCTGAAAATGTAGTGAGGATATTTTTTATAACTGAGATGGTTATATAAACCGTTTGTTCCAACGTAACCGACTGACGTTCCTGACCTAGTATACAACGTCGCCTTACATTCCTTTATACTTTTAAAACACAAAAGAGATACGTTTTCGTGTTAAAAATAGTTATTTTATTTCGTACAACTGTAAAACAATTAAACTGCATTTAAGGTTATATAAAACTTTAATTATTACTCTTTACGTAACTGTCATACCTTTCTTACTCTTGCAAACATTTTATACGTTTTTTAACCACTGTGCCATAGTACTTTGGCAAATATTTAAATAAAAAATAGAGAAATTGCAGCTAAATGAACTCGGCTATATTATGTCGCATATTCAGCTTTTATTACAGTGTTTGTTCTTTAACACTTTTAACAGTTCCGCGAGTGTCGTACGTGATTGCAAAGTTCCTTTTAATGCTCTGGACTCGAAAGTGTACTATCTGTTAAAACAAAAGACGAACTGCAGTGTTCTCTCGTCAAAAACTCTATCAAATGGATGAATACATATGGCAAGTTATGTTATACATTACATTACGGCTAGCGGTTGTCAAAAACAGGGCCGTTTTGTCATTGCGATATGTTCTACAATAACGCGGTCCACGTTTAGCCACATCTTACTACTATTCACAAAATGGCCTATATGATTAGCCATACTTATAAAATAAAACAATGAAAGTCAATTTTAATAAGAAAAACTAACTTCTTACTAATCAGGAATTATTAACATAGTATGATTTCCTATTTAATTATTTAAATTAAAGTATTATTTACTCAATAAAATATTTGTCATGCAGCGCCACTAGTGTTGAAATTGAGAACCAAAAATTTACAAAGTTGCAACTAATGACTAGCAAGTAGCGAGTATAGTAGAGTATAGAGTATAGATATATATAGTAGAATATAGTAGAGTATAGTATAGTAGCGAGCTAGCCGTATTAAAGAGCGCATGGCGCAGAATACAATGAACATAGTAATATGCGCATTGCGCATGTGCCACCACGAACATTAATTCTATTTAGAGAATCTGTAGAATTCAAGTTAATCTCTTGAATACAATTTATGACACTCCCCCTAATACTTTAAACATCTCGCTAAACTGACTTTCATCCTTTTTTTGAAGAGCTCACCACATTTTAACGATTGTCCTCAAAATAAATACGGTTTAGGGCGGCTAATTCGAATTTACGTCTTTTTCGCGGTCGCTGAAATAAAAATAGATAGGTAACGCCTTAAATGGCGCCCTTCCTTTTTATAGGACTTTTTTATTTGTTTAATTTTCTTGATTGTATATGTTTTGATTTTAATTTTATATTAATATATATTTTTTAATGTAAAGGCATATATCGCATATATACGTGTTCGGCGATGTCGTTAGTAGGTGCAGGTATAGTTTTTGGTGTTTAAATTATAGGTATGGTGTAGAAATTGCAGGAATACGTCTAACATTTCACCGCGATTCCGCGATCTTGCGGATGTTCCGTTTTTGTGGAGGCGGAAATGAGCCTCCATTACAGCTGTAATCCATACTTACACCTATCCACCTACAACAGCAACCTAACTATATACTCCTACAGTTCCTACGCCAACGAATACATAGCTACACCTACATCTCCAGTCCATCTATTATGATTTTGGATTTTATTATTGCTCATAACTTCTATACCCGCCGTATTTTCATTAAATATGGTTTAAAATGAACTCGTCAACAAATATTTAATTGCTGTCGTCGCTGGGTTTATTTATAAGTATTTTGGACCATGACTTTGGTATTTATTTTATTTTTTACTAGTAAGTACCTAACAGTTGTAATTTTTTTTTTATTTCTGCCAAAAATTATAAAAACAATTTGTGGGAGACGTGGAGCCCAAACTAAGCCGGAGCCTGTATTTTGGTGCCCCCAAGCTCTCATAAACTATCAACTTTTTTGTACTACTAAGTTGTAAAATATGTAACTGACATAATTAATAAAACTTGTTAATCTTATCTTGCGATTAAAATTTCATGCACTGATTAAAAGTAATGCCTACTCTATATACACCACATATTATAATCTGTCTTTTTGTTAAGTACCTTAATATATATAATACCTATTTAAATTACAGAAACACATGCAGCAAAATCATTAAAGACCTTAAAAAACAATATTACCACAATCAATTGCAAAAAAATAATAAGAATATAAAGAATACTTGGAAAATAATTAAGGAAGTGTGCAACTTTGGCTCTAAAAAACATAAATCACACGAATTATTAAACATGAATGACAATCCCATTAGCTCACATAATGTGGTAAATATTTGTTTTACAACTATTGGTGAAGGATTAGCAAAGAATATTCTGATGAAATTGGGCAAAAGTGAACATGAACTAGCCGCATCCGCTAAGTCAGCAACAACACCAGCAAATTCCATGGTCTTTTTGCCCACTGACCCCCAAAAGATATTGTCCATACTTCTCAGCCTGCAGTCGCATAGTGCGCCTGGATGGGACAAGATCTCTTCCAATTTACTGAAGCAAAATATTAATTCTGTGGTTTATCCTCTGACTTATCTATGTAACCTAAGTCTCCAAACTGGTGTCTTTCCTAGGATTTTTAAAAGGGCAGTAGTGTGTCCTATTTATATGTCAGGAAATAAAGATAATACCACCAATTACAGACCCATCTCTTTACTTACAACTTTAGCAAAAGTTCTTGAAAAAGTAGTTAATAAACGACTTGTCTATTACCTTTACAATATATTAATACTTAACAATTACATTAATCCTAACCAGTTTGGGTTCAGGGCCGGGATTTCTACTGAGGATGCTGTTTTGAAGCTTACTACAGCTTTAGCGACTTCTATGGATAGTGGAAAAAGGTGTACTGGTGTTTTTCTGGATCTCCAGAAAGCGTTTGATACGGTTTCACCTAACATCCTTTTGACTAGACTGGAGAATCTTGGTATAAGGGGCACTGTTTTGGACTGGTTTCAGAATTACTTGTCTAATCGACTTCAGAGTGTGAGATTGGGTGATATGGAAAGTAACAAGCTTCCTTGCACATTTGGTGTTCCACATGGAAGTACTTTAGAGCCTACACTGTTTTTAGTTTACATTAATGACATGTACAATGTTGTACATGGCAATGTGAAACTTCAAATGTTTGCAGACGATACAGTCCTACTAGTGCACGAAAAAACGTGAACAGAAGCGCTACAGGTAGCCGAGTCTAATATGGCTAAGATTATGTATTGGCTCGAATCCAACCTTCTCACTCTTAACACTTTGAAAAATAAATACTTATGTTTTTATAAATCCCAAAGAAGCGGCCCAGATGACAGTATTAAATTAACATCTTACACATATCCATGTAACATTGCTTTAGATCTTTATAAGTGTTCTTGTGCCGTTTTGTCGAGTAATGAATCCATAAAATACTTAGGAATATATATAGACGAGCGACTAGATTGGTGTAACCATACTCAATGCTATGGTTGCTATAATTAGAAAAATGGTATACATCTTTAAGAATTTAAGACAAGTCGCAAATTAAAAGCTACTAATACAAACTTATCAAGCATTATGCAAGTGTCTGATTAGATATTGCATATGTGCATGGGGGGAAGTATGCAAAACCCTTCTAATAAAAGTTGAAAGAGCCTAGCGAGCAATCTTAGGTCCTTCTTAAATTGCCCCTCAGACATTCAACGACTGACGTATACGCCAATCGGATCTCCTGTCGGTGAGAAAAATATTCGTTTTGGAAATACTTAGGAGATACCATAAAATAAGTGTACCATTCCTACCTCCTTCATCAAAGAGACTTGATCGGTGTCCGGTTCCTTTTGCACGTACGACATTCATGCGTCAACTATATAATATCTTGGCACCATCTACACATATATAATAAAGTGCTAAAATTAAAATTAATAGATAAACACTATACAAAGTACACCTTTAAAAAAGCAATAATTAAATGGCTTAAAGATAATACTTATGATGAAATAGACACCCAAGTTGTACCTATTTACCTATCCAAGATTTGCACACACATCACACTAAAATTATTATTTTGTTTATTGTGTAATTGTTGTTTGGTATCATTGTTTTTGTCTACATTCTAAATTAAGCGCACTTCTAAGACCTACATGTTGTTAGTCATATAATTACATTTCATATGTCAATAATTGACGTTTCGTAGTTTTTTTTATCTTACTGGCAAACCTTTTCGTCAATTGCTAGGAGCAAAATCTTACAGTAAAAAAAAATTTCAAAGTAATAACTAACGTGTAATAATGTGCAAACTTAGTACATTCAACATTTGTGGATAGTAAATACCGTATTATATCACGAATACGAGATAGTGTAAGTAGTAATGTATGCATTTTGGGAGAACAAGGAAAGTGAGGCTTAAACGTGGAAGAGCCATGCTCTGGCACGAATGGGCCGGGTGGACCTTATATAATATATCACGGCCTCACAGGGAACCGGCGTGCAATAACGCTTGCGTTGTGTTTCGCCGTGAGGGTGGTTGCCGGTTACCGGAGATCTAAGAGGTGTTGGGTACTTTAAGGACCAGCGATATTTTCGGACCACTACGACCTGCAAACCTTCGAGAAGGGAGCGTATTCCCTCCTAAAAGGCCGGCAATACAAAGGAGTTGCAAGTGCGTTGCATTATCAGTTTTCACAAACTAATAAAACGCTGATAACATTGCAGTAGCAAATGTTTAGTAAAACATTTTTTATTTAAAATCTCCAACTTGTATGGTTTTGAAAAAAATCTAAATTTTAAAATTGTAGTTTAAAAGTATAATTTTAAAAGTACAGTAAGTAGTTTCCTTTTCAGGCCAGTGTAGTCTAATAATTTAATACTTATGTTATGATAGGTAACTACTAGCTACAAGTAGGTACTTATCTAAAGAGGTATTTAAATTATTTTTGTAAACAGGAAAAAAATTTGTAATACAACATTCAATTGAATATATTCTGTATGTTTCTGGTCTTAATATTTTTTGGTATGGACCTTAATTGTTGATGGTAAGAGTAATATAAAGTATACTTAATTTATAATATGTCCGAGTTCCCGCGTAAACCATAATTATTATATTAAGGAGTATAAAATTATTTACCAAATTAATAATACCAATAAATTTAATATCAAAAGAAATTGATACTGTCTTACAATTTTAATGTAGTTTGAGGTAATTAAAATAATATGTTTATGCCTTTAGTGAATTTACATGCTACTGAAATTGGTCATGAATCATGATACAGATTGCCGTAGCGACCGACGATGGCCAAATAATCCACATAATATATAATATAAGATCGGCGCTTATTTCAATGTTATTTATTTAAATGTAAACAAAAAATATAATAACTAGCCTTTGCCCGCGTAAGTACAGTATCCCCCGGGAATACTGTACTTTTCGGGAGAAAAAGTAGTATAAGTGCTAATACAGATCTTAAACTACTAGCGCTACTATTTCATCAAAATCCGTTCAGTAGTTTTTACGTAAAAGATTAATAAACATCCATCCATCTATTCTCAAAAACTTTCACGTTTATAATAGTATATAGTAGGATAGTAGGACATATTAATGTATATTTTTATTAGCGCGCTATTGTTTCTTTGTTTACGTTCAGATTAAAAATGAGGGTTTTTAAATTCATGACATCTGACAGCATTTGACGCGACAAGGACCGTCGTGGTACCAAGCTCCGCCAGGTGACAGAAAAAGAATCGAATCGAAGAAATTCTTATTGACCGTTTTTGATACCAGTTACGCCACCATATGACGCTTTGTGTGAGGTGGGACTGCCCCCTACGGCCTGTATACGGTTATTCATAAGGTCGTGGACGCTCTTATAATAAAGCAAGACATCTAGAGAATGAAACATTTGATAGGTAAAATAAGATATATTTTTATTTATTCTATTATATTTCATACACACAGTACAATACATAGTATTAACCACTTTTTTGTTTGATATTATTTGTATTTAATATTCTTATATTATAAAGTTTAATCATTCATTGGGCACAAATATATTATTTAAAAAAATGTTGTTTGTCGTCGTTACAACCAACAACACATAACATAAAAACTCAAACACGAAATTTGAAAATTTACACTTCCTTTCGACGGCTTTTTGACAATAATTCCGTGTATGCGATATGAGTTTTGTACACACATCGTATGCTTGTAGTAGTGGAATCTAACCGAAAATTAAGTATGTAGCTGTTTATCTGGACCCAGCTTTCTGTAATCTGTGTCATAGCTAGTAGCTGGCAACAGATCATAGTAAAATAACGCCCTAAAATATAATTAGTCATAAATTATACTCGAATAAGACTCCCTCGCCATTCCAATAGGCCATTAATTATTATCTACTTTCAAAAACATAAAGCGGCCATAAATTTATGTGGAATATGGCCGTAAATAAGTTTTATGACGTCACCAGGTTCTAAGAAGTATTACAATAAAACTCTCTGGCCATAGATTATCCTGGGTGCCATTGATGGACCATTACCGGGACAAAATGGCCGGGAGAGGGCGTTTATTATGCACAGACAATAAAACAATAAGGTGTGACCGTTGCGATTTCAATTTGCCGCCATTTTGCTTTTACTTTTTTAAACGCTTGCGAATCGCCCTAAATCGTGAGAACTTTTTTGGAATTGTAATATTCCCAATATAAAATTTAGGAGCATCTTGTGCCTTGTAGCAACATACAACTTTCGTCTATTGTTTATATATAATATTTTACTCTGTGATATTAGAGTACCGTAAGAGCGTTTTCACATTATCCGATCCGATATCCGATATCGAAACGATAGTAAAACTATTATCTAACGTGCGTATGGCGTATGCGTATGGCACGAAAATAGGAACTCTTCTTCTCCAATTTCTAGAAATTATGGCTCTGTTGCAGTAAAACTGCAATTCATTAAGAGAATGAGGGTTTTTAAATTCGTGACATCTGACAGCTTTTTGACACAAGGACCGTCGGGCTACCAAGCCCCGCCTGACGACAGAAAAAATATCAAAAGTATCATTGAAATAAAAGCAAAGCGTTATAAAACCTGACAAGTTTTTTCCCGTTATACTTATATGAAACATCTTTAATTGAATATCTAAGCTATTGAAAAAAAAATATATTTGTCGAAATGAGTAGCAAAATTTTGTGATCTCTTAACCTCAATTCTCGTAGATAACTTACACTTTAATTTAACTTTTTCGAAATGTAAATGATTCGTCCCGAGATCGTAAACTGATTATTGACGTTTGGACAAATCAAAACGGGCTTACGTTGGTTTGACGTTATGAAAATACCGTTTTGCAGTTTTAACATAACGTTGTCAATTTTCAATGCTCTGAATTTTCTCCGGCCTTCCGGATTCCGGACAATAAAGTCGCAGCCTAACTGTACCATTGCAGGGTTTAATTAGCAGAATCGACCTTATGTCTTTCAAAAGCAGTCGCTACATCTGTAGCGTGTACACGTATATTATATAGGGGCCCATACATGGTGCGGTCTGCCTTCAGTTCGGCCTGAACGGATGCAAAATCGTGTCGTGTGTGTGCTCGAATCCGTTCAGGCCGAACTGACGTCAGTTGGGTCGGATGCGATTTTTTCCGTGTATGGGCTCGAATCCGTTCAGGCGTCAGTTCTAACTGAAACGATCGGCCTCTCGTCTGTGGCTGCCTTAATAAACATACGTACATCTGTAGTATGTACACAGGTTTGACGTATATGTGTATAATATAATAGCCCCACGCCGATTTCGGCTGACCTTTTCCTTTCGACCAGGTCACCGACCTTTCGGTGACCGGTTTCGTTGGAACCAGACCAGCCTTGCAGAAGTTATTTTTATAGTGCCCAGTGTCTGCTCAATACACAAGAGCACTCTCTCTTCCATTATCGTAGCCCAGTGGGACCGATGACCGACACGACTGTTAACATGTACACCCAACGGACGGATCATCATTCTTGTCAGACAATCAGGTGATCAGCCTGCATTAAGCTTACCAGACTAGAAAACGGAATTTTTTGTTGTTCCAAAGCGGTTATTGAAACTACGTCCTCCGCAGACGACAGAGAAGCTATAAGCCACTGGACCACGAAGGCGTCACAACGTATGTTATATTACGTTATATTATGTTTGTACATACTATATGCACGAACTACATATACGTATTGTAGATCCTACTACTATTATAAATGTGAAAGTTCGTGGGGATGGATGGATGGATGGATGTTCGTTACTCTTTCACTCTTTCACGCAAAAACTACCTACTGAATGATGGATTTCGATGAAATTTGGTATGATAGCAGTTTGAGCTCTGTATTAACACATAGGCTACTTTTTATCCAGTAAAAGTGCAGTGTTCCCGTGGGATTCTGTATTTACGCAGCGGAGCCGCGAGCAAAAGCAATAACAAAATACTCGCTTTCAGTTACAATATTCAACTTTGACAAATCACGTTTCAATCAATTTGTCTTATCGCGTGTATCGAACTGGTAGGAAAAACTGCTATGACGCAACATCGTGCTGTCAGGAACACGCGTTATATAAATATCTAGTCATTTTAGTCATTAGCTTAATGAAAAATATAATATACATAATGTGAGGACACTGAAATACCTATATAATGTAAATAAATAATATCCGATTTTGAGGAAAAGTCTTTTGGCAGCAACTGTATTTGACCTTGCCCGTGTGGCTGAAGTGGGACCACGGCCACATAAAGCGTCATGAAATGATACTAATAGTTTGGCTGAGTAGGGGGTACGCCTAAAGTAAGTAAGTTAATATTCATATAGCGGAAGGGTAGAGTAAACTGTGTGTTTGCAGATTACACAAACCATGGCTACGGTATAATTGCTTAATTATTATACCCGAATTATCGTCGATAGGTTTTGCAAATAATCTCATAGACAATAGTTTGTATGTCAAAGGTTACGAGTGTGTTTATTAATACAAATATTAATACCCGGTTTCAGGGGTGAATATCTGTATAGTTTGTCTATTCAATTGCGAATCAAAAGCGATATTCACTTCAAAACTGGGCACAAGGTATTCAAAAATATCCTGATAAGTGATAAACACGTTATTTACTAATTTTGTCACTTTATGATAAAATAGATGTTGCACAGAACAAAATCCTGCAGAAATCGTACACTTTCCAACTATAAAATGTATCCTACGTCCTTTCCCGTAGTCTAATCGATATCTGTGCAAAATTTTATAAAAATCGGTCTAGGAGTTTTGGAGCATATTCAATGCAAACAAACAAATCTTTCCTCCTTGTAATATTAGTAAGTATAGACGTATAGATTACGGAGACAGAACTTGTGAATAATATTAACTTAGGTAATACTTTTTGTAGGTTTATATTAGATCATTACATATGAAATTAGCAAAGGATTTTTTTAAACATAATATATTTATTTAATCAAAGTATATACAATTGCTATCTACGCACTTTTGCCATCTCATAGGTAGTTCATTGATTCCTTTACTAAAAAAACTATTCGGACCGGAATCAATAAAATCTTTGAAGGCGCTTTGGACTCCCCCATCGGAGTTTCGAAGAATTTTTCCCATGCTAGAAGTTATCCAAATTTCGAAAAAAATGGTAATCTGTTGGAGCAAGGTCCGGGGAGTACGGTGGATGTTTTAGACATTCCAATTGAAGCTCCTCTAATTTATAGCTTTTACATCACGATTTGCAGTTGCTGGCAATAGACATCTGCCGTAATCGTCTGGCCAAATTTAAGAAAGCTGTAGTGAACGACATTGGCACTAGTCCACCAAACGCTCACAAGTAACTTTTTTGAGTCAATTTTCGCTTGGGGCAGGCTTTGGCTGGTTCTCCAGGGTTCAGACATTGCGATGAGCGTTTCCGATTATCGTACAGGATCCACTTTTCATCACAGGTAATGATTCGTTTTAAAATCCCTTCATTATTGTGCCGGTAGAGTAATGTAACGCAGCAGTCAACACACGTTTGTCGGTTTGCTATACTGAATTCATGAGGTACCCACCTTTCAAGCTTTTTCACCTTCCCAATTTGCTTCAAGTGGATTATAACAGTTTTATAACTAACATCGCAGCCTGCAGTTAACTTGGACGTGGTTTGCGAGGGATCCGTTTCCACAATAGTCTTCAATTTTTCATTATCAACTTTCGTCTCTGGTTGTCCACGGGGCTAGTTCTGCAGGTCGAATTATCTAGAACGAAAAGGTTGGAATCAAAAACGCACTATGTTTTCTTTTGCGACACTGCCGCCATACACATCATTAATCCTTCGAGCCGTTCCTGCAGCACTGGTGCCACGGTGGAACTCGTACTCGAAAATAATACGATATTTCAAATCTTCCATTTTGTAAACAAGAGTGACGCAAATAAAAAACCAAAAGGGGGAAAACCAAATGAATTATGGTTTTCAAAACACAAATGCATGAGTAAATAGCAGTATAAATTTGAAATTGGAATTCCTAACCAGAGAATATTTAAGTTTAAAGTGGCCAGTACGACAAAACGCCAATTTCATATGTAAGTGTTCTAACCTAACCTAATAAATATTTAGGTAAACATCAAAGATTATGAAATAGGCTAATAAAATAATAAGCCTGCCACAATCTTCATCGACTTAAAAATATTGAAATAACTCCAAGAATCACACATCTAACGGGTAGATTTTTTAATGTATATTGAAGTCAGCGAACAAATTCATCATTTATGAGTCGATAAAGCTAAAATTTTAGTCTGGCATAATTTTACAGCTGATGACGAATTTAAAAAATAATTACGTCAACGTGAAGCATTAAGGGAATTTCGTGAAAGCCCTTCTTAATTATGACATCTCCGACACGGTGTCAGTGTAAGCCCTTCTGGCAGCGCGGACACAGGTTTCCATTTAACGACTAAGCCCTCAGGCTCGTCAACCGCGCTTATAACACATACATTTGTGACATAAACAGGAGCCGAAATTGATTGGCTCCGTGAAAACGTTACGCATACAATATTATTAGGGCCTGTTTCGTAATCTACTGTTGTGTGTCAGATAGCTTATTTGCATGTTTTGTCTCTGTCGCTCGATATAAAGTAAGCAACGACAAAACTTCCGTATAAGTTATCCGACACGAATTAGAAGACTAGCTTTTTCGCGCGGCTTCATCCGCGTGGATCCCCATTGCACCCCCGTGAGGAATGCATTTCGAAATATCCTTTTTAACGGATTTCTACGTCATAACAACTATCTGCGGACATAATTCTATGTAATCCGACTAGGTGTTGATATTTCACCGTACAAACTATTGACCCCTTTAGAGGATGCATTTAAAAAAAACTCAATAATTTGTACAAATTACCTCAAATATTAAATTTAATGGAAATCGGGACAGTTTTTTTTTCATTATTAATATACAAAATTTCATCCCTTATTTTACATCGTCCAAGGGAGAATTCTAATAAGGCCCAAAAACCTTATTTGATGAAATGAATGAATATCAATTTTCAACAAAATTGGTGCAAATTTAAAGATTTTTCAGAGTAAGGCTAAATGTGCGTCTGCGTTATGAATAAACAACTGTCCGAATTTCATGTATTTACCATTAGATGTTGCAGCATTATTTTTTGGTTACGGCTATGCGAGCGCCTTTATATATCAGTGAGACACTGGGGACAACCTAACACAATAATTTTAATAATTAAAAAGTTTAGGCTAATAAATCAATATTTTATCATATTATATAAGGTTCGGTAAAATCAGCTACGGATATTTTCGGCTTATGTATAGACGTTTAGGCAGGAAAATAATTGTCTAGAAAAACAAAATTCTCCCATACATGAGATTATTTTTTTGCTATTTTTACTTACTTATATTTTATTATTTTACTATTTTTTTGCCTGAACGTCTTTAAAATAAGCAGTAGATCCTAATATATTATAAGACAATTATAGATTCCTGAAATATCCGTAATTGATTTTACCAAACCTTATATTATATGTCCATAATATTATTTATTGACATTTAATTATCAATAAAAACGATTGAACGAAGAAGAAGTTCATCGCGCAGCCATATCACGTTGACATGTCGAAGTTAGCCACAAGGCAAATTTGCGCCATGGAAAACTCCGCGAAACATTCCAAGAAAGACACGAATTCTCGAGAAACTATTTTGAGAATATTTGAATCGCATTATGTAGTCTTTGAGTTACAAGAATGCTATACACGTCTACAAAACTCATATTATTATTTTCTAATTAATTATGTATGTTGGTATATTTTGTGAGTCTGAAAAAAAAAACCATAATGATTTAGCCTCTAGCCATCTTTAGCGGACACACCACAACGATAAAACTGCAAGTTCGGTCACAGTAGAAGTACAGTACTACATCTTCATACTAGACCACCCGAATCGGCGCACGCACACATACTAATTATTATTATGTCTACTGTGACCAAACTGTGAGGTTTTATAGTTGTGATCTGAAGTGGGCATTAGTGACTGAACACAGAAATATTTTTACAAATCGAAACATCGTACATGTATTAATTCGAAGATAAGGCTGGGACTACATGCCCGGAATCCGGAAGGCCGGAGAAAATTTAGAGCATTGAATTTGAATTGAGCAAATCGAACACGTCGAGTTGTCAGATTTGACTTGACATTTTGATTTGACATATGTGTGTTCGATTTTCAACTCTATTGTATTAACGGAGAGTTCTATTTTCAGTGCTCTGAATAATTATACTCGGTAAAAATATAATCTTAGAATAAGCGCTGCTTTACAACATAGGTATTAGGTACTAACGCCCAAATTCTCAAATGCTCTTTATTTTTCTTAATTTTTTTTTTTAAATATCTTATAATAAGAGGCTCTCAAGTCACATGCTGCACCTGTTATTTTGCCAAGCTTGTGATTTAAGAAGCGCCTTTACAAAATATGTTCATTTTAGTGATAGCTACAAATACCAACATTATTTTTAACGGTCTACCAAAAAGGAGGAGATTATAATTCGACCATTGGATTTATCATAAACCTACCTAAAACGAGACAATGTTGTATATATAATCGGTTTCTCAATATGGCTGCAATTAAAGTATTACCATGAAATTTTGTATGCAAGGAGTTTTAGGGGAAAAAATCGATCTAAATCTTGTCCCTGGGAAACTGCTCATTTTAAGCATATAGCTTAAAAATGTTTTTTTCTTTCGTTGTGCAACGTCTTCTACTATCATAAAAATTCTCGTGCCATAATGTTCGGGGACACTCTCCACCGAAATGGCTTGACCGATTCTTATAAAAATTTTTTGCATATTCGGTAGGTCTGAGAATCGGTCTTAATCTATTTTTTCAACCCCTAAATGATAAGGGTGTCCCACCCATAATTTATTTTTATTAATTCGTATTTTTTTTTAATATTTATATGACGTGGCATTAAAAAATACATACAACCATAAATGTTCACCCTTCTATCACCAACCCTTATACTTGAATAGTGATTTTAATATTTTTTCTATTGATCCACAGATATACTAAAAGCCACACCACAGACATACACCACAGACAGCAATACTAAAAACAACAATTACACTTTCTCATAGTAACCGTTGCTTCCTATCAAAAATTGTTGTAAAAATGTTCATTCTGTCAATGACAGAACAGCATCCGTCGGGTCAGCTAGTATATCAATAATTCGACTCTATTTAAATATCAGTCCAATTGGCAGTTTTGTATGCGTATGTATAATTTTTGCTTTGTTAGAAAATTCGAAATGGGTGGGTACGAACTTCGAATCTCGGTCGGATATAAATATTTTTGTGATTCTTTTTTTTGACGTGATAACGTCTTATAATTCGATGGAGCCGGCTGCACGCATGAAAAAACATGACTCATACGGCGTTACCGGCGTTACCTCGCTAAACATGACTCATTTCTTATGACGTTGTCACGTTCAACTATTGTCAGTAAACCGACTTTACAGACAACCGATTTTTTGTTTTTAATTTATCAACACCCCGAGCATAGCTCTGTTACCCAGGTATTTTATATTTATTTTGAAAGTATTAGAAGGTTACGATAGATTGCTATAAGGATCTGGTTTCTAGTATTAGGCCCGACCTTTTTCAACATAAACTAATAAACGCATCACATTTCGTCCATTACGCGAACACAATATGTTGTATTTGTATCGTATGGATGTTTCGGTAATTAATTTTGTGAACGTTTAATCCGTAATTAGTGGAACATTGATATTATGAACGGAACGCGCATCAAAATATTATGTAATACGCTTGTTAGCAAATATGAATTATATCATAATAGCATGAAAATAAAAAACGTGGCTTTTTAGTAACAGTTAAATTAAAAGGTTCAAATAAATTGAAAATTAAGTGACCCCCTTTGATAATCCATTTGACTTATGCTCGGTTACTGAAAAGAATTGGTCGAGTTCGAGAGTCGAGAGGCTAGTTTTTTTATTAGCGCTATTTGCTCGATGACGGGTTTCTGAACTAAAAAAAAAACTAAAACGATAATAATATGATGTAGATAAACTAAGTTTAACTTAACCGTCCATTGTGGTCCACTATGGTCCGGTTATCGACTCCATAACTCATAATTAACATAGCTACTAATAGATGGCGCGAACATAGAAAGGATTTTAAAAAAAATTACAGTACAAGCTCCATTTCACTCCCAAAGTAAGAAATGTTATTGCTAAAACTATTAACATTGCCGAATATTAAAGCAAAACAAAATAACTTTATCCTCTAATTTAAAAAAGATTTAGGAGCTACAAAGCCACAGACAGACGTATAGATACATAGACATGGAAACACACCTTTTTCAAGAAGAGGTGTGAGTCGAATTTCCAAAGTTATGTGTAATTTTTCTATTAAAATATATTTGAGATTGTTTAATTTAAAAAAAAAACCTAACCAAGAGCATGTCTGGACATGTCTAAAGGAAATGACTCAAGGAGGAATTACTTCAAAAGTTATTGTCCGATTTCGTTCAAAGTAATTTTCTTAAAGGGTCTTACGCATGATCTATCAGCATAGAAACATACAACTTTCTATCTCCTATAATTAACAAATGCCAGGGGGGGATCAACTTATAATTTTAAAGTTATTACTTTAGAAGCCGATTACACGAAAATGGTTGAATTTGTAAAAAAAAATATGTATGAAAGCTTGCCCTTATTTTAAAAGCCCTATTCAACGATACCTCACACGATGGGGTAGAATAAAAAATATTTCATTCCTACGTCACATGTATGGAGGGATACCCTTAAAATAATAGGTATCACACCGGCGCTAGACCACCAAACAGTGACCATCACTTTTCTAGGGGTAAGTTTTCCTTTAGGGCATTGTTTAGGTGCTGAACCAGGATCCAACCAATTTGCTGAGCGCTTGCGGTTATCAAACAGAATTCATTTTTCATCGCAGGTAAGAATGCGGTTCATAATTCCTTCATTGGTGTGTCTGTTGAGCAGTGCTAGGCACGTCTCGACGCGCACTCCGCGCTGGCGATCATTAAGTTCGTGGGGCACCCATTTGTCAAGCATTTTTACCTTGCCAATTTGACGCAAATGGACCAATATTGTTTGACGCTAACGTCAAAAGCTGCTGCTAATTCAGCTGTAGATTGTGTATCATCAGCTCCACAATTGCCTTTAATTCGTCATTGTCGACCAAAGTCTTCAGACGCCCGCGAGGTTCATTTTTCAGATCGAAATTTCCAGAACGGAAGCGAGCAAACTAATAACAGGTGGTGCGTTGGTTTGTAGTGTTAGCTCCGTAAACGTCGTTGATGTTGCGTGCCGCTTGTGCCGCGTTGCTGCCACGACGGTACTCATATTCCATAATTACTCGAATTTTTAACGTATCCATGTTGACGAAAAATATTGAAATGCGATGATAATGTAACACTCGTCACTCATCAATAAACAAATGACTACTTTTGGAAAAATAATTCCATGTTTTTAAAATAAAATTAATTTGAAATGAGAATTCTTAGCCAAACAAAAATTATTTTGATGGCCAGTACTGCTGAACGGCAATTTCATAGATAAATACCTATTAATATTTCATGATGCCATAACTGAGATCTATAAACAGCTTTTAACTAAACCAAATTTTATTTATTTATTATGCATAATTACAGAAGCTAGAAGAGGGGACAGACAGACAGACAGGCAGACGGACGGACAGAGCGAAACTATAAGGGTTCCTTGAGTATTACGGAACCCTGAAAAGGCATATCTATGAAGATAATTCTTAGTATATATAGTAGACTTAAGCTTTATACCCAAGAGCTAAATTGAAGACTTTCCGACTAGCCACTTCATCATCCGATCACTTCGATTTGAATTTCAAAATGTTCTTCTGAAAAGAGTTTTAAAAAGTTCGGAATAGCGGGCGATACCATAAGTCACTGGAGAAAACTGCTCCTATAGGTGCCTAGCACTGATCGGACTCAATATATCAAACGATGGCAGGACAATAGGGCTCGCTAGGGCTGTCACTAAGTGGAAAATAAATAGTTACTAGAGGTCGCACTGTGGTCAAAATTCAATAACAATAATTCATAATATAATAATTTTAAAGTTTGAACTTTGTAAGGGTTCTTTTATCCCTTATTGTCAATTCACACCATAACAAAACGGTTCACGACGCGGTGTTGCATTTTAAGATAGATATTTAAAAGTGAACTTTATTATTTTTTAGTAAGATACACGTTTCATTGTAAAAGTTCGAAAGTCAAGTTGCACCGCACTGCACAGCGCATGTGCAGTGTATATGCAGCGCATGTTATATGAAATGTGTATCTTTTTATTAAGTGAATAAAGTTTAATTTTGAATAGCTATTTTAAAAGTGCAGCATCGCGTCATGTATCGTATGTATCGTATGTTGTGACAGACAAAAAAAAAATGTGACAAACATCAATGTACAACAAAATTTTATTCATCAAAAAAAAAATTATACTTGTAAATACATAAAATAAAAATATTAACAACAACACACACTATCATAGATTATTAACACATGTGTTATAATCATAGATTATTATGATAGTGTGTGTTGTTGTTAATATTTTTATTTTATGTATTTACAAGTATAATTTTTTTTTTGCTACACACCTTTCTCCTGACAAACTTTACCTGTTCCAAATATCATACTTCTTCGTTTGCATAATTCTCGTAAATCTGTAGTGAAAGTTTATGCTTCACGTATTTATATACATGTATGATGATAAAGATGCAAAAATACGGTAGTCATAATATTTTATCTCCTGCTATAAAAGTTTATTGTAGTTTTGTGTTAGTGGAAAATGAGGAGTTTTTTAAAAAGGCAAAAAGACGGAAATTACAATACTTTATCTCTTAATGTAAAATCGTATGAATAATTCAGATTTCATAGCATCTTCACTATAGATTCGACATTATTGCTGAAAAATATTTATTAAGATCTTGCGTAGCAATGAAAATATCAATCTTTTAACTTTTATTTACACGAAAGCAATATTTATTGAAAGTCTTAAAAGTTTCTGCCATACACATCATACCCATCTATCAATAAGTATCAGTATTACAAAATTCGTAAATGCCACGATAGTTCGAACACATGTATAATTAAATAACGAATTGGCTGAAAGAGTTTCTATATTCAGTAGTATTTTTAAAATCAAAACGCTGTGCCCGCGCCATGAGACAAAAATAATTTTGTGAATACTGGCCTTTGCGACTGTCTCCGCGTAGACGGTAGAATCAATCGTACAGAAGCATGATGATATTTTTAAGCGTGTTTTAATTATAGACAAACAATGTTATGTTTCATTACATTTTATACTATCTAGCAATCCTATATTGCTATACTAATAAAATAAGAGCTCGAAGTTTCTCACAACTTTCGAGACTAATCATGTTTTAGGATTGTGACAGCCCTAGCATTTCGGAAGGCTTTTGTCCGTCCGTCCATTGTGACTTACTAAATTAAGATGTTACCAAAAATAATGGAATCTACGCCTATGGGTTTCATTAATAATTTATCTGGGCATGTCGGTGGAACGAAACCCATAATATAATGATTAATCTTCTCATTTAGGTATTCATCGCTCCAATTTTGTTATGAATCGATAAAATTTTCAATTTTTGTGTTGTGTTGTGCTGACAACGCCAATAATTTGAAGCGAGATAATAATACGTCGCTAATAATACTGCATTGCAACATGATAATATAACAAGTACCTGGGAGACCGAGCAAGTTTATTAGAACGATAAAATAATTCAAAATAAATATAGAAGAAAAATAAATAAAAACTTTCTTCTGACCCGGATTCGAACCCGTGACACCAATTTGCCAATAATGCAATTAATAGTACAACGCTAACGAAGCCCTACAATTTAATTAATATTTTATCCAGCAATATCCCGCGGAAAAGAAGCGCTAACTAGCGGCCGGTTTCAATAACTATTTGTTAAAAACGTCGTCATTCAATCATTTGCCGGTTTTTTGCGATAAAAATTTGATGTTTTTGATAAATAGTTATAGGTAGATAGGTTATTGAAACGGGCCGTAAGCCGCCAATCGGATTTGACATTTAGAAATAGAATTTACTCTTAACTTTTTACGCGACGAAAGAAATAACTTAATAGATATATAACATAAAAATGCGTAGTTTTTCAGGGATAAGACCTACCTGGATAACGTTTTATCACCCAAAACTTCATGCATACTAAATTTCACAGAAATACTTGCAGAAGTTTCAGATATTCCGATTAATTATATTATATATATTAGATTTGCTCGTTTAAAGTATAAGATATTACGCATTTCATATGTATCTATTGCACAATTATTTTTAAACAATTAAGTAAATTTGCAACATCGAAAAAATTTAATGGGTAACAGAGAGACATAATAATAATATTATTATTAGGTATTATAATATTATTGGGTATAGGCCGTTTGCCAATATTTGGCGGCTACAACATATTGTATACATGTTACGTTGACGTGTGCTGTCTCTAAATATAAGCATTACATGATGTGGGAGGTCACGATTATTCATAGACAGCACACAACGTAACTTTTATGCGTTATTGTTGTAGGCGCCGACTCTTATCTTACGGTATAGGTATTTAAAAGTACGCATAAAGCTAGTAAGTACTATTACTTATTTTGTAGTATTTGGTTATACTTTGTATTCTAAAGCTGATATTAATTGCTTGCTATTTGACTTCCTTGGCAAAATCAAATTGTTGGGTAATGTTACATTTTGTGTCCTTTCGTGTAATTACCACTATAAAGCTATAGATTTACTCTATTTTATACTTTAATAGTTACAAACAAGGTTGACAATGCAACAACACGATACGTATTCGGTTCTTACCGTGAAATATCGTTTGAAAGCGTAACAGCAATCTGTCGGTACGTTCTGCGAAATCTATACCACTTGCGGAGACATGCGACTATGCACTCTATGTGCGGGCAGTAAGGTTGGTTTTTAGTAACAAAGTGTTCTACGTATTGTGATTTGCGGTTAACGAACGGTGAAACAAATCGTACCATCAATTACCGTATTAAAGTCAAAATTTAACGCATAAAAACTTTTCAAAACTTAAAAGTGTAACTTACAGATATCTAAAACATAGAACATAATAGGTAGGTACGTAACCGCACGACCAGGCATAAGAAAGCGAACGCACACATACTCACGTGTAAATACGTAGTTCAACCACGTCCGCAGTCGTTGCGGTCACTTTCATTGTGTTTAAATATTTTTAGACGACGTAGACGCAAAGGAAAATGTTTTAGATACTAAGTGTAAGTTTTTATTTTGACATTCGATCGTGAGCGCGTTTAGCGTTTACTAGGAATTTGTATGTGATTTGTACAGCGCCACCTAGTTGTAAGCGCGACAACTAGCTCAAATCACATGCAAATTCCTAGTAAATGCCAAACGCGAACACGATCGAATGCGAAAAGAAAAACTCACACTTAGTACTCTGGTCGAACAGAAAATTTGTTGATATGATTGTTGATTTGTTGTTGATGATCCTAATCCTTCGGAACAAAGTGAAAAACGTGTTCACTAGCCCCCAAATTCGTAGCTCTGAAGTCACCATCAGTCCTTCTTATTCTGGCAAGTAGATACCACTGGTTTAAGTAGATCTTAACATAAAGAAGAGATGTGTCATCATGTAGTATACATAACCCTAACATATCGAGAGCTGGCTGTTGTCCGCGCCTCCATCCGAGTAAATACCCCCCCCCCCCCCCCCCACGAGAAGACTGTACTTGTTCGGGATGAAAGGCATCCTATGTTTTAATCCAGAACTTAAGCTACTATAATACCAAATTTCATCGAAATCCGTTCAGTAGGTGTTGCGTGATAGAGTAACAAACATCCATCCATCCTCACAAATGTTCATATTTTAAAGTTGCTTTACCTAATTAACAATTAACACTTAGTTTTCTTTTCGTTGCAATAAAGCATGGGAGGTAATATTATAATATATTAGCAATATAATTGCCTAAATGCTCAGTTCAATCAAAGTTTGTAAGCTACACTTACAAAACTTACAGCTTACCTAGCCAATTGGCACGAACATTGGCTTGAAGAGAAACCAACGAATTGATTTCTAAACTATTCAAACGAGGAAACAATTTAAATATAACCTAACCAAGAGCATGTCAGGACATGTCTAAGGAATGTTGCGTAACTATAACCGCTTAAAGGTTTTTTTCAAATTACTTCAAAAGTTATTGTCCGATTTCATTCAATATTACTATAGAGTTTTTAGCATGATATAAGCATGGAAAATTGCACGTTTCTAAGTCTCATAGTTTAGAAATGTTAGGGGAGAGGGGGGCAACTTATAAACCACTTTGGAGGCCGATTACTCGTAAATGGTTGACTTTGTAAAAAAATAATGTATGAAACCTTGCCTTTATTTTAAAAAACCTATTCAAAAATACCCCACACGATGGGGTAGGATGAAAAAATATATTTCATCCCCACTTTACATGTATGGGGGGGAGCAACCCCTAAAATATATAATTATTATTATTTTATGATGCTAAAACCGAGAGCAGACACTTTAATTTTATTAATTTGCATTAAACTTAACACTATCCTGACACACGTGCATTTCTCAGGGGTTTTAGATAAATATTTCCTTTATAGTTTGTAGATACATTCTACTTACATAATTTAATTATTTATGAGTACTTTTCCGCGAATAAACGGACAATGCTTTCTCGTTCTTCTCTTTCAACGCAATAAGCGTTAGTATGTGTGCGAACATTTCCTAGGAACTTGGAAGACATTAGGTACTTACTGTGAGTTATTCCGTGAAATAGTTGTAATTGATAATTCCTGATAAAAACTTATTTATAGCGGATTTCCGCAAAGCAACGCCTGATTTCTAACTTTATTCTACACAAGCCAATCTCATGTAATATTTTATGCCACTGTCAGAAACTTCTTTATTTCATTACAAGCAGTCCCTCAGTATTGGAGGGTTTGAAGGGCCCTCCCTTATGGTGTTAATATTGTATGCGGCTCGCCCGCAGAGAATCCGCTATCGCACGCAGATTGCATTTAGAAGTTAGGGCTGTCAAGGTAGAGATTAAAATGAAATTATAGAGCTAAATATCAGTCGTAACTTGTATCTTATTTCGGTAAGATGCCAGTAAAAATATATTTTTTAATAATCTTTAAAATTCCTTGAAATGCAAAATATTATTATCATCATAAGCAATGTATATTGTGGAATCAATTTGGCACCAAATCATAGTGAACCTCTTATTTAGTGCATTTATATAATGGCTATGAGTAATAAAAGTAAGATATATGTGAAGCAAAAACTTTTGGTACAGTCTTACAAGAATTGTACGAATGGAGGAGTATGATATTTGGTACAGTTAAAGTTGACGTGGAGTGCAGAAAGCTAATATTTTTTCGTTAAATAATGCTTAGAAATACATAAAATTAGTAAAAATAACAACAATACACACTACCTTAGATTATTAACACATATTATCTTGCATTTGATAGATATAATTTTGTTGACGTTTGTCAATCTGTCAAAAAATTTACCTATAATAAAAGTAAATACACATATGCATTTAGAATCTGACGAGAGACATACAATATACCTATGAAGGTTTATCATATTATAATTCTATGACAGTAAAGCTCCATAATTCAGATACATAGTGCAAATAAATGTTCGAGTTCTCAAGTGAAAATCTTTTACACTTTTTCCGAGAAATATTACATCAGCAAATATGCCGATATTCCCGAGCATATTTCGGCCTTTTCTGATAGAAACTAAATAAGCATAAACTCCTCAGTGAAATATAAAGACATTTGGGGGTCTAATCTAAGATATTGCGATAAGTAATATCAAATTCAGTAGGAGGGTGAATATCCAAAATAGTGGGGCCTCTATTTTATAGATGGTTCGATGTAAGTGGGGTTCTGGGTAAGCTGGATTGATATTAGCGCATGCACAAGCGTTTATGAAATAGCTACGGGGGTATAATGTTCTTTCACCGACGTGTTCACCCCCTAGCGTGATAGGGAGACATATGGCTGACAGAGTGCTGTTCAAATCTTTGTTTTAAACAACTTTGTCAGCAATAACACTAATATACTTGTAATATGTTATTCGAAGTAAAATATACTCACCCCATTATTTTGAGCTGAATACTTGTGTTACTGTTGTAATTTAAAACTACACAGATAAAATATTAGAAACATTACCTAGATACATTATTATGTACTATAGAGCAGTATTTCCCAAAGAGGGCGATAACGCCCCCTTGTGGGCGCTGTAGGCCCTTATGGGGGCGATTGGTGATTTGCAAGTTCAGATACTTTTTAATTTAAAATTCACTGAAATTAAACCCTCCTACTGCACAACATCCATTTATTAGTTTATATTTATATCCTATTTTATGGTATAAATATAAACTAAAAATATATTAAATATTAATAATTTTTAATGCGTTCACGACGCCATTTATATGTTTACATAAAAACACTGAAATATACCTATGCTAAAGTAATAGGCATCAAACCACTGAAAAATATTCGTGTTTTCAAGTCTCGCAGGTGAGGTCCCCACCTCCGAAGACAAGTATTTATGTTGCGGCCAAGCTGAGCACTTGCCAAACGCGAGACTTTTTGTGTACCTGATCTATTAAAAATAAAATTGAAATAAGAACGTTTAATTATAATGCACGTTTGGCGCGAACAAAATATATTGTAATGGGAAGCGCTACAAAATAACTGATTTTCAAAGTGGTCGTTAGAGAAATAAGTTTGGGAACCTTAGCATAGGTTCCCAAACTTAAACTACTAGAGTATGTTATGTGCGAGAAAATGAAAAAATAAAGAAGATTCACTTCTATCGTTTTAGAACTGCACACATTTTCTATCGATTCATAATTTGAAGTGAGGATTTGAGAATAACTTCTGATAAAATCGATTATCGTCAAAAGTCCTGTTTCCGAGAGGGAGACCTGTATGTGCATTGTGCACAACTTAACCACCCATAGCCCTGTCACTAGAATAGGTCAGTGTGCACACACCTTTATGTGACGTCCTGTCTGGAGTGCTCAAGCCTTGCTCAAGCCACATTAATGAATTAACATCTAACAATCAGGTCAGTGCAGTTGCTCAACCAAAATTGCTCAATGGAAGTTGCTCGATACTAAAATGGGCAATCAATGGACCAATTGAATTTATGTGATGGATTTAATTTATTGCCGGTAGCTGGTGATGTATTGGTACTGAAATATGAGCTTCGAAAAATATTTGTTTTGGGCCAATAGTACGCCCAATCCGGGAAATCAATTTTTCTTTGCGACACTTGACATGTCATAGCGCTAGAGGGGGTGATTTTAATTTTCCCGGCACAACCACGTTCTTAATGTCCCTTGGTTATAATTGTTTTCCTATGGAAATGAAAGACAACGATTACCGAAAGGCATTGAGAACGTGGCTGAGTCGACATTAGCTTATTTTAAATATGAAAAATTAAAACATACTTTTAAAATATCTTGAAAGTAAGCCTGTATTCATCCAAAATATGCATCTTCTAAATATTACGTTAGGGTAACGGGCGAGGATACACTATTAATATATTATTCTACTAAAGTGCGGTCGCGTAGCATGTACAATTTTGTATATTGACTCTTCGCTACTTGTCTCTTCCACTCGCGCATGAAATAAATTGCTATCGCGCCCCTATCGCGTACCTGTGAAAACGCGATAGCAATATTATATTCGTGCGCGAGTGAAACAGAAAAGTAGCGATGAGTGAATGTACGGAATTCTACGTGTTCCGCGACCGCATTTTACTACTAGACTAACCATTAGTATTATTACTAGGATAACTAAATATCCCCCATATTTAGTTATCCTAGTAATAATACTAATGGTTAGTCTATATATATGTCTATGTATAGTCTATATGTCTAGTATAGATACCATAAGAAATAATATTTTAAGAGCTTATATTGATTTGCAATGTGGTAATAAGATAAGAATAGAATAGAGCTAAAAATTAAGCTGCAATTCTAAGCCATGATTTCCTCAGAGACGAAGGATTCAATTTTGTTCCCGAGTGAATTTTTTGCCAAGACGTTTCATATAGGATATGACTGATGTGTAACGTCTGGTAGCGTAATGGCACCGACGGTGTAACCAGAAATACTGATAAATTGAGGACAAAAATAAAAATCAATGAACCAAAAATAGTTAGTAGAAATAGGCGTTACATTGCGGAAATTCAAAGCATACAATAAATTAATAATAGGTCTTTACCTATGAAATTGCCGTTCTGCAGTACTGGCCATTTCAAATCAAAATAATTTTTGGTTGGCTAAGAATTCTAATTTCAAATTAATTTTATTTTAAAAACATGAAATTATTTTTCCGAAAGTATCTAGTCATTTGTTTATTGATTCGTGTTACATTTTCATCGCATTTCAATCTTTTTCGTCATCATGGATACGTTAAATATTCGAGTAATTATGGAATATGAGTACCGTAGGTGGCAGTAACGAGGCACAAACGGTACGCAACATCAACGACGTTTACGGAGCTAACACTACAAACCAACGCACCACCTGTTATTGGTTTGCTCGCTTCCGTTCTGGAAATTTCGACCTGAAAAATGAACCTCGCGGTCGTCCGAAGACTTTAGTCGACAATGACGAATTAAAGGCGATTGTGGAAGCTGATGATACACAATCTACGGCTGAATTAGCAGCAGCTTTCGACGTTAGCGTCAAAACAATATTGGTCCATTTGCGTCAAATTGGCAAGGTAAAAAAGCTTGACAAATCGTGTCAATAAATAGTGTCAATAAATTATTGACACTATTGACAGACACCGGTGCTGGATTTGCAGGCTGGATAGTGAGTAATGCGTTTAACATATTTACCGACAAACGACAACCTGTAATATATCAAACACACGGTAGGTAGTGTGAGCTAACTGAGGTTGCAATAATAATTTTAAAGTATAGTATATTTATTTATTTATTTATTCGGGAAACCAACAGCTTATAATAAAAAGTAGAAAGCAGACAGTTAAGCCAATAATAGGTTTCCACTAATAGCTATAAAATATAAAATTAAACAAACTTAACAGCAATCACAAGCCACCAATAACAATAAAATATGAACCTAGATCTAAGTACATGGAAATTTGAGCTTAGAAATTTAAGACGATATACTTAAAAATAATACACGTACCATACTCACATTATGCATCAATATCAAAAATAAAAAAAAATATTATTAAATTCCGATCTTGCTTTAGCAACTTTAGTAACAAAGGGATCCAAGTCTAAATCTTTACATAGTGCATTAAAGGTAATACTTGCTCGCACCAAAAAGGAATTTCTTCTATAGTTAGTGTTGTAAACTGGGACTAACAGTGGAGGGTTATATCTACGGGACTGGAAGGAATATTAAAATTTTACTTATAGAGTAGATTAGGCCAGTCAATTTCGTTATTAATGATTTGTAGGATATATATGCAATCAGCGGTACGTCGACGGTTAGCTAAGGGCTGAATGTGAAATCTCCTACAAAGTGTAATATAGTTATCAGAGCTATATTTAATTTTGAGTCGGTAACATAGAAATCTAATAAATCGTTTTTGAATATTTTCGACTCGATCAATATATAGGTTATTATAGCATGGATTCCATATTTGAGAGCAGTATTCAAGATGGCTTCTGACAAAGTTACAGTAAAGTACTTTGAAAGTTTTAGCTAGCCTGAATGAAGAACTTACTCTCATTATGAAACCAAGAGCCTTTGAGACCTTCACGATGATTTTATCAATGTGCGCATCAAATAACAGTTTTTCATCATGATATACACCGAGATCCCGTACTATAGAACTTCTAGGTATTTCATGTCCCTTGAGATGGTATGAGGTGAGGATTCTGTTTCTTTTCCTGGAAAAAGTAGTACTGGAGCATTTAGACGGATTCAAGTCGAGGTTATTGAAGAGGCAGTAGTCATCCAGTCGGGCTAAATCGGATTTGAGATTCTCCACGTCTTCTGGTGATGATATAGGTAGGAAAATTTTCATATCGTCAGCGAAATATAAGGAACGAGAATAGCGGAAACATGAGTCGATATCGTTGACAAAAATGATGAAGAGGAGAGGCCCCAAGAGCGATCCTTGCGGGACACCACTAGGTATGGGTACCCAACCAGATATGTAGTTATTAACTACAACTGCCTGTGACCTGTTGTCCAGGTATGAGCAAAACCATCTATATAGGTCGGCATGAATTCCGATGTTAAAAAGTTTATTTTTAAGTCGGCTGTGACCAATACGGTCAAAACACTTACTGTAGTCTGTGTATATGACATCGATTTGAGTGCCGCTGTCCATTTTACTTGTTAAATAGTCATTAAATAAGATAAGGTTTAAGACAGTAGATCGGCCTTTTAGGAACCCATGCTGTGAATCGCTGAAAGAAGATTTTAAGGTAGCATATACTTGATTATGTACTATGCGTTCAAATAATTTGGCAATAGCACATAATTTGGAAATCGGCCTGTAGTTAGTAATTTCTGATTTGTCACCTTTTTTATGTATAGGTGTAATAAAGGCCGATTTCCAGATTTTAGGGACTGTACAAGAGGAAAGTGACATTTTAAAGAGAATTGAGATTGGTAAAGCTAAAGTTTCATAACAGCCAGTTAGAAATTTAGGGGAGAGATAGTCAGGCCCCGCTAGTTTATTTGGGTCTAGACTCTTAAGATGAAATTTGACTAGTCCAGGTGTGACTTCAATGGAGCTCATAAATGTGGTTGGCTCACAGGGGTTTTTAGATATCAGTTGAGAATGGTAGCGATTAGTGACATCGTCTTCATTTGTAACATTTTCAGATCTGAGAAAAGACGAGTGGACGTAATAAGAAAAAGCATCACAAACTGACTCACCTGATGAGAAGGTAGTCCCATTGTAAGTAAGATTTTTAGGGAGCATGTAAGTTTTAGAACGATGTTTAATGAAACTCCAAAAGTTCTTAGGATTTCTTGCAATAGATGATTCCGTCACAGACAAGTAGTTACTGTAGTAATCAGACTCAAGCTTTTTGACCCTGTCACGTAACAACTTAAAAGTTGAAAGATCTGCAATTCTTCCATATTTTCTATATTTCTTATGAAATTGGTGTTTTTCCCGAATCAGGCGTTTAAGATTAGAAGTGTACCAAATTGGATATGTAATGGGAGTAATAAGTTTTGATGGTACTAGTTTGTTATGTATGTCATTTAATGTTTGATAAAAGAATTGAACAGCGCCATCTAACGACCGCTTGTGCGGTCGTTGTGGTGATTCATGGTGCTAGTCAGTTAGTCATATTTCTTTATTAATTTTATTGAAATCGCAGCGATCGTAGCTGTGACGTTTGTATGGCGCAGGTTTCAAAAACGAGTGATCTGAAAATTGAAGATCAATAACAATAATTTGAGTCCAGGATGGTACGGATCAGGGGGTACAAGGGGATCAACACATTCATGTACAGATTTTACCTTATCATTGCATATAACAAGGTCTAAAATTTTATTGCAAGAGTTTAAAATGCCGTTATATTGATTTAAAGATAGAATGCTAAGTTCGTCAGTTAGCAGGTATTCATCTCTACTGGCGATATTGATTGGATAATAGAACCCATCTGAAATGCTAAGTTTCCAAATTATTCCACTGAGATTGAAATCACTAATTATTAAAAATGTGTCATCTGGATGTCTAAGATTTAATTCACTTAAATTATTCAAAAAATTTGATAATTGATCGTGGTAGGACTTAGTGAGCCCAAAATTACATAAATAAATGGCACAGATATGTATTTTTATCGGACTTGGGTTTTTTTGACGGGCAATTGGCCCACCACACTTACCCACCACTGCAACTCCTGTGTAGCCAGGATCGACAGTGGTAACCAACCGCAAAAACCCTTTGATATGATCTCAGGGGTGCCCGGGGGACATGCTATATCTGTCTTGGAACCCGCAACGAAATTAATCAGAAGATTGTAGGAGGAGTAGGAAGTATTCCAGTTTCCCTCCCCAAGCAAAGCGGGAGACAGCAAAAATTGTGATGACAAAAATTCAGAATTAAAGGGGAAGCACTACGGTAATAACATGTTTTTTTTTTTTTTTTATGACTACAAGACAGAATGTAATTAAATGTTTTAATTTATAATATGACAATTGATTACAATGCATTTATAATGACAAAAAAGTGTTGCATTGTTTCCAATAGTACTTATGACAAAAACGTTTGAAAGCTCGGAAGTTCTTCGCGCAGCCCTCGAGATCTTCATAGTACACAACCCTAGAAACACAATGGACGCTGTTCAACATTTCGATTCTTTCGTCATACCAGAGATCACACTCCCAGAGTATGTGATGAGCAGTTTGTTCATAAGGGCTACCTTCGGTCGAACACTCGCATAGCGGAGACGAGACTAATGTAAATCCAAATAGTTTCGCTTTAAAGTTTCCGTGTCCTGTCTAAAATTGTGCGACGTAGTGGTCTATTTCTATCCATTGCTTCGAGAGTCGATCGCGTACCGAAGGGAAGAAATTATCGGACTTAGGTTATGTTTGTTTCCGAAACATAGTGTTAGCCAAAGATCCTCAGCTGAGGATTGAAAATATGGTTGAGCAATAGTTGATAGATGTTTACCGGCGGCTATCAATACCCCGCCACCCCTGCTTTGACCAGTCAGATTGTAATTACGTTCTGTTGTCGTGTATTATTCAGTAATTATTATATTGCTTGGCGTCGTGATGCGCCAAACAATATAATAATTACTGAATAATTCAGAGTCATTGAAATCGTCCGTTAGCCAGGTTTCAGTTAAGATTAATAAATCATAAGAGTTTAAGCTTACATGCCGATAAAAGTCTGACGACTTAGTTCGTAATCCGCGCACATATTGATAATAAATGGAAATTGTTTTATTATCAGTAGTATCCATGGTTAATAGGAATTATTAATTTCTTGAAATAAACCTTTGTCACATAATGATAGCTTAAAGTAATATCATCGTAATTCATATAAATAATTTGTTCTGAGCATGTTCTGAAATAACAATAAACAAAACACATGAAACTATTGGAATATACTTAAATGTAAGCTTGCTGAGATGAATTCGTGTAATATACCTTAATCACATCGTAATATTTTGTAATAATATCATACTTCATATTAGTATTGCATTTTATATATAAAGTTCGGAAAAAACAATAAACATAACACTTATATTTGACGAAATACGGGTTTAATGAATGTGAAAAACAGTTATGTTTAGAAGTTGCAAGTAATGGCGCTGATGCAGATAATATATGAAATGAGCGAGACAGGTGATGCGAGATGTATGAGGACATAATGGGTGCGAGCAGGATATACATATAGACCATGACAATATGGCGTACAATACGAGTTAGGTGACGAGATCTTTTAAAAGTAAAAACTTGATGAGTGATGTATTGATATGCACTAAAAACAAATGGTAAACAATGAAAAAAGCATACAATACAAAACGAGAAACTGATAATAGAAATACATATAAACTTGAGAAAAATATTAAGTTTTAAAATAGTTGAAGGTAGGCAAAAGAATAATTCCAAAAGCAAGAGATGCGCAACCTTTTTAAGCAGAAAAATGATGCAATATAGTAATTAAAGTTTAAATATGCATAATGATAGCTTGATGGTAATATGTGATTAATTAAATGAAATATGGTAATGTGCAACAGTAATAAAATAAAAATAATGACGTTACTTGTTTAAATTTGACAAATCCGATTCTGACCTGATGGCTACAATTTGGGATGTTGGAGTTTTTCTTTAAAAAATTTTGCTATTTTTGACCCATATAAATGCATATCCACGTTCTTTAGCAATGAACTTAGTTTGTTAAGGAGCATTTTGTTAGCTGGTGTGAGGTGGTCATTAACGAAGATTCTATCATCTCCTTGAAGCTCAATTTTCTGTGGCGTGATGACGAGTTTTTTGGAAGCAGGAACAAAATCCTCCTTTAAGTATCGGCTGTGCAGAGAAACTATAATATTCTTCGGCTTCTTATCATTATTAGTAGGTACTCTAGCCACGTAATTTATGTGATCCTTAGTAATTGGGCACTTAATCAATTCACCAATTCTGGATATTAGTGAGAAGAGATTTTCCGTGGGTGAAGCAGGAACTCCCTTGATTTCGATGTTGTTAGAGCGGGATCTTTGGTCAAAGTCACGAATTGAGATTTCAATTGATTCGACTTTCTTCTGGAGCGTTATCAGGCTAGCGTTGCTCTGAATAATATTCTGCACCTCCTTTTCAACAGAGGTAACTCTGCTGGTGATGCTATCATAGGACTGGTGAATGAATTCCACAGAGGATCGCTGATCAACGAGCTCAGACTTGATGGTTGAGAGAGATGCTAAGTCGGCCTTGATTGACCGAATATCAGCAATTATATCTGGAAGAGAGGAAGTTTGAGCTGTCAGGCGTTTAAGCTTCGTCATTACAGCATCCAGGTCAGCAGGAACAGATAATGGGGTCAGACTAGCTCCAGGTACTGGAAGCGGGCTTGTTACACCGCTGCTTTTGCAACCAACACATGTCCAGGTGAATTTTCTGTCTCCCAGCTTCCTATATCCAGCTTCAGTTATACCAGAGCAGCGAAAGTCAAAGGTTTTAGTACACACAGAACACCGAGCCCCATCCCTGAAGTCTTCATTGCAGCGACTACACTTGAACATGATACGAGTAGAACGTTACAAACAGCGCGTAACAAGGCAATAGTGAATAGTGACAAAAGGATTTAGCACCCCTGCGAGCAGCTTAGGTGGAACGAATGATAACGTGCATCAAGTTTGCCGGGTGCGACGTGACTGATATATGTAATCATTATAAGATTATCAGTCCAGTTCCATTATAATTACAACAATAAAGTTTCACTCATGTTTTTCACGATGAAACAGAACGTCAAAACACATAGAGATTGACAATAATGAATACGTGGAATAATGGCAATAATGTAAGTGTGAACCAAATCCATGGTAGTGCGTATTGCTGATGGATAATGTATTTCTAAGCATTATTTTAAGAAATTTGAGCTTTTCGCACGCCTTCCTCAGCATAATCTTTAATTGTGCCAAATTTCACTCTCATCCGTACGCACATACCTCGTAAAACTGTACCTGAAATTTTCGCTTCACGTTCTAATATACATATAGATATATATCCCGCGTAAAAAATACCACATTTGCTTGCAGGTTGTGGGTATGCTGTGACTGTTGCCATGTGAAGTAGTGAAGAACGTGTGTGCTGTGTAAAGTGGAGTCATTTTAATAGGTAACATTTGACGTCTGTCAGTTTTATCTTCATAGTGAGGTGACCTGCTTAAAAACATCGATTAAAGTGAATGAATCGATACGGACTTGAAACATATGTGATTTTTCTATATATTTAGTTTTTTTTTATTTATTTTTATAGTTAGTTAAAAGAATAATAAATATAATTATGTTTTATTATAATCACAACGTGGTTGTTAATTTATGGTGATATTACTTCAAAAGTAATCATTGCATTCGATTCTACTTATCAGCTTTCGAGTAACGTAAAAGTTTTTAGAGTAACATCCCTAGTGTTTAAAAAGAAAAAAGGTTAACTGACGCAACATTTGAACGACGTTCAGTTCTTTAGATCAGAAAATCGTTTATTATGTTAAGAATGGTTTATTAGTGAAAGCAAATAGAAAAATTACTCGTATCGGTCATTATTACATTAAATATGTAATCGTTATTGAAAAAATTTAAGCAATTGTGCAGTTATAACAAAACGAAAAAATATATTATTTTATGCCCGCCGTTACAAAGTTACGTTGTTGAATTTTGATGAATTGTTAAATGTTACTTATTAAAATGACTCCACTTTGGTGCTTTTAAGTGAAGACTGCTTGTTGGAGAATTAGGAATTCTTATAAGAATTTCCAACATTCCTTTTCAGGACTGCACTGTGTTTGTAGTAACTGTAACGAAGGTGTTTTCAGTCACGAATAATAAGATATGTTATTCGGACACTCGTTTCATCGTAACTTATAGTTTCTTGTTTCATTCGACGGACCGACGGCGTACGTTCTTATTAGTACGATGTTATTCTTGTCTCATTCATACTTCGAGTGTAGTGCTATAGTATGAACCAAAAATATATATTTTTTAAATAGACCTAATACTAAAACATTTTGTGGAATACAGACTTAGTACGCGTAACAAAGTTAATATCACCAAAAGCATAATATCAGTATCCAAAAATAAACTTCATGTTTCTGTTGCATTACTCTTCATCAGGGGTCGACCTTTTGTCAGACATGGGCCACATAGTAAAAAAAAGGATGAAGGCCGCATTTGTCAAATAATTGTATACCTAACAAATATAATATTGTATTATCTACTTAATCATCTATTGTAGGAACTCACGCTCACCGCTACTTGCGTTCGCATAACGTAAGTTTAACATTTGGTCTATGGGTAGGTATGATGTGTATAAATATTTGTATTTTGTAAAATATATGGTCCATTTTTGTGGCTTAAATTGATTATATTTATTTTAAAATTAATTAGGTATAAGACTTTCATTTCCAAAACTGTCGAAAGCCGCAATGAGATAGGTCCTGGGCCGCATGCAGCTCGCGGTCCGCGCGTTGGCGACCGCTGCTCTGCATTTACGAATACCTCAGGACATGACGGGGAGCTTACTCTAGCGACGCAAGAAGGGTGCGCACCACTCATCTAACTATCAATACGTGGGGTGCTCCAAATCTCAGCGTCATTTGACAGAAACTTTGAAATCACGGGTACTAAAAAACACTGTCCAGTTTGTACACGTGATACAAGTGGAATATCTAAATATTTGTTTTCTTGTGTAGCTAGTATAATTTATATTTACTGGCGCATTTCTGTTTATTAAACTCGAATCAAAACGCTAAAGAAACTACAAAAAGTCCTACGCACCAGAAACCTGGTAACCCTAGTAAAGACGGTCACATTCTTTCAAGTATTGTATTCTTCTGTACGTTTGACGTGAATGATGAGACTGTTTTTATCAAAAAGTACAGACGAATTGACGACAGCTTTTTAATGGATATGGGGAATTTCACCACAGAGTAGAGAATATTTATACTTACGCACAAATAAACAACTTTCATAGAATGATCCAAATTTGAAAATTTTGACGTCTCCTTCAACGGCCCACGATTTTTACACACAATGTTGACCCGTACACTTGTAGTAGTGCAATAAAGTCGAAAGCTTACTATGCAGAAGAAAATCACATATTAAAGAGAACAGATCTCTTTAATATGTGATTTTACTATAGAACAATTCGTTACAGCGCGGATAATATTACGTTATATTAAATAAGCGTAATTACACCTACATAACAATGACATAGGTTGTATATCTGCAGGAGGTGAGGTAAATACTATGATATTTTAACCCACTTCACAGAATATTCATATAAAATATTTAGTAGTTATTGATTATCTCCATTTTTCCGTGCATCTGAGTTAAAAAAATTACGGGTAAGGAAATGTGAATGAAAATGGTACAATCTAATAGTATTTTGACTTGAAGTCTGAAGACGCCACTTTTTTAAACAGCGGATCAAAAATACCCAATGTCTTTTATCGTTTGTTATCTTTTGCGACACCTTGCTGCTGGTAAGTCATATTTCTAACACTTCTATATTTATAGATGAAAAAGAATAACATTTTAAATTATTATCTTTCAGAGCTTTTATTTCAATCGCCTTCTATTTCTGCAGGCCTCGTCCAGTTCAAATTCAAATAAGCCGTCACATTCAAATAAGAGGTCACGAATTAGAATCTCAGCGAGGGAATGATAAAGTTTCCAAAGTTCCTGGTTCATGGATGCGTATTAAATATGTTTATAATATAATAAAAATCTTAAATATATATGTATTATGTATAGTGCCTTTAAAATAATTAATATACTTCCCGTTGTCTGGTCCCCGTAACACAAGTTTTTCGGTTACTTACCACGGGGCCTGTTAGACTGACGTGGTGTGAATCCTGCATAGATATTATTTTATTATTATTGACGTGATAACGTCTTATGATTCGATGGAGCCAGCTGCACGCACGAAAAAACATGACTCATGCGTTACCAAGTACTGTTACCAAGTACCGTTACCTGTTACCGTTACCAAGTACCAGCGTTACCACGCATTTTATTATTATTATTGTTGTTGTTGTTGTTGTTGTTGTTGTTGTTGTTGTTGTTGTTGTTGTTGACGTTGTCACGTTCAAATATCGTCAGTAAACCGAATTTACAGACAACCGATTTTTTTTTTAATTTATCCATACTTATTTTCTACGAACTTGACGAAACATTGTATTTCAAACAAAAGCTCTTGAAAATAGTACCGGAAAAGGTTGCAAATAAAAAACTTATCACTCGGAATTCATTTTTTTCTGCTTCTCATTACATAGGGCCTGTAAGTAAGGGATTATTCTAAAAGTCTTTGTGTCCATTGTAAAAGCAAGAACAAAGCCGACTGATGAATGTAAAATAAAATTCAATCTATGTTTTGGCGTTGACAATGGGACATAGTTTCAAAAGTTTATATTTGGTACAATTTGTTTGTCTCGAAAATATCTTAATGGTGTACAAAATAATGTGTTGTCAGATGCGACTTTTATGGTATACATGGGTAAAGATAGCCAGTGGCATAAAATACATTCCCCCGTGCGAGTTTCTGTTACTTGTGAGTTTCTTACGCCGGTTCTTGTCGCCGGGTTAGTTCCCCAACCGCTAGTAAACGTCACGTAAGGACAATTCCGTGAGTTTTATATAGTAATCTATATAAAATATATTTTTTAAAATTTATTAATTGATTTTGCTCTTGACCCAGAAAGAAAAATATAGTATGTCTTTCCCCAACTAAGTGTAACTAATATGCTTCGAATCATCGTAATGAGGATTTTTCAATTTGTGACAGCTGACCAAGCGCCGCCGGGTGACAGAAAAAGAATAAAAAATTCTTATTGACCGTTTTTGATACCACTTACGCCACCAGATGACGCCTTGAGTGAGTTGGGTCTGCCCCAAATATCAAAAACCCTCATTACACAACACACAACCCCGGTATAAAATTAGATGATTATATTATAACAGATACAATTTTCAGAATCTAAGCATAAAAATCCACAGAGGAAAATAAACTTAGAATTTTTATATCGGATTATCAATTAGTTATTCTGAATCGGATGAAACGGCTTGACAATATCACTTATGTAAATTGATGAATTTTGTATAGGTTCGTTAGCTATGTCAATACTTCGAATGTCTTATTCGATTCTTAGAAAAATGCGTCCTTTTTCTAAACACTTCATAAAATTGAAAATCTAGAAATTATTTAAAGCGAAAGGAAGTATTAGCTGTTTAACGGCCGAATTCTCAAAAAGTACTTTAGTTAGGGCACACTAAATCACTGTCACTATCTCATATCTAATTGACAAGGACAGTTTGAGAGCCTCTTAAATCGAGCAGCCTCTTACTTTGTTTGCGTAGAACGAAATAAAATAGAGCCATAATTTCTAAAGTAAAATTACAACTAACATCATCCATCTGCCAATAAAGGTTTCTTTAAAATCGGTCTAGCCGTTTTAAGATTTTTAAGAAAGATTAGCCAGAGACTTAGTAAAAGCAAAGTACAGTAACGAACCGACAAAGAAGTCAGAAAGAAATAAAATGCATGGAATTTGCCACGTAATTTAGCGAAGGAATTATACGTTTTCTAACTTTGATATTATCGTTTTTATTATATTACTTTGTCTAAGTCCCGGGTGAAATAGACATATTTTATTTTGTGCTATATCTTTTTGCTTCTGACTGTAGATATCTGCTCTAAATACAACATCAGACTTTCCATTAAAAGTAGTCATTGAGGAAGAATAATAAATTGAAAAAGGTGTCTACCCTCGACATGCGCAAATTAAATAACTTGAAACAGAATGAGTCGTGATTTCCTTCAATATGACGCACGAAATAATAATTTTATAACGTCCGATATTTTTGGAAAAAAAGACTACATTAGAGATATTTTTATTTTATAATATGTTGTTGCATTTTTTGTCTATAGTGTATGAACCTAGAATGGTTTTGATTCTGCTGCACTAAAAGGTTAAGGACCAGAAAAAAAATACGGATGCTATTATTTCTGAAAATACACATATTTTAATTTTTTCGTATCGACATAATATATAAAAAATAGTATACTAAGGCGGTGACTTTTTGAATTTCAAACCTCCTTACTGAAAAAGCAACACTACTCCTGTCAACAGGCATCTGTCAGTTGACTCCTATCAAAATTTGAACTTGCTGCGTCAGTTAGTTTGTGTTTTACAGCTATCTTTATCAGACTATCCAGTAACTTAAGGAAACAATGGAAAAAAGTGAATTTCGTGTGCTTATTAAGCATTATTTTTTGCGAAAAAAAACCATTACCGAGACCAAGGCTAAGCTTGATAAATACTATGTGGACTCTGCACCATCGATTTCAATGGTAAAAAAGTGGTTTACTGAATTTCGTTGTGGCCGTACAAGCACTGAAGATGCCGAACGTCCTGGACGCCCAGTTGAGGTCTCTACACCCGAAACAATCGAAAAAATTCACGATATGGTGTTGGCCGACCGAAGATTAAAAGTGCAAGAGATTGTGGAAGCCATATGCATCTCGCATGGCTCAGTGGTTTCAATTTTGAATGATCACTTGGGCATGAGAAAGCTTTCCGCAAGATGGGTGCCGCGTTTGCTCACAGTCGACCACAAACGCAATCGTGTAACAACTTCACAGGAAGGTTTGGCGTTGTTTAATCACAATATGGAGGAGTTTTTTAACCGTGGACGAAACATGGATCCATCACAACACACCAGAGACCAAACAACAGTCAAAACAGTGTGTTTCTAAGGGTGAATCGGCGCCAAAGAAGGCCAAGGTGGGTTTGTCAGCCAATAAAGTTATGGCGACTGTTTTTTGGGATGCACGTGGGATAATCCACATTGACTATCTTCAAAAGGGAAGAACAATTAATGGGAAATATTATGCCAACTTATTGGACCGCTTCAATGAGGATTTGAAAAAAAACCGACCTCATTTGGCCAAGAAAAAAGGTCTTTTTCACTAAGACAATGCAAGGGTGCACACATGTGCAGTTGCCATGGCAAAAATCCATGAATTGGGCTATGAATTGCTCCCACATCCACCCTATTCTCAAGATTTGGCTCCGAGTGACTACTTCTTGTTCCCAAACCTGAAAAAATAGCTCGGTGGAAAAAGATTTGACTCCAATGATGAAGTCATCTCGCAAACAAAGGCCTATTTTGAGGACCTCGACAAATCATATTTTTTGGAAGGGATAAAAATATTGGAGAAGCGTTGGACAAAGTGTATAGAGCTCAAGGGGGACTACGTTGAAAAATAAAATGATTTATTTATCAAAAAATCTGTGTTTTATTCCAAAAGTCACGGACTTATTGACCCGCCCTCGTATTACTTTTAGATTCTTAAAAATATTTATAAAAAAAATACGTGTGGCACTCGGGGACTGCCGCGGTAAAGCTATTGCATAGTAATTCTACACGCATACGTCTAGTCGCATGCACACAAACACCGTGCCGAAGTCTGCCGAACTGAAACGACGTTAGACGATGCACGGCTTTCAACGCCGCACCGCTGTGCCGGTCGATGTGGAGGGTGTTAGGTTTATTTTCGTTACGGAATTGCTTGATTCGGTCGCCGCGCTCAAAGCCCGCGATAAAAGCCATGCAACAGCTTAAAACTTAACAAAGAGGTTGTATCTGAGTGTGTCTCAATGCAAAAATCTAAAAAGCCAGGCGAATCAGCGTGGCCGGACACATCTCTCACTATGTTTGCAACAACAGCAGCCTACGTTCCACATCACATTTCTGTCCAATCGATCGTATGACAAATCGTAACCGCATATTTTAAGCGTCCCCCACGTACACTCTATAAAGGGGATGTTAAACAAATAAGCGGTTTTGTTAACAATAATTGTACACGTGTCTGTTATTATTTCAAGTTGCACGATAATATAATTACAACCGTAATTACTCGGTAGTCGGCATAACGCTTTACAAAAACCATTTTTGTAAATATCACGTTAAATTCACTATATTAAAATTATGTGTAGGGGAGACTGGGTACGGCTGTGACAAATTTCGTTCGCCAATTATAATTTTGTTTATTTACTAGTTATCTGGAAAAAAGTGTTTTAAATGGCAACTTGTACATTTGACTACTTAAAAATAATAAAATACTGTCCGAAAAAATGCTGAATTAGTTCTAGCATCAAGTAAAAAAATAGAAACCCCAAGTACTGATGTGACAGTGGTTGGAGTCACTAGTAACAAACATGAACATACACAGAAATGGCTTATAATGACTTTTCTTATTAGAAATATGTAAGATTACTCAACTCTTATCGATATAATTCTTCCAGACAAAATTAACTTCATGACTTTCCCAATAACTAAATGCGATTAACTTTGTCCATTTCTGAAGCACTCCTTAAAGAAGTGTTGAATTCCACTTCTTCATAAGTGTTTTTTTTATTTACTAATCGCAGACTGCACTCTTTCAGTGTTCCTCAAACGTTTTTATAGGCATTTAGATCAACAACTGGACCAAGTAACCTATGTGAAAAGAATCAACCGTACTAATAATATTCAACTCATATCAAAAAAGTTTATTAAATGTGTATACAAATAACAGTAAATATGTAACTCCCCACATCGATTTCGGTGACGGTGGCTGGTTTCATTGAAACTAGGCCAGTTACGTAGGAGTAATTTTATAGTGCCCAAGTGTGTGCGCGGTACACATCAGCACTGTCTCTTCCTTTACTCTAAAAATCTAGTGAGACGGATAACCGACACGACTGGCGAGAGTTCAGGCGCAGGTCCGACTTTTTACATTCTCATCCAACGCATGGATCATCTTTCTTGTCACACAATTAGATGATCAGCCTGCAGTGTGCTAACCAAACTTGGACACAACATTTGTGTTGTTCCAATGCGAGAATCGAACCCACGACCTCCGAGTCGAGAGCCAAGCTCTAACCACTAGACCACAGAGGCTGTTAATATAACAATAAATTGAAAAAATAACTTACTTTCGTCTGTTAAATATACTTAGGTACCTATGTAAATGTCGCGTACCGACTGACGAAATATGCATTTATAAATACCTCTTCTTTTTCTCCTTCCCCGGATTCCACGACTAACAACAACAACAACAACAACAACAAAAACAACAACAACAGCAACAACAACAACAACAACAACAACAACAACAACAACAACAACAACAACAACAACAACAGCGAACCTATAGTTTCGCTGTTGTTGCGACTGTCACAACCATACCTCGGCACAACCGTACCCCGTTTCCCCTTAAGCTTCAGTCGAGATCTAAATATTTCTTTCTTCCTTCATTATGTTGTGCTTAGGAGCAAGATGAAGACCTAGCCGGTAGCGAACAAGCACAAAAATATTTATTTAACGAAACGGTATAATATTTTATAACCAAACGGTGTAAAATGAGCGTCTCGATTCTTTGAAAAATCTCAATTAAATTCCGATTTGTCTAAGCATAATGTTGCTTGCACACGTACAAATTCGGTCTAGAGCGAACCATTATGACAAGCACGACACTCTTGTGTTAGATTTTCAGCTATATTGTGTTAGAACAGGGTACTATTTAGAGTGTATTCCGATTTTTGTCCAGTGTTCCAACTCTCAAAAATATTTCTCCCCAAACTTAAATCAACTGATTAATAAATAATAATAAAAAATATGTTCTTTAAAATTATTCCATCCTTTTTACATTAAAATAATTATACTTCCAAAACATTATTTTCTGCAGGTTGACTTTTCAAATCGCTTGTTGATAATTATAATTGTTGAATAACTTAATTTAATTAAAAACAAGAAAATACAACCCTCCTAATATAACCCTAAAATATCCTCCACCTCAAGGACTTTTTCCCAAATTTTAAGGAGAAACTCCTAAGTTGGCAACCAAATCCATGGTTTGCTTCGAACCTTACGTGTGTTTATCAAAGATTTCAAAACTAAAGATAGGCTATGACGAACTATTGACAGAACAAAACTTCATACATTATAAAGTTACGCCATCTTGGTTTTCACCATACTTCAAATGTCAGGCATATTGTTTTCACCATACATTGAATGTCAAAATAGCACCTAAAATATCAAAAGTGGGACCATTTAACTGGAGACACTTTTTGCCCCAACATGCCTCGTCTATAATATATACGTCTGTGGTGTTAATGCTATAAGATTACAAAATAGTATTATGTTAAACCGGCTTCACGCAATTAAAACCGTTCCACCTTGTAATAAGGTTAATTTTTCAGTAACCTAGTTAACATTTAAGTAGATCTCTTGAGTCTTGACTCTTGACAACCACTGTCAATGATCATTAAACCTACAGGTTAATAGCCGTTTAAAAGAGCAATTTTAAATAATATTGACGGTTGAAAATGTGAGTGTTTGACTGTAGATAAAAATGATTTTATTTTTTTTCTTACGTATTTACATAAAAAATTAGGTATTGTAAGAACATATTATTATTATTACACATTTTAATTTTTTATTTATGAAATTTCATTCTCAACTATCGGTTTTCCGCGGGCGAGCCTTAACTACTACCATACCGAATTTCATCAAAATCAGTAGTTCTTGTGTGAAAGAGTAATAGACATCCGTCCATCCATCCATCGTCACAAACTTTCACATTTATAATGTTAGCAGGAAATAAAACTTTTTCTCCGCCCAGGGATAAAGTAGTAACAGTTTACAAGTAAATGTTTAGCTGTTTAAGTTAGAATCAGTGTAACAACACACTTTACTTTTACGAGTAGGTACTTATAGTCGGGGAAAGTTCGGTGACGGTGGCCTGTTTCATTGAAACCAGGCCAGCTACGCAGGAGTTATGTTATAGTGCCCAAGTGTGTGCGCAGTACACAAGAGCACTCTCTCCTCCTTTTACTCTCGTAACCCAGTGGGACGGATAACCGACACGACTGGCGAGAGATTAGGCGCAGGTCCGACTTTTTACATGCCCATCCGACGCATGGATCATCTTTCTTGTCAGACAATCAGGTGATCAGCCTAAATTGTCTTAACCAAACTTGGAAACAACATTTTTTTGTTCCAATGCGGGAATCGAACCCACGACCTCCGAGTCGAGAGCCAAGCTCTAACCATTAGACCACGGAGGCTGTTAACATTGTATTACCTTGTATACGAACCAATTTCGCTAAAAATAACATTACTTATAAGGGAGCACAGCTGTTTAACAAACTACCAAAATCTGTTAAAGAAGCGAAATCTTTGAATACTTTTAAACGATTATTACGCAATTACATTAACGATAACTAAATCCTCAACCTTATTATAATAATCATTCAAATATAACCAGTGATAGCGTTTTGTACTTGGACCACCACCCAAGATGTATAGCAAAGACATTCGCTTCTTAATAATTATGTTTTTTTTTTTAATCTACCCGCACTATCGAAATTTAAAACGTTGTAATATTTTATTGTTCTCATGTAAGTGACGAAATGTCTTAATGGGAAATAAAGATCTTTAAACCGAAACCTTAAACTAGGTACCAATTTCTCAGTTAAGGAAATAATCATTTAGCAGATAAATAACATTACAAAACAAACCAAGCTTAGGGCTGACACTATTTGGTAGGTGCCTGACTTCGAAACTATTGTGATACCGGAGTCAGTGATTCTCACCGTTGAAGTGCACCACATGCGCGCATGTGCGTGCGCTACATAATTTTAAAAAAAGCAGACTATGTAATATGTTTATTGGGTAGTTCAATTATAAAAGTAAAAAGTGCAAGCTAAGTATTTATTCTCTCTGACACTCCTACTACTATTACGAATTACGAAAAAGTACAGTATTCCCGTGGGATACCCGAGCGGAGGTGGAGTCGCGGGAAAAGGCTAGAACCTCTCTAGTCATAATATTTTATTTCAAACAACCTGAGTACCTACCTACTTCTATAAGAAACTCGATAAATTCACCAGAGAATTTTATTCTCAAATTATTACTTTTAATGAACACGGGCCAGATAATGCCCGAAACTGGCGAATAAACTTGCGCAATGTACGGGGAGCAATATGAACTTTATATTGCGCGCTCAAAAGGCTACATAATTCTGCTTTCAGCGGTGTTATAATTTGAATTTGTTGTAGTAATAAGTAATAACTTTTATGTAGGTAAAGTATTTTTATAAAAATAATTAGTTTTTATGAAAAAAAAAAAACATACTGAGTAGTATGTTTCTTTTTATTATATGTACATAAAAATATCACCAGAAGACTGTGTTAGGATCAGTTTACACGATACGCGTCGCGGCGCTACATTTTTAAGATACTAAGGCGGGTCAATAAGTCCGTGACTTTTTGAATTTCTAACCTCCTTACTGAAAAAGCAACACTACTCCTGTCAACAGGCATCTGTCAGTTGACTCCTATCAAAATTTGAACTTGATGCGTCAGTTAGTTTGTGTTTTACAGCTATCTTTATCAGACTATCCAGTAACTAAAGTAAGGAAACAATGGAAAAAAGTGAATTTCGTGTGCTTATTAAGCATTATTTTTTGCGAAAAAAAACCATTACCGAGACCAAGGCTAAGCTTGATAAATAGTATGGGGACTCTGCACCATCGATTTCAATGGTAAAAAAGTGGTTTACTGAATTTCGTTGTGGCCGTACAAGCACTGAAGATGCCGAACGTCCTGGACGCCCAGTTGAGGTCTCTACACCCGAAACAATCGAAAAAATTCACGATATGGTGTTGGCCGACCGAAGATTGAAAGTGCAAGAGATTGTGGAAGCCATAGGCATCTCGCATGGCTCAGTGGTTTCAATTTTGAATGATCACTTGGGCATGAGAAAGCTTTCCGCAAGTCGACCACAAACGCAATCGTGTAACAACTTCACAGGAAGGTTTGGCGTTCTTTAATCACAATATGGAGGAGTTTTTGCGCCGTTTTGTAACCGTGGACGAAACATGGATCCATCACAACACACCAGAGACCAAACAACAGTCAAAACAGTGGGTTTCTAAGGGTGAATCGGCGCCAAAGAAGGCCAAGGTGGATTTGTCAGCCAATAAAGTTATGGCGACTGTTTTTTGGGATGCACGTGGGATAATCCACATTGACTATCTTTAAAAGGGAAGAACAATTAATGGGGAATATTATGCCAACTTATTGGACCGCTTCAATGAGGATTTGAAAAAAAACCGACCTCATTTGGCCAAGAAAAAAGTTCTTTTTCACCAAGACAATGCAAGGGTGCACACATGTGCAGTTGCCATGGCAAAAATCCATGAATTGGGCTATGAATTGCTCCCACATCCACCCTATTGGCCAGATTTGGCTCCGAGTGACTACTTCTTGTTCCCAAACCTGAAAAAATGGCTCGGTGGAAAAAGATTTGACTGCAATGATGAAGTCATCTCGCAAACAAAGGCCTATTTTGAGGACCTCAACAAATCATATTTTTTAGAAGGGATAAAAAAATTGGAGAAGCGTTGGACAAAGTGTATAGAGCTCAAGGGGGACTACGTTGAAAAATAAAATGATTTATTTATCAAAAAATCTGTGTTTTATTCCAAAAGTCACAGACTTATTGACCCGCCCTCGTAGCTATTCAAATTTGAACTTTATTCATTACACAAGATATACGTTTCATTGTATGAGTTCGAATGTGAAATTGCGACGCGTATTGTCCTGTTTCGGTGTGAAGTGATCCTTAGGCTCAGCTCACATTCCATCGCGTTGTCACTGTTGTAGCCAGCGTCTGACGCGTCATTGCGCCAAGGAAAGCGCGGTGACGCGCGTCAACGCGACGCGCGAAAATGTACTACTCCAGACAAACCTAGTTGCTCGAATGCGTATGCCAACGCGCGCTACCATATTTCTATAATACAAATATGTACCAATTAACAATGGAAAAATAAAGATTAATATGTTATAGGTGAAAAATATGACGCGTCGCGTCCCGTCACTTCGACTCTGCGCTAGTGTCTGTTGAGCCTAATAGTTTTATGCGTACGGGGCTATTGATATAACGAACTGTAGGTCTGCACACCAGTACTATTTAGCGGTGTAAATTAAAAAATTCAACGAGTTTTCTCCCTATAAAATAGTTAAATTGCATTGTATAATTTTGTTTCTATCTGTCTATTACTAATGACTGTACCCAAAGTGTCGTAACCCAAACTTACGACAAAAACAGAACCATATGTATCATTATTATTGAGATGGGATGATTAATTTGTATTAACAAATTAATACCAAAAATAATACGCGGATTTGTGAAAGGGGTCGCTATTCCGGGGCATAGTGATTAATAGGGGGTACGTGCTACCCCAAATACAAGAAGCATGTCGCGCGTGGCTTATTTTAATTTTAGAATAGCATTAAGCTATGCTAATGTTTAAACGAAATATAACAAAGTTCATTAATTCATTTTCAACGGTTTGTTTTCTGTGTAGTATGTTTTTTAAAACCTTTTGTTTTCTGTGTAGTGTGTCATGTAATTTTTTACATGATTTAATTATGTTGCGAATGAATTTCATGATCGTTTTCTTCAAATTTGATGTAAAACTTTAATGTCCCTAAATAAATCTATAATAGTTATATCCGATTGTAGGTAAGTTTTTGATACTACCCAAACTTATACGAGTATGACCGAAAAAATATGGCAGCAATTTTTGGTGATAACTTCTTAAGGGAGAACTTAAGCCGCTTCGTTACGGAACGCGTTACGGCGCCAATAATGTGAGTAATTTCGAATACTAATGTCAGATATGCGTAACGCACTTGGATTTTAGACCAATCGGTCTCGGGCTCGAATCTCGGTCAGACGAAATATATTATTATTATTATTATTATTCCATTTATTTCTTTTTCTTTTATAATTTTTATTTTTTTCTCGCACTACTAAAATCCGAGCATGTACATATTCAAGAATTGTCACTAAGAATAAAATATATTTTATAATCAATAAAAGATCTTATTAATAAATAGCCTTTCCTTACATTATCATATTCATATACATAAAATTTAAGTAATAACGTAAGTTTTTCTCAATTTAAACAATTTCAACACTAAACAGTTCAACTTAGATTAGTTAAAGCTATCACTTCTGTCGGGCGACCCGAGACGCACACGTTTTTTATTGTAATGCCTATGCGACACAATGAAAGATTGACGTATTTCACTTTTTGGGAGGTAAGTAGTTAAGTCGTTTACGCTGATTTTAGTTTTCCATTACATTTGCTGCAGAATTATAATCTTAAAATTATAAATTAGAAAATATGTATCGCTGTGAAATGTGAATTAAATTACTATTACATGCCTTTTAGTTTCGTTTCGATGGTAATTGACGCGTAGCAACACACGGGCGCAGGGGCGACACACTCTACAGATGACAGCTCGAGCACCGGCGAATGTCAGCGATGTGGACGTTAGCCTAAGGTTGACACCAAAATAATTTTAATCGTCGCGCCAGACTATCTTAAAAAGATCAATGAAATTATACAGTCGATTATGTCAAAGCACAAAACGACCAGCGGCCAGCTCCGTGAACGAAAGTCCTGGCTGGAGAAAATTCACGCCCCGCTCGCCGCGCGTACCCCCGGCATACGTCTAGCCACGCACATATGGCTGTGCAGTGTCAATTGTGTAAGTAATATATATTATTTGACATGGGGCCCACAAAAACTTTAAAATACGCCAGCCAGTACCTACTGGCAGTCGTAATTTAAAATGTAATTACATATACCTAATGCTTTCTCAAAAATATATCATATTTTTTTATATCTATCATAAAAATGCAGCGCAATTTATTCGTGAATTTACCCTTAGTCGTCAGTGTATCTTCGTAAATCAAACCCTCAACCTCTATCTCCCTACACAATGTCTCCACTGACCACCGCTATCGCATTCTCAATATAAGTTTCAAAGGAATTAAGTAACCTAATAGCATATAATCCCTGCTACGTATGCATGAAAACCAAATCCAATGATAATGGCGCGATTTTAGTTCATTGTGCATGTACGGGGATTTGCCGCTTCAACGTGTTTGTACTTACAGGGGGACAGTGATGCTTTATTTATAGATAAACGTAAATAAAGTATAGTAAATAAATAATAAGGTAAACAAAAGTAAATGATAATATAAAGGCTGGTAACATCGAATCCGTTTGCTCGTTTGGCTCCAATAATACCTACATAAAATGTGCATAGCAAAATAAATAATTGGTTGCACCAGTGCACCTTAAATCGGAAAGGTTATATTCATTGGAGGTTCTTTATTCTATAGTCTAAGGATAAGGGCCAGCTCACACTTAAACGAACGCACCTCAACGCGGCGCTGCATTGTAAAATAATAAATTGAACGTTATTCAGTATACAAGAAGACACATGCTTAATTGCAAGAATTCAAATGTTAAGCCGTCACCGAGCTGTATATCGCGGCGCCGCTCTTGCTATAAAACGTATCTTCTTGTGTAGTGTATAAAGTTCAATTTTGAATGGCCGTTTTAAAATAAATGCAGCGCCGCGTCCCGTATAGTCTCGTTTCGGTTTGAGCTGACGCTAATGGATGCAAAAAACTACAGTTTAAAACGGGAGATGAACTAATTCCATATAAAACACAATGTATGTATAATTCTATAAAACATCCTTCTAAAAGAAAAAAAACACTGCAAAGTCAAGCAAAAAGTTTTTCACTATTTTAAAAATACGACGGTTACGCGTACAAGTTTGTCAATTAGTCGCGTCGGCGACACCCTAAAAGAGGGTTCTGTAATCCCTCAACCCCATAAGTCATGGTAAGCGGTTGCCCTGAGGTTACCCTAGCTAAAATCGTGATGAGTAATAAAATCGTGATTTTATACTCACAAGCTATATTTAGTAGTTCAGCTGTTTTACTTAAATCACGAAATAATAGTTCGGTCTTTACTAGATTAACGTTTATCGATATCCGTAAAAACATCGTAGGTTCAAAAAAACATCATATATATTTGGAAGACATTAAGGCTGGTTATCGTGTCGCGCTGACCGCTCGCTGACCGTCAGCGTCGACACCGAAATGTATGAAATGTTCGCGCTGACGGCTACGCGTTATACGAAAACGCATAATAGAATTGCATATTTTCACATTTCAACCTGTCGGCGCTGACGATCAGCGCGCGGTCAGCGCGATACTAAAACCCCCCCTAAGATCATCTTTCAAACACTAGTCTGGGACTATAATATGATCTGGAATCCAGCGGGCACGAGAAATTTCAGGTCGCTGTAAATAGAACTTTGCGCTAATACAATAAAGATGAAAATCGAAGTGTCGAGTGTCAAGTTGTTATAAGTGACATTGACATTGAACTCGATACTTGTGTGTACGATTTTCAGCTCTTATGTATTATCCCATAGTTCATTTTCAATGCTCTGAATTTTTCCCGGAATACCGGATTCCGGATCACATAGTTCCGGATCATAATATTATTATAGTGCCTTAAATATCGTGCCGCGCCGAGGCCCGCTTACCGCGAAATTCGCGGCAGCGGCCCTAAAGATTCAGTATTTTACTATTTAATCTAGAACAATAAAACCCGTCTAGACTTAGGAGTGTTAACATTAGTAGCCAATGATTTAATGTAACTAATAATATCCTAATTTAAGCAGTAATATCAAATTAAATTAATATAATATTGTAAATAATAATTAATAATAATATCTATGGGCATCCATATATCTATATTAAATATAGATATATGGATGAAATTATTGATATCCACGATATAATATATAAGATATCCACGTAAATCTGGCCCTGTACCTAAGTATCCGAAGAACAAGACAATGGAAATACCTAAATTTAATACCTAATTTTTTTTCTAGACTAATATATTTAAGATTTTTATTATACTATATAATATTCATATTTAATATACATACAAGACCCAGGAATACAGAAAAACGTTTTGTACCTTCGGCGGGATTGGAACCCACGGCCTCCGGATTAAGCGCCGACACGCTAACCACTAAGCTACAGAGTAGTTACAATAATAATAATAATAGCTCCCCACATCGATTTCGGTGACGGTGGCCGGTTTCATTGAAACCAGGGCAGCTACTCAGGCATTATTTATAGTGCCCAAGTGTGTGCGCAGTACACAAGAGTACTCTCTATTCCTTTACTCTCATAATAACCCAGTGGGACGGATGACCGACACGACTGGCGAGAGATCAGGCGCAGGATCGACTTTTTACATGCCCATTTGACGCATGGATCATCTCTCTTGTCAGACAATCATCAGGTGATCAGCCTGCATTGTCCTAACCATACTTGGAAACAACATTTTGTTGCTCCAACGCGGGAATTGAAACCAATACCTCCTGGATCAAGGTTCCAAACCACTGGACCACGGAGTCTATTACAATATTATACTGATGATGTCATTTATAGAAACTCTGTATGTAACATGTGTACAATGTGCTCGGACGTTACTGCTTCTGTTTGAAAATAAAAGGAAGTCTCATTTATTTCTCACTTTTAGTTTAAAACTGGAAAACTTGTATTTCATTATCTTTAAATATCAATTAAGTATTACTCTCATATTCGTCGGTATGTAGACATTCAGACAACATTTGTTTCAAATTTATTCTGAATATAAAAGTTTAGAATTTGTTTTCTTTACTTCATACAACGGTCGACGGTCCACCATGATGATGGCAGGACTGCCAAGTAAGTAGTGTATTAGCTATTTATCACACGCGTCGGCCTACATGACCTCCTTTCTGTGTTACATTATTTACGACACTGCTACTATCGTGAGGGTTAAGGGGAGGGGTAGTTTATGGCCAATAAAACCCTAAACTATTATCCGATGTTCTGCAGTTAGATCTTGAATTGAATTTTGCAGCAGCAACGTAGTACGGGTTAAAAAAATATTTCTTGATGACAAAAACCGAAAACCTGACACCGAATCAAAAAAATTGAATGACTACAAATTTTGCTTGTAAAAGAATTGGCGTATACGTATATTATTATGTCCACACTCCATCGTCCACACAGGGATTGCAGAATGGAAGTACAGATATGGGTATGTGGGTATCACATAGTTATGGGTAGTCAAAATTTAAGGCTGGTTCCAAATATACTCGTCTATGACCATACTAATTTTAGAATACCAAATATTATTTGTATTTCTACTTTGTGCTTTAAATATATTTTAAGCAAGAGTCTAGATTTAGTACGTTATTGGATATATTACCGAAGCAGCTCAGATGAGGCAGTAAGAGAATTTGTGACATGTATATTTTATTAGTTTACTCTCAGTAGAGACTATTTTCAGTACTAGCATGTACTAGCATATGCACCCTGCATGTATTATGTACATGCATACCAAACGTCTGTTAGTGTAGTCGTGTAAAATCACTGTATCACCTGTATCACGTAAAAACTGATAAAGAAAATCCTAATATTCTAGCAACAATTATGAAACGTTTTGTATAATCAATTACAGAAAATGTAAGCACATAATTTACTGCTTAAGTAAAGATGATAAGCAGAAAAAAGTTTGAATCTAGTAATGCCGCTAAGGCCATTGGCCTCACACTGTCAGCTGATTCACCTTAAAGCTGATTTCTAAACGTCTTTTTTCACTAAAAACCTATGTTTTCAAATCGGCTGTGGATTTTTTCTGCCTAAACTTTTTTACATAACCCGTACCTAAATCATGTGGCCCAAATTTCGATTTTACAAAACGTTATAATATTACATATAATATTTTTGGTGAGACGATTAGATTCAACTGAATGTTACGGGCAAAAAATACTACCGTTACATAATTTTAGATATGAAAGATAACACTCGGATACCAGGTAGGTATGCCCGAAATGAGAAGGGTTAATGAAAATTAATCGTGCCGTCATATTATGACCAAAGGGCCGAGCTGAACTATATTGATTGATGTGAAGGGCAGGCAGTGTAACATTAATAAATTATTGACTGAATATATCTTTGGATTAACGCAGCGATTTAAAGAGGATACCTATAACTGATTGAGTGTCCTGTTGGTTATTGGTGGAAACTCATGTGCATAAAAATAATTATAAAAAAAAGTTTTGTGTTATTATTAGTATAGAATAATCAAAACATACTCACACCAAGGAAAAACATCATTATTATATTAATTCGTGAAGCAAAAACTTCCGGTACACTTTTGGTATAATTGTACCTACAGAATTGATTAACCGGTGGTGTATGAAATTTGGCCGGTAAATTAAAGTTTATGTGGAGAAAGGTGTGCAGAGCTGATATTTTTTTAATAATGCCTGGGAATAAATACATTTAATAAAAATAACAACACACACTACCTCAGATTATTATCACACTACCGTGCGTTTGCATATACGAGTACAATTTTCTTTACACGTGAACGTTTATCAATCTGTCGCAATATATTCTTTTGGGCCACAGGGCGACATCTAGTAATATTAATTCCCTGTGCCGGAGTAGACGGAACCTTAGAAGCTTAGCGAATTTAGGTCTTTGCAAACTGAAAATCAATTTTATTTTTCAAACTCAAATTGCAGTTTTTGTATCTGGGTGCTTCTGTACATATACAGGTCTAATAATAGCTCCCACACCAATTTTGGTGACGGTGGCCGGTTTCATTGAAGCGCAGCCACCTACGTAGGAGTTATTTTATAGTGCCTAAGCGTGTGCGCAGTGCACAAAAGCACTCTCTTCCTTTACTCTCATAATCCAGTGGGACGGATGACCGACACGACTGGCGAGAGATCAGGCGCAGGACCGACTTTTTACATGCCCATCAAACGCATGGATCATCTTTCTCCTTAAAACAATTATATTGGTTTATTGGCTTAACTAGCTTTACGTAAGTAGTGAAGTCACTTTTTGCTTTTTTTTCCTCACTTTAAAAGCAAAAGCCAGCCTCAATATAATATGTACAGTTAATGGTTACAGTGGAAAAAATTTTCACAACGACAAGAAAAAGGTCTAGAATTTAAATTTAGAATAAACAATTAAACACTTTTTAGACTGAGTATAGACAGATTAAGTAGTGGTTACCAAACCTGTGTATAACTGTACAATAAAAGCTTTACAAACTTAAATTTATTCTAATTTTTTTATGTTTTTGAGGATGTCTCTGTGCTTGTATGATGTCTCCACAGTATTTTAGTGTTGTGTATATCTGGGCTTTTTGTTTTTGTCCTCAACTTCGCTTCCACGATTTGTCAAGCCAAGAGAGAAATGACTTTGCCAAGTGTGATTTGGGACGTATCTCACCGGAGTGAGCGGTGTGTAGTGGAGTTGTTATTGTTATATAGTAAAAGATGACTAATTAGAACGAAAATTAAACACAATACTCCCCGGGATTAAGTGGAAGTATATATCCTCAGAAATAATACAGCTCCAATTTGAATTCATTCAGTCGTTGACAGTTGGAGTTTGGCTTGAATTTTCGTTTGTTCAATAGAACGATTTTACGCAAACACTACCGTTGGGAAATAGAAGAAAACAATTACAAGAGTTATGAGAAACGTTTCTAGCACTTTAACTTATTAGTTAAAGTGCTAGAAACGTTTCTCATAACTTATTTATTACATATTTTATTTTATTTATATGGTCGGGAGGTTACAATTGTACGTGTAGCTGCAAATGTTACCAGACTCTAGCCAAACTTGGAAACAACATTTTTTATTGTTCCAACGCGGGAATCGAACCCACGGCCACCGAGTCGAGAGGACCACGGAGGCTGTTAACAAATATACATAATATAATCTGAATCTACTGGTCTACTACCAACCATACAAGGTCAGCAATACATCTACAGCTGACGTTGTCTGGGGACAATTCACACCGATAGGAAACGGTACGCGACGAGGCATTTCATTTTTAAGATAGCTATTCAAAATTGAATTTTTTTATCACACAAGAAGATACACGTTTCATTGTGAGTTGCACCGCGCTGGACAGCGCATGTGCACAGTACGACTGATGTTAAATGACACTTGTATTTTTTGTGTATCTTAAAAATGCCTCGCCGCGTCCCGTATCGTCTCGTTTCCGTGTAAAGTGAAGACCCTTATACTAAATTTCACATCTCAAAAATATGTACGTTTAACGGTACCTACAAAGTTGCAATCACTTGCAATACCAATATACCAATGTGATTTCTGTTATATCAAATCTATTACAGGTGGACCACTAAAATAGCTCACAATAATCGATGATGCCTTCGAAAATAGAGCCCAGTCATTGGCGTTGTCGATCGTTACAATAAAATTGTGAAATATCGCGAGTTTCCCACTTCCCATTTGACGGCTAGAAAATAGTGTTCTTTTAATTATATTATGAAATATCAAATGATTATATTATAAAATTATGAAATGATATTTCATTCCCTTTGCATTGTGTATAATATGATTAGTTTGGACAAGAAGGGCACGCTATTTTCGGATCAAGAGGAACATATTATACTTTTATATTTCATTAGCTTAATTTGATCGCGTACGAACGAACGCGTATTATGTACGAATTTGTATGGAACATTTTCACGAGACTTGAAAAAGGGCACTGGCGAATCCTGCCTGATTTTCCATCAATAGCTGCCAAGTTTCGAACATATATGGTTTTATAGTAGGTACTTTAACATTTGACATGGAAATAAAAAGTTATAAATCTCTGAATATCAGAGAATTGATGTACAAAATACGTACTTATCCGTGGTAATCGTTCTCATCATATCTGTATGTCTATGGTTATCATGCTGTAAATTATCAATTTGAGGCGTATAAGCTCCATCTAGTGGCCTGGTAGATAGATCTATTTTAATTGGAGTATAAAGTTATTATCTTTTTCTATAGCTCAGCAGTTTCGTACTAGTTTTATGAAAAAAGTGTTACTTGGGGTGTGAAATAGATCCCTCTATACTATTTATATATAAGAAAAATAATTAATATGTTTTTTTTTGTTTTCATAACGTGAAAGTGACATCTATCATTTATCTGTTAGCTTATAGCGTTTCCAAACAAACTAGTTATTAATTTAATTACAAAACTGACACCGCAAATAATAGACGTCGCTTTTCCGCAACCCACCACTAAAGTAATATATTGAACAATGAGTTAGGTCATATTGTATCAAAAATTTTTTATCCCCCGAGTTTGATGTATAATATTATTGCTTTTTTGTTCCTATGTTCATAAAGTAGGTGCTACTTACAATAAATACTTTTTGTGGCCTCGTATTTTAATTACCAGGCAGTAAATGTATGGCGACTTGCCGGTCTCCTTTTGTAAACAAATCGCGAAAATGTACCTACGAAAATATTGATTTTTTATTATATTATAGGTACCCCTCTGAGAACTTACTTATATTTTTACACACACACAGATTACTATTCATTTATGCGATAAATAAATTCTTCAGTCTTCAGTCTGCACCCATATATTAATACATATTATACCATCAAACCCAATCTTACAATCATTAAAGTTCCATACATAGATGCAATGATTAATTTGTCAGACAAAATTGATTTTACTTTGCATGGGACACTTAAATAGAAAAGCAAACTTAAATAAAACTTAAATAGAAAAAAGTTACTTTTAAAAACTTTAAAGCGTTCCGTGTATCGTTTAAATGTTTTTTGATTAAATTTTGCATATTTTTAATAATTCGTTAATGCTCTTTGTTCGCGGAATATATTTGTCACTTTTTCATTGTTTAACTTTTTGTATTTTTCCCGTTTCATAAATATGTACGGCACGCTTATGGTCAGCGTTTTCATTTTAAGGCTCGCGTCCACTAGGCTCGCCGAGTAGAGTCGAATCGAATCGCAGAAAGTCGCCGCCTATATATTTTCTACGAATCTGCGTCCATTAGCGACGAGCTGCGGCGCGCCGAATCGAGTCGATCGCGCGAATTGCTCAACAGGCGAATTTCTTCGCTGATGCGATTCGATTCGACTCGGCGCGCCTCAATCGATGCGGAGAAGCGGATGCGCGCTGACGTATTTTTAATTAAGTGTCGTTTAAAAACTTATAAAAATCTTCGATTCAATACAATTCGATTCGATTCTCCAGAGACAGACGCACAGGAATAAATGCGACTCGCTTCGATTCGACGCGTTTCCGCTGTAGTCGACGCCAGGCAGACATGTAACTTTTATTTTATGAAAGTAAGGATGGATTATTGTTTGTTGATTTTTGGATTTTCGGAGTGATTTTTAAATATAAAGTGATGGTGAATCTTTAAATTTTGTATTTTATAAAATAATGATTGTATTATTTCTATAAAATATTATTTTAACAACTTTTAGCTTTGATACATAATAATATAATGTATAACATATGGTGTTCGCACACTAAAAATATGGATTCACGGGGAAAGGAACAAAATAATTTGCTTGCAGCTGGCCTAGCGTTTAAATCTGTTACATGTTACTTTTTTTGTTTCGTTTATAATACCAACTTGAGCACACGTGAGTATTTATTTCGCTACGCGCAATCGGTTTTACAAGCATGTAGGTATTGAATAATATTATGTTCTTGAATATTTTTGAATTGAATTGCACAGAGACGGATATGTTGTGAGGATCAGTACAATTTGTGTTTCGATTCGAAAATTGTGGAGACTGCCTTTGTAAATCCAGCTTATATCAGTGTTGCCTGTGGTGGGAAATTCGCGATTTTTGAGAAATAATTGAGACATCTGTAAAAAAATAATTCTACTATAGATGGATGGATATTTGTTACTCTTTCAAGCTGGTAGTAGTAGTTTAGGCTCTGGTTTAAAAATAAAGTATTCCCATGGGATTCTATATTTACGCGGGCGAATCCGCGGGGAAAAGTTAGTTAAAGATAATTTCTAAACGTCAATCATAAATCATTAACAAAATTGCAATGTTAGGTACTATCAGGGAATCTAATTCTTATGCAGGTTGACCGTTATCACAAATTGTTCGTATAAGATTTATTATGATATCAAATTGTATTGTGATTTTTGACTGAATGCCGTCATTAAAATCATTAAAATAAAAATAAATTATGAAAACAGTTGGTAGAGCAACTTATGAATTATATTCCCTGATAGTACATATTTTATTTAATCGTTTCAGTTGGAGAGGTTCATCCTGAAGAAAAAAACTAGTAAATAGGAATGTATTTATTAGTGTTTAACAATGAAAGTCTCAGTTCCAATTTCACCAACGCCTGCTAGTGTTAATCGTTTGTCTAAATATCATGCCTTCTCTTTCATTAATACACACGAGAAAGATAATATGATATTTATTTATTTAATCAATTAATAACTTTAAAAGGCGCTGGTGAAATTGGGACTAAGACTGTGAAAGTCTTAACAGACGGGCAAGAAGTACGAATATACAGACTGTCACATAAAAATAAGTATCCTTGTCTACGGAAAGCTGTAGAATAATTATAGTCCAGAAAATAATATTTTGTCCAAATAAGATTTCGAAGATTGGCAACACTGCTTTAAAATCCTACATACAAACGGTCTAGAAGATCCCATTGTAATATACCACATGTTTCGTACAAAACTTGATTTAATGCGTCACAATGTATACAGTGGACGTTCCTTATATATGGACGCTTCTCTGGTCAATCTGGTCCCGTGGTAACTTCTCGGAGAACTTGTGTTACGAATACCATACAACGAAAATATATTTAATAATTTTATACTATACTACACATATTTAAGATTTTTATTTATATTATCATACAAATATTTCATACACATCCAATATCCATGACCCAGGAACATAGAAAACATTTTTCTTCCTTTGGCGGGATTCGAACCCGTTTCCACCTCCAGCTTGAGCACTGACGCGCTCGACCACTGAGCCAAAGAGGTCGTCATTATCACAAAGTATAGACGAAGCGAATCAGCTCCGATACAAAATTGAACAAGTTTTCAACGCAGCTGTTGAACTTATGAAAGTTAAAGTAAACTGAATAGCGAGCGAGACAGGAGTGAAGAGGTCTCAACTTCAGTAACTCTCAAACCTTATTTTTGTAAATACCTATATTGTAAACTAGCTTTTACCTGCAGCTTCGCTCGCATAGGAGAGCTTTCGTGGCAAAAATTTGATTTGATTTAACAAATATACTCCAATATAGGAATTAATAAAAAAGATAAAAATAAGAGGAAGTTAGGTAGCATATGTGTTAATCCAGTGTCTAAACTACCACCATACCAAATTTCATGAAGGCTCAGGCTAAACCCTAAAGGCTAGAAATTTTGAAATTTTGCACACGTATTTCTCAAATGCCGTGGGCATCCACTAAGGAAGGATTTTTTTAAATTCAACCCCTTGGCGGTAGGGTAAATAGGGGTAAATGTTCGTATGAAACTTTTTTTTCCTTGGACATATTTCCATCATATTTCGTATGAATTGAGTACGAAAAAAATATGAGTTACGTATTTCAATGGTTTCTAAAATTCAGATCCTAGGAAGGCAAAATAGGGGACGAAAGTTTTAAATTATTATAAAGATATCGTTTAAAAACTAATTTCACGCGGGTGAAGCTGCGGGCTACTGCTAGTAATAGATATTTGTGGCTGTTCATATTCATTTAAATAGGCTGTTGACTAATTTTTATTGCTTAAATGAATATGAGTAAGTTCTTAGAAGCAACGGTCCTTTAAAAAATATCGGTTGTCTGTAAAGTCGGTTTACTGACGATAGTTGAACGTGAAAACGTCAACAACAACAACAACAACAACAACAACAACAATAATAATAATAAAATGCGAGGTAACGCTAGTACTTGGTAACGGTACTTGGTAACAGTACTTGGTAACGCATGAGTCATGTTTTTTCGTGCGTTCAGCCGGCTCCATCGAATTATAAGACGTTATCACGTCAAAAAAGTCATTATTTTACAAGGTTTGTTAAAATTAATCAAATTTAAGTTTGATTTGATCACTGAAAAGTCGCCCAAACTATGACATCACGTGTACGAAATATAAGAGTCGCAAGAACATAATTATAAACATAATATATCTAAAATTTATGCATGTATGTTATACATACCATAATAAATGTTTATGTACATTATTATTATGTAAGTAAACTAATGGCGTAGTATTTTTTAACTCTTTTGTAATTTTTACATATAGATAGGTATATCATTACAAAACTACGCATAAAATTTATATTTTTTACATTTATTAAATAAATTTATTATTTTATTTATATTATACTAATTAATTTGATCGAACGATAAGATAATATAAGATTGATTTGATTGAACGATAAAACGCTTTATGCAGCTAGTCAATTCGTAATGATGATGATTTGTAAAAAATAATTACATCTGCAAAACTTTACACGAGAGCTCCATACTTTTTCACACAATATACTGCAGTTTTGGTGCACACGTTTTCTTAGTTAGATTCCCGCACAAAAACAAAAAAAGTGAACTTTGATGATATCATTTGTCGCAAACGTTTTCTTGAAATCTTTTGACGTGATAACATCTTGTGATTTGATGGAGCCGGCTGCACGCATGAAAAAACATGACTCATGCGTTACCTGTTATCAGCGTTACCTCGCTTAATATGACGCATTGCCGTTACCTTTTTCCCGTTCGGCGCCGGACTTCGCGGCGACAACACGCCTACCTAAAGCGCGGCCAATTACTTCCGCGCGCACTATAAACATGACGTTGTCACGTTCAACTATCGTCACTCGTCAGTAAACCGACTTTAAAGACAACCGATTTTTTTTTACTAAAAATTAATTTCTTTCTCAGCTATTTGTGTGCTAATCTGTCGTAACCATCGCAATAAGATAAGGACCCTCACATTTAATTCACTGATATAACACGCCACACTTCCCCACGCTACCCCACGCGTCACCGTAGTATGCAAACAATAGCGAACGTGCCCGCGAAAGATATGCCAGCGTGATAGGACCAATTTACTGAGGACCATCGAGTATTGGAAATTCGGATGCCTACAAAGGAGGTTTTTATCTGTGCGATTATGTATTTGACAATAACGGAGGTCAAGAGCTCAACTTAAGTTATCATAAATTATTTATTTATTGTGTAAATGCTGGTACGAGTATCTTATTTATCATATGAATTTACTATAGCTTGTATTAGTCTTTTAATTCAAAAATATATTTACCAGAGACTAATCTACAGGTTTGGGTTTGTAAATCAAACAGGCTGGTAGTGACGAAGGGTCTTAAAAAATCCGTTCTTATCGGCTTCCCTTTCAGATTACCTCATGAAGACATCCAGCCAAAAAGCCTCTAGTATTTTTAAAACAATAATGTCTTGTACAAGTCAGGTCGGACAAGAGATAGCGCGATGTAGACTGACTCAAGCGATATCTATGCGCTGCACGTTGCAACTTTGACACGAATATTGGAATCACAGATCTCTTTGAAACCCGATATGTTCGGAGTTATGGTGGGAGATCATAAGAACCTTATCTCTTTAGAAATGAAGTTGTAATTCTAACTTGTTTTTAACAGCCGGCTGGCCAACTAAAGAACAATATTATTAATATGATTTGTCCGATGACAGTTCGAAGTAATTAAGGGCTATTTTTCTGTGACATTAACCCGCAATTTTGTAGCTTTCACCAATGAGGTGCCGTTAATAGATATTATCATATGCATTATGAGACGAATTAATTTTGAAAAGTAGCTCGGCGGTACCTCAGTTGCGCGTATTTGGATGTAAAATCATGTTATTACGTTAATAATAATTATTTTTGAAATTATATTGAGCAGTAAGAAGTGATAAATATAATTCATCTTAAAGTTTTAACTAATACGTGTTTATTTATGTACTTATATGTGAATATTGAATGTGAGACTACTTGTGTTGTGTTTATTGTTGGTGATAAATTGTTTGAATAAATCTACTTTTACGGTAGGCGGAAAGTTAGATACGTACCTACTATCAATTTTAATTTGTAGATATCATAATAATAGACGATCATAATACATATTACATATTATTATTTAATAGGCAGTAGTACCTTGGAAGTATTTTAATATTATGATTATCTTACAATATATGTAGTAAATTAATACACAGAAAAACGTTTTATTATTAAGTATATAGTTACATACCTATTTTGTATTTTGAAATATACCTAATTGTAGCTACAAGAATACCGTATATATAACTATAGAAATAGAAACTGTAGGTATTACTATAAGAATAGTTTTATAGTAGTTATATTACATATAACAATAGTAGTTATATTACATATAGTAGTTATATATATTAGTTTTATAATAGTTACCTAAGTATTTACAATTTCTCCATTGATCTTGACCATCGTACATATAATACATATGATGCTTTTCCTTCTTCGTTATCTCGCTCCAATAGATTTGTTTAGCACGGGACAGCTTATATAGCTTAAGGCCGTTGCTTCGTATTGCACGGTGAGCGGCGGGGCGGCGATGCTGCGGCGACGGTGGCAGCAGCGGCGACGCGCGCAGGTGGGCGACATAATCACCGCTTGTCAGAAATGCATTCCAGTCAAGCGGTAACTATGGCGCTCGCCTGCGTGCGTTGCCGCTGCTGTCACTGCCCGCCGCCGCATGCTACGCGTCGCTCACCGCGAAATTCGAGGCTGCCTAACAGATAGGTACACTAATGTAAAATATTAGATATAAAATTTTATCATCGCTAATCTGTTTTCCAATGAAGCTAAATAACAATATTGCTATTTAATTCCACAAAATATTTGTCATGCTGTATTTCATTCTGTTGCCACATCCTTCCGTTACATAAGTCTATGTATACACATAGATAAATAAACGAGCAATAGTAGTCTAACATCCATGTAAGTCAACATAGGCGTGTTATAACAATATATTCACCTATGTTGATGTTGGTATAAAATCGGATAAGCTAGGCACAACCATATTTTTGAGCTTCATTGATGTACGCAAAATCTAGAAACAAGAATATTTAAGGTACTGGAAGAGACACAATTTTGACGTGGGCCACGACTAGTTCGTATAGAGATGAAAATAATGACTAGTTTATAGTACTATCGAACAAGTTACCGCTCGACCAGGTATAAAATGTAAATCGCTTAACAGCGCCTTTGAATCGTGCGGACGCACACATACTCAATGTAAATACGGACTACGGAGTTCAACCACGTCTGCAGTTGTTGCGCCGAAGGTTTATTTGTTTTTAAAAATTTTGAAGCGTCCTAGTGTTAACAAAAATATTTAGAAACTGGTTTAGCAGAAACTCTGTCGATGTTGTATGTACCTCTACAATCCATTTTCCTTATTAATACAGCAAAATACTTTATAGAATATAATTATATTATTAGCATCTTATTATTAGTTCCAGATTTTGCCCGCGGCTATAGCCTAAAAAGTATTCTATGTGCTAATCCTACTAACATACCAAATTTCATCAAAATCCGTTCAGTAGTTTTAGCATGAAATAGTAACAAACATCCATCCATCCTCACAAGCTTTCACGTCTATAGTAGTAGTAGGATATAAGTAGGATTATATTAGGTCTTTACCTATGAAATTGCCGTTTTGTATGAAAAATTGAATAACATTTTTTTATTTGTATTAATCGAAGTAATCACCCATGCAATCAATGCATCTTTGCCAACGCAGTGGCAGTTTATTGATGCCCTACTTAAAGAAATCAGCTGGACGGGAGGCAACAAATTCTCCAAAGGCATTTTGTACTGCCTCTCGGGTATTGAATTTTTTTCCCGCCAAGAAGTTATCCAAATTCTGGAAAAAGTAGTAGTCTGTAGGCGCAAGGTCTGGTGAGTAGGGCGGATGACGGAGAGCTTCCAACCCCAGTTCTTGCAACTTGGAGACCGTCTGCTGTGCAGTATGAGGTCGCGCGTTGTGTGCAGGAGCAGCAGAGACGAGCGATTGACCAATGCTGGTTAGAGATGTGTCAGCTTCTCCATCATTGTGTTCAGTTCTTCACAGTACACATCTGCAGTAATGCTCACCTCGTTTGGTAAGAAGCTGTGATAAATCACACCGGCGCTAGACCACAAAACAGTGACCATCACTTTTCTAGGGGTAAGTTTTCGTTTAGGGCATTATTTAGGTGCTGATCCAGGATCCAACCAACTTGCTGAGCGCTTGCGGTTATCAAAATTCCTTCATTTGTGTGTCTGTTGAGCAGTGCAAGGCACGTCTCGACGCGTACTTCGCGCTGGCGATCATTGAGTTCGTGGGGCAGCTATTTGTCAAGCTACCTTGCCAATTTGATGCAAATGGACCAATATTATTTTGACGCTAGCGTCGAAAGCTGCTGCTAATTCAGCCGTAGATTGTGTATCATCAGTTTCCACAATCGCCTTTAATTCGACATTGTCGACCAAAGTCTTCGGACGACCGCGAGGTTCATTTTTCAGGTCGAAATTTCCAGAACGGAAGCGAGCAAACCAATAACAGGTGCGTTGGTTTGTAGTGTTAGCTCCGTAAACGTCGTTGATGGTGCGTGCCGCTTGTGCCGCGTTGCTGCCACGACGGTACTCATATTCCATAATTACTCGAATTTTTAACGTATCCATGATGACGAAAAAGATTGAAATGCAATAAAAATGTAACACTAATCAATAAACAAATGACTACTTTTGGAAAATGAATTCCATGTTTTTAAAATAAAATTAATTTCAAATTAGAATTCTTAGCCAAACAAAAATTATTTTGATTTGAAATGGCCAGTACTGCAGAACGGCAATTTCATAGGTAAAGACCTATTAGCACATTTTGACGAACAATAACATAGATAAAAGAAAACCTAGGAAAATTAGAGCCTGAATATTTGACATGGAGGCAATTGTTCACAAACACAACATCTATGTAGGTATTAAACCTATCAATAAATAAGCAATCACTATTCGTTCTAAATTTTAACCGTGGATTAGTCCTATGCTAATTAATGAGGTCATCAATGTTTTAATCATCGATCGATTTAGCTCGCATAATGTATGCTGTGTGATTTTGTATGCAAGCGTAATGTTTTGAAATTAGTTATCACAACATTAATTTGTCACACAATTGGACATTCAACGCGTCCTAAATTACGTCGTGTCCCGTGGAGAACAAGATTTGTTGTCGCTCGTGGTGAAGAATTTAGGCTTTCCCTAAGTGCTCCAGCTCGATCGCTTGCAGCCTCCATCCACCGACTTCCTTCCACAGAAGTCATATCAATGTTTATTTAAGGTTTTTACCAAACCGTCCTAACTTAAATCCATTCTTGTCAGACAGAAAAGAAGTTGCTTAGGATTTTTTTTTGTCCATTCCAGTACACTTTATCCCACCATCATATCAAAGCACACCCCCAGGTATTCCCTGTTCATAAATTATGAACGCGACAAGGTACAATCTTGATGGCGATATTATACGCAGCGATATGCTCTTTATGTGTGTGTGTTTTCGAAATCTTCACTCTACTCACCGACAAAACGTTCTTATCAAAACTTTAGCTATTTGATATATTTTTTTAAATTTTCTTTAGCTTATTTGGTTGTACACTATCTTCTTTACTTGCGCTGATTTAACGATAAAATTAGGTACCCATACAAAATTTTAAAGTAGGTACATAAAATACGTGAAAGCTTCATGTAAACTAGTCACCCTTATGTTCGTTGTTCACGCGTACGGACATTTACTGAATGGAGATGTTCTATACATTATTTAGTGATACTTTTGATTTACTTTTTTGGGGAAATTTGTGCTATAGAAGCAAGCAATACGTACGAATCTCTGAGACAAAAGTTTAAAGATAAAGGTATTCTGACCATCGCGTCGCTTCTCAATACATTTTGGATACTGTATTGTACAGAATCCAAAATCCATTGTGTTTATTGTAAATAATCTAAGTAATTTTAAAACAAAAAGCGACAATCACTGTAGAAACACAAGAAATAAACAAAAGCTAGATATACCTGTGATCAGACTAAATAAGCAAATCAATCAACCAATGTATACGCCTATACAATGGAATCCCAGGAAACGTTCAAAATCTTTCCATTAATAAATTAAAAAAAGTAGTGAAAGAACGTTTGTGTGCTAAAGCTTTTTATAGGGTCAATGATTTTATTGATGATTGCACGACTTGGGAATAAGATGTCTACCTGCAAGGCTCCTTCTATGTACTTTCTGTATCCTAACTACTGTTAAATATTATATAGATTAAATAAGTCATTACATTGTAAAATTATGTATATGTTGAAGCGGTTAATATTTTAACTGCTGAATTGACTGACAGTCAATAGTACGGAAGTATAATTGGCGAGAACACTAGCGTCATCTTGATTGATGTTGATAGAGTCTTGTCTGACGAGCTTGCGCGTGTTCTTGTTAAAAAGTGATAGTGAAAACAAGTGCAAAATATTGTAAGTAGTGTGAAATAAGCGCAGAGTCGTTATTATTTTAATAGATAGAGATTTGATTAAAATAGAGTAAAGTGTAAAGTTTTATTACTATTGAAAATAAAGTTTAAGTAATTTTGTTTTTAGTCTTTTCATTTTGAAGCCAACACTACCCACGTTATGCCCACATTAAGCCCACATGTAAGTTTGAAAGCCAGTTCTTCAATATTGTATTCAATATATACGATATTTGAGGCATGTTTATTCCCCTGTCTTCGTCATATATATTTTTTAAAGAACAATTTTCCATATTTTCGCTAATTTCGGCTAGTTCCGGAACCAGTGGTAGGCATCACGTAGGGAAAATACCGTGAGTGTCATTTAATAAAACTCTAAGCAATTTTTTTTTGAATCGATTGATTTTTGATAACTTACTTAAAATTTATTTGGTCCCGACTAGATCATGTGAATCAAATCAAATATGCTTTTTTGTACACATAACAAATATACAATGTTAAAAATATTGTCATTAGATTAGTATTAAAAACAATACAATATTAAGTATGTTTCATAAAGTTTCTGATAATAATAGTTTTATTCAGTTGTGGGGTGTCCCATGTTAATTAATTGATTGACATGACATGATAATTAATAAGCATTATATATATATATATATATATATATATATATATATATATATATATATATATATATATATATATATATATATATATATATATATATATATATATATATATATATATTCATGCCAAAATACACTAGAGCAAAATTACCTGCAAAACAAAATGGATTATTTTATCCTTGTCGTCGTAGTTTGCATATGAAATGATTTTGCGCACGCTACACCATCCCATTATAATCATTTACAACCCCGAGGTAAGCAGATACCTAACGAAACCGCTGTAATACGAGATACTGAATTTATCGAATATTTCATAGCCATGTCATTATTTTTATGGCTTCGTAAGACAATAAGAGAAATGAGGTTTCATGGGTACACGCGATCATATTCACGGATGTTTATGCTTTATTTTTAGCTTTTCTATGAAAAAACATTGCCAAATGAGACTAGATTGCCGTGTGACTGGCTGTAACACCCGTAAGACTAAAAGATTAGTCTAAAAGGCATTACCAGCTATTTAAGCTCCTACTCCCTTAAGACCTTGGGTACCCTTAATTCCAAGATTCTGTGAGACTCTGATATTTCCGGTAGAACCGGCCCACTAGTGTTGAAGTATGCCAAAGAAATATAAATATTTTTAAAAGATACAAATTTTAACATAGTAACAAACAGAAATTTTTACACACAAACTTACTTCTATATTAAATATTTTACCAAAATATTTTATCGAAAAAAGATTAGAAGTTGTTCTATCAACCAACAGTTGGACAAAGTTGTTCGGAGTTGAGGAGGACAACAACTTTGTATATTATGTAAATTACTAACATCGATATAAACGAGTTCTCGATATTGTTCCTCTTCAAAGTTATCAAATTTTTAGAATTTCATTTGTAATAATCTAAGAATCGAATTGTAACTGTGCCTAATTATGCCAGCCAGCTTTTGCCTCTTCGGGTACCTCGAAAACCAGCCTCAAGAAACCGCGGCCTGGTCAAATATTATTATTATTATTGCATAGGCCCCGCACGGCAGCACTCCGACTCACTAGAGCCCGTGCAGCAGCAGCAGCAGCACAGTTCCGACTCACTGGGACTCTCTGGCTCTGGCGACTCAAGCAGAAGACTCAAGGTTTGACCTCCGGTCTTCGAAGGGAGTGATGTGGCGCACCAATAAGCACCACGATTCTGAATCGCGCTATCGAAGTTTTCACTGTCCAGCGCTATATATACAACATCTGAAATACTTACAAGCGGACTTCGGCCTGACCGAGCATACCACCTCGCTCGGTCGGAGCTCCCTTTGGGGCTTGCCTCCGCTATTCCCACTTATTAAAAAAACAGTCAACTATTTTAGTTTTATATCTCACGAGTCACGTGTAATGAAATATTATTATGAAGAACCCAATTAAATTTTAGTATGAACAAATCTAATGAGGCAGGCTCATTTTAATTAACCTATTTTTTATATTAAAAAAAAAACATAGTTTATATAAATCTTCCCAACCTAGATATTCCAATTAGTAAAACCAAACCTTTATTTTTGAGTATGCACTTCTATACTTTATTACACATCAAAGAGGAAAGGATCAATTTTTATCTATCTTACCAATTTTATTGAAATTTGGCACAAATATAGATTAGACCACGCGGAATGACACAGCTTACATTTTGTCGTGGCGAAATGTACAGTTTCTCCGAGATTTCCTTTTGCGCGCACAAATTCCCGGCAAACAGCTACTTCTACATAAATACCATAAAATCTTGTTATACCAACCCGTAGTTTCCTAGTATATTAAAAGACAACAAGTCAAGCAACTTAGAAGAGACCGTAGCTGCCGTAATGCTTCGGCACGAATGAGATGATTTATAAGGGCAATTACTACGGCTCCACAGAAAATCGGCGTTGTGTTTCGCCGGGTGACTGAGGAGACTGGAGGCCCTGGAGCCCTTAGGCTACGTTCCCACGAGCATTTTTCTGGTCGCGACAGAAAAACGCGACAGTGAAAGTCGAAGAGACAATTAGTGCCAAATTTCAGATTTGACTCGACACGATTTTGTTTATATTTTTCTGTCGCGACCACAAAAAAACTCTCGCGGTTCGAGGGCTTAAGGCGACCAAACAACGGATGTCATGATAGTGCATGTCTATGGGTGACCGTAATTGCTCCGGTCATATTTAAAAAAAAAGATGATGCATATTTATACTTTTCAGTCGTAATATCGTTATCTCAAGCTACTTATTATATTGAAGTCTTCTCGGGGAGTATTAGTTTGCGCGAGTGTTACAAGCTGAAATTAATGTTATATTTTTTTATTTAATAGTTTATTGCGCACATAAACGATTGACGAAAATATACACAGAAATAAATACGATACAAAAGGTACTGCTTATCTCTAAAAGAAATTTCTTCCAGCATATAATTATATTGTGTAGTAACAGAGGTTTATAATAATTACAGTATTATTAATTAATTTAAAGTAAAAAATTATTAAAAGATGAATTGTAATAATAATTAACGTTGGAAAAAAGGTATATGGTGTTACTTTGACATTTAAAAATTCATTCAAAATTGTAAACTAACCTAAAACTAAAGAATAATAATAATGTTATGTACTTATTTGACTGACTGACCGAATTTAATGATTTGAATGTCGCAATTAAAGTGAAGTTTTGCTAGTTTTCGTATAGTATAAGTTTGAGATAGATTATTTGCATGTTTTGTCTCTGTCGCTTGATATAAAGTAAGCAGAGACAATACTTCTGACAAAACAAGCTGTCCGGCATTTATAAGAAGACTAGCTTTTGACAGCGGCTCCACTCGCTTAAATAAAGTATCCCACGGGAACACTGTAATTTTTGTGAATAAAAAGTATCCTATGTTTTAGTCCAGAGACTTAACTACTACCTTACCAAATTTCATGAAAAATCCGTTCAGTAGTTTTTGCGTAAAAGAGTAACATCCATCCATCCATCCATCCATCCATCCTAACAAACTTTCTCATTTATAATAGTAGTAGGATTGTGAATCAGGCCCCAAATAGCACAAACGATTTCTTTTACGGAAGTTGTGCCGGAGGGTTAAAAGCCTCAGCATTAGCAGGTTACTTGACATAGGGTTGACCTCGCACGACCCGCTACGAATTGGACATGTCTGTCGTCTAGATATTATACTCGAGTGACCCTTAGTATATCTAAAGGACAGATACACGTTTCATTGCAAGAGCGGCGCTGCGCTACGCAGCTCGGTGCTGCTCGGAATTCGAACTCTTGCAATGAAACGTGTATCTTATGGTGTAGTGAATGTAGTTCAATTTTGAATCTCCATCTCAAAAATATCTCGTGTACTGACGCTTAGTAAGTATTATCCAGAATGTGGTAATAATCATACACCACAACAGACTCATATTGATAAATGGTGACTGACTAAGTGTAGTAATGTTTTTGTGGGTATGTCAAAAGAGTAAAAATAAAATTAAACCTAACTTGTTAAGCCAAAAAATTTGTAACTAAATCGATGAAGATCGACTTATCATAATATTGATCATGACTATTTTGTAGGTAGAGTTTTAATTTTTACATTACTGCGAGTTTATAAACTCATACATATAATATATACCTACACGCAGCAAACGAACTCAAAATGGCTCCTTCAATCGCAAAGCAAAAGACGTATTCACGTAAAAATTCTAAGCATTACCCAGGTACTTATGATGTGCTAAATTATTTTAATTTACCATGCATATTAAAACCCACGCCTCGCTCCCATAGGGGAAGGAGATAATATAGAGCTCCGGTGCAACCTTGACATACTTTTCTATATCCATATTCAAAACAACTTTACTACACCAACCATCGGCATCGTCGGCTCTAATGGCAGACTTTACTTTTATAAAATGTTATATTTAAACAACCTTTAGAGAATCCAGACATATTAAATGAAAATTAAAAAGATTCTCCTGAATCGAAAAACGAAGAAAATACCGTACTTGGTAAAGACCTGAGGGCTTAGCCAACGTGCCGTCGTTAATTACGATGACAATCTTCGAAATTAAAATGTATGGGTTTGACATAACAACATATTATATGGCTTGAAAATGCGCAGTTTCTCAGGGATAATACCGACTAGCTAGATCGGTTTTTTCTCCGCCGAAAATCCCTGCATACTAAGATTCATGGCACACTTAAACTGCGCACTTGCAGCCAGTATTGAGAAACCGATTATATATAATATACATGATCGTCTCGTTTCGAGTATAGGAGATAAAGGCATGACTCCTCTCGGCTCGGCTCAAGTTTTTTCGAAACATTACACAGGAAACATGAGACAAAAACATTTGTTTTCAAAAACAAGCTGTCTCCAGCTATAGAAAATATTTTTGATTGAAAGAAAACATTTTGTGTAGACAAGATCATGAGATGAAGAAGATGTAAGCACTCGTAGTTTTAGCGATTGCAGATGCAGAATCTAGGAGAATACACAGGGGTCTAAAAAGGCCACTTTAGATGTTTTATATATTTTCTTCAACTCATATTATGTGCGCCAACTTACGCATTTCTATTTAAAATTGTCAGAATTGACGTTTTCTAATATGATGTAATCACATGAATCATGTAGCCATTTTACCATTTCACGATTTTTCTATGGAAAAAAATATATGAAACATCTAAACTGGCCTTTTTAGACCCTCAGATTTCGAGTGAGGCCATATTTACTTACCCGTAATTTTAGTATTTATCAGGAGTTACGAATAGAAAACCGATTTGGGATTGATAAATAATTTCTTCCATATTTCTATGTTTAATAGTCATGTGAGTAGTGTAATAGTTGATAAGAAATGAAACATTCCTTCCCCTCTCTACCCGCGCGGGGAAGTTTTCCGTCCGTCTCGGAAGACAAAAACATTGTGTACTCCTACACAAATGTGTATAGCCACGCCCCAATGTTTCGATGTTTTGTGTAATGTTTTGAAAGAAACACGCGCAGGAGACGCGACTTTAAATACACATTCATGACCCACGAACATTGAAAAGTTTTTGTTCCCTCGCCGGTATTCAAACCGGCTGGAGTGCCGACGCGCTAACCGCCGCGCCGAGCCCCAGAGGCTGTACAGAAATTAAAGTAGCGTTTAAGTATTCGGCTGTTTATTTATAAAACACAAGCCACTTACCTAACTTCCTAATTAACACTGATGATGATCGTTGTATTAATTTGTTGGGGAACTAAGTGAAATGTATGAAATACATTAAAAACGTCATCGCCAAGTCTCGGCCGTAAATTATAATTAATCGCCAAGTCAACGCCGGTTTTGATTAATGGCGTATCATTAGCCGATTCACGGTTTTGGCGTTAGAGAAAAAGGTAAATTTAAACAACGGTTATGAGAGAAAATCCGAGTACTAACGAGATGTATATAACAAAACAGACACAACAATTTTAGGAGAAAAAAAAACAGCTATGCGCGAGTTGCGATTATATACATAAAGTAAGATATAATGTGAAACACGACGTGCCAAAGTGTCTGGACACCACCAGTATGTAGCTCTACCGAGGCACTACCCCTTTCTTCGAAAAAAAAAAGTATGACAATCATAACTTATGATATCTGCATCTCCGCGCGTACCTCGCCGTACTGTGAATACTGCGCTTCCTCGTTGGGGCATGGGAGACACACACAAGCTGAGCACACCGCGACGATACTCGATTATTCATTGCACATGCGTTGTGCACCGCGGTGCAACCTAACATTTGAACTCTTACAATGAAACTGTTTCTTCTTGTGTAATAAATATCAATTTTGATTAGCTATCTTAATAATGCAGCGCCATGTCACGTATCGTTTCGTTTCGGTAATTAACCCTTATTCCTATCAACTAGCAACTGGAAAAAATAAATAACCACACTTACACCTACACTTACAACTACAACCTACACCTACCACCTACAACCTACACCTACCACCTACATATACACCTACTTATTTCTTGTTCTTCTTCAGTCCTTGTATTCGCAATGTTTCGAATCCTAGTTGCATTACGGCTTTGTCGGAAAAAATTCGATAGTCTTTTCGCGGAATTTATAATGATAATATCGGCACAAAAAGCTATTAGAAACTCGAAACAAACACATCAACCGGTCAACTTCAAAATTTCTAATTGCCAAATTTTCAACCATACATCAATTACCATAGACAACATTACGTTTAGCTGTCAGTTGCGTTTTTTTATTCCATGTCAGTCGCGTTTTGTTATACCACGTATGTCAAAAGTAAAGTATCCTATGTCCGCCTCCTGGTTCTAAGCTACCTCCACCAACAATTTTCAGCCAAATCGGTTCAGCTGTTCTTAAGTTAATAGTAAATAATAAATAAATATTGTAACTAACACGACTTTCTTTAACATATATACCCCCTTACTAATAAAAAGATTTACACAACGGATAACATAAACAACGTTGCTGTCTTTGTTGTCAAGTGACTTTTCCAACGCATCAGACAAAGACAGCAACGTTGTTTAAGTTATCCGTTGTGTAAATAGTTTTATTAGTAAGGGGGTATATATTGTAAAACCAAAGAGGTTTTTATTGAGGAATTTAAAACAAGCTAGCAAGCTTTTCACAAATCACCTTTATTTCACTTATCACTGCACTTATAATAATAATCATTGAATACTTCGCACAATTTCCGGGCATAGGTTACCCTAACCTAAAGCTTATAACGAAAGGCCCTGTTCCAAATGCGGTGTCGACTTTTATATCAAGTTCCCCTACCATTCCTCTATTAGGTAGGGTAGTAGGGGTTGGTGGGGTAATAAGCCCGCCATTGCATAGTTTTATGAATAATAATCATGATTGTTACAGTCGGCCATCCGATTCAAAACGAGTCCTCTCGTTTACAATATGTATCACGTAACTTATTACATAATTCACAATTACACTCATCGACCGATAATAAAAAAAATATATATATATAATCTCACTTACCTAATATAATTATTAAAACAATTAATCGACTTTTACAATACTAAAATATTTAACCTCATATTCCTTTTAAATAATAATCAGAATATTAATATTAACTGTTAATAATTAACCAAGTATTATAAAGTAGTTTACAATTATTATTGTTCCCATAACATGGTTGGTCAACATCTATTCCCTCTATCCAAACGATCTCTTACCAGATTAATCACTATTCCTCCGAGGAATCATCACTAGAGGAATCACTTTCAGGATTATTGTCAAAACTAAGCCAAGGAAATATTTTGTTTATAGAGACAATTCCCTCATAACGTTTACCAATTTTCCTAGTTAAGGGTGTATCTTCAATAACGAATCTGTCATTGGGTAAAAGTTTTTTAATCCTATAGGGTCCTTGACACTTAGGTTCAAGTTTCTTAGATTGCCCAGCATTGCCTACTATAGCCCTTACTACCCTTACAAGGTCTCCTTTATATTGTGTACTTTTCTTCCTATTTTTATCAAACCTTTCTTTACTACGCTTTTGATTCTCTTTTATTAATTCCCCAGCTTGATCCCTAACATCTTTTAAATTGACATCTATGGAACTATTTTCTATATCTTCTATAATCTCATTTAATATACCTTGTGAAGCATTAACTTTCCTACCGAATAATAATTCCGATGGTGATTTTTTTGTAACATCATGTACAGCGGAGTTAATACCTATTTGAACATCTTGAACAAACTCATCCCACCTATCTGGACTTTTCCCGTGAGACATTGTGCTAAGTGCTGAAAGTATCGTTCGATTGTAACGTTCTACCTGCCCATTAGCTCGCGGTGTAGCTACTGAATTTAATATATGTTTGACGCCTGATTTTTGCAAGAACGATTTAAATTTATTACTTGTAAAGCTAGTTCCCCTATCAGTTATTAGACGGGTAGGCGTTCCGAAGTAGCTCAAAAAGGTCTTAAAAACTTTTATACTTGATTTCGTTTTTGTACTACGCACTGGGGTTATGTTGACATATTTTGTAAAAGAATCGACGATTACCAATAAATAAGTGTTTTTTCGTTTACTACGTACAAATGGCCCTAAATGATCGGCATGTACCGTGTGGAATGGAATTTCAACTTTAGGAATTGGGTGAAGCTCACCTTCTTTAGCTCCAGATGGGAGTTTATGGTGGGCACATTCTAAACATGCTGACACATATTTCTTGGTAAATCGTCGCATCTTTGGAAACCAGTAGTAGGAACGGAGACGTTGTAGCGTTTTTTCGAATCCGAAATGCCCTACGTCATCGTGATTTGCTTTTAATAACGTCCAGCGTACCCCTCTTGGAACAACCCAACGTGTTGTATTTTCGTCTATCACGCGGAAGACTTTATTGTTCTTTAATTTATATTCTTTATGTATTTTGGAAATCTTACGAGTGACAGGATCTTCTAACACTTCCTTAATGCACCTGATTTCAGAGTCCCCAGGCTGGACTGTAGCAATCCAATCTTCCGTATTTACGGATAAGATATCAAGAGTATGTGGTTGTTCCAACTCTGTGGATACCGGATTCCTACTAAGAGCGTCCACGCGGGACATTCTTTCGCCGCAGGTCGGTATTCAATTTCACAATCGTACTCCAAAAATTGTATCCACCATCTGGAAATGCGCGGTACTAGATCTCGCTTAGTAAAGGTGGAGCGCAAGGCGTTACAGTCTGTGACGATTGTGAATCTGATACCAACTAGGTAAACCCTAAATTTGTTTAATTAACTAACCACGGCTAAAGTCTCTAGTTCAAAGGAGTGCAACTTTTGCTCGTCAATTGTAGTCTGCCTACTTTAGTATGCCACTGGTTTCCAAGATGCCTGCTACGCCCACCTTGCTTGCGTCTGTGTGCAACTGCGTCTCGGCCTTGTGATTGTACAAGGTGAGGACAGGCCTTTCTGTCAATTTATTCTTCAAGGTCTCGAAGGATGCACCTTGCGCAGATGTCCATTTCCAAACTGCATCCTTCTTCAAGAGACTAGTTAAAGGTCGAGCGATAATAGCGAAATCCTTGACGAACCTTCTAAAGAAACTAGCCAAACCTAAAAATCTCCTAACATCGTGTAGATTATTTGGGGTAGGGAACTTGGATACGGCCTGTATTTTTTTGTAAACCGGGTTTTATACCATTTTTATTTATTTCGTAACCTAAAAACTCTATGTTATTTTGAAAAAAGTTACATTTATTCATTTTAAGGGTTAAGCCACTTTTTTTTAAAAGAATTAGTACTTCTTCTAATCGGGATAAACCTTCCTCAAAAGAAGCTGCCGGAATTAACACGTCGTCCATATATATTACTACGTATTTAGCACTAGTAAGTACCTTATGCATAAGACGTTGGAATACCGCAGGCGCGTTTGCCAACCCGAAAGGCATACAAACATATTCGTATTGCCCATCAGGTGTGACAAACGCTGTCTTTTCAATGGATTCTTCAGCAATAGGGATTTGATGATAGCCCGACGCAAGGTCAAGCGTTGTGAAAATTACTTGTCCCGACAACTGGTCAAGTAAGTCCTCTATACGAGGAAGAGGGTAATGGTCCCTTCTAGTTTTTCTATTAAGTGCGCGATAATCCACACAAAGCCGCTTGTCACCTGACTTTTTATTTACTAAAATAATTGGGCTAGCATATGGTGAACTTGACTCGCGAACTATCCCGCAATCAATCAATTCATTCACCATTTCTTGGACTTGACCCCTTTCTGAATGAGACATTCTATAAGGCCGATATACTACTGGCTCAGCATCCTTTAGCTGGATCACCATTTCAGCTTCGGAAGTATAACCTAAATCATGAATGCCAATTGAAAAACAATTTTTGAATTCATTTAAAAGATCATTTAACTTTTGCCTCTCATTACTAGACAAAGCCTCTCCACATGAAATTTTTGAGCTGTCAAATGCTTGGACATTAGTTACAGTAAGAATTTGTTTTGATTCACCTAAATACCTCGCTCGCGTAATCAAAGAGTTTCTAAAAAACGTAAGAGGCTTTGTGCCCAAATTTTGTACTAACAAGATACATTTACCCGAGCGGATTTCATATTCCCCTGGTAATAGATAATATTCTTGTCCTAAAGATCCCCTTACTGAGCCTCCGATATACACATTTCCACTAATTTTATCCTCCGCATGAACTCTAATTGTTTTCATTTCCCCTACACGTACGTGAAAATCACTTTCACACTTTAAAGTCTTCTTGTTGTTGAATTTTACTTTTTCAAATTGTAAATCTGTATCTGTTTTCACTATGCGTATACTCGGGCGCTCGGTAAAGGTATGTCCTAAAAGTACTGGACTGTTTATTAAATGATCATCTACGACCAAGCAATCTACATCGCTCTCAATTATGCCTTGAACCTCAATTATCAATTTAAGTTTACCTAATGGTAAGTAAGGTACATTTCCTAGACCACGTAATAATGGGCCTTCAACGGCCAGCCAAGATAGACCTAACTTTTCAGTATCTGATTTACGAATTAAGGTAGCTTCACTACCTAGGTCCACTTGACAAGCTATTGGCTTCCCATTTATCCTCACTATTTTATACTTATTAGAATCACCATCTAATACTTCATCAAAATTGTTGTTTTCACCCACTGTTATAGGTTCAGAACATACTGGGGCAGGTAAAGCATCGCATGAATGTTCACTTAAAAGTACTCTTAAAACATTTTTATTCTTTTCAGATTCAAGTTTCATAATTTTTTTCTTCGGACAATCCGGAAGAGCATGTCCAATCAAACGACAATAGGAACACTTCACAATAGGTTTGGGACATTTAGAGCAAGGATGGCCCTTTTCCTCACAGTTAAAACATATTACCGAATCCGAGAACTGACCCTGTTTCGGCTTATGAGTGAGATCATTCGGTTTATTCGTCAAACGAGTTACATCAAAATTATTGCCAATAATTCTTTTATCTTTCTTATTATCTACACTATTATCCCTAACCTGAACTTTAAATGTTTTAAAGAAATTTAATACTTGCTCTGGTTTTAGAAAGTTTGCTGCTTGAGCACCTACCCTAACACCCTTATCATCCAACACACATTCAAGTAGTCTACACGGGCTATGCTCCGATAACGATCATTGCGTCGTCTCAAGTCACGAAGCTCCGAATCTCTTAGTTCACGTTCTCGGCGTTCATTTATTAGCTGTTTTTCTAAAATGTACAAACGCTGTCTATCTAGTTGTAGCTGTTCAGGAAGTTTGTCGTTGGATAAACTACGGCTTCGTGTGCGACTACGGCGCTTACTTGCCCGATCACCAGTTTTTGATCGGGTACGACCTCTCGTAGTTATAGAAAGTCTTGATGGTATTTCATGTACTATAGCAGCAGTCCCAGTCAATTGTAAAATAGGGCTTATTGAACCATTTGGATGTTCCTGGCCTACATCCATGTCCATATCAATTAAGGTCTGAAACTCAAAATTGTGTATTAATATTTTGTACGGAACTGTGCATTTTTACTAAAAGTAAGAAGAGATGAAACAACACAAAAATAAATAATTTAAAATATTCAACTCCAATATTTAAATGTGAAATTCTTCAAATTGAACTATTAATCCTAAGATTTAATAACAATTATTGTTATTATTTTGATAATTATATCTGCAGTAGATATGTACTAAATAAATTGTTAATTATAATTGCTGAAGAGACAGCGGAAATTTCTGGCACAAGTTTAACACTTATTAGAAATCCCCACTATTTTTGTACAATTGTATGGTTACTGAATAAAGAAAATTTTATTTATTTTATACAAAATAATTGACAATATAATGGTTATAATACAATGTAAGCCAGTTTATAACATCTTAGTCATAGGCAGTTTTTTTTTGTTATGATTGTAATACAGTATAATAACCAATAAAACAATGTGGGTGTGTAGGTACGACAACATAGTATATCAACAAGTAAAATTTTCTAGTGATTGTGGTGTTAAAATAGATACGAAAGAAAATATTTTTATTTTAAACCGGTAGTGACGAAATAACAATGTACTTGTTTAGTTCAACTTAAGGATGACGAATTTATAATGGACATAATGATTCATATTTCGTTTACAAATAATCAGAAGCCTAATCGTGTGAAATAATTATATTTGTAGGCAATGCTTAATGCCAAATATTACTTTACTTTTAAATAAGTAACAAATATAAACGAGACGAACTACAGGGAATCTAGGGACAAAGTTATATTATTATAATTATAGATGCTTACATCTACAAATTGAACGTACAAATTATGTTCTATAATTTCAACAATTACAGGAGAAAAATAAAAGAAAAAAATATTTAAAAAAATAATAATAATAATAAAAAAAAATGCTGCGCAACACATTACGTACCTTGTTATCGTATGCCACTTCTGATATGTAAAACCAAAGAGGTTTTTATTGAGGAATTTAAAACAAGCTAGCAAGCTTTTCACAAATCACCTTTATTTCACTTATCACTGCACTTATAATAATAATCATTGAATACTTCGCACAATTTCCGGGCATAGGTTACCCTAACCTAAAGCTTATAACGAAAGGCCCTGTTCCGAATGCGGTGTCGACTTTTATATCAAGTTCCCCCATTCCTCTATTAGGTAGGGTAGTAGGGGTTAGTGGGGTAATAAGCCCGCCATTGCATAGTTTTATGAATAATAATCATGATTGTTACAATATGTAAAAGAAAGTCGTGTTAGTTACAATATTTATTTATTATTTACTATTAACTTAAAATGTATGATTATAATCTATACCACGCCTGACTTACTTTCACTATAAATTAAAATATTTTCTTTTATCTTTCCCTTCTCATTATCCTTTGTTCTTCGAAGCTTCACACGTTCCTACGAAGGGCTAATATGAGAAAGCACTTACTACCAGGCAAACGCTCTTTGACCAGCGTAATCTGATATATGTACCTATAGGTATTTTATGTTGAAGAATATAGATCGTATAAGTTCTTATAAGATTCCTTTATTTGACCTTCTTGCTATCCTACTACTATTATAAATGTGAAGGTTTGTGAGGATGGATGGATGGATACTCTTTCACGCCAAAACTACTAAACGGGTTTTGATGAAATTTGGTCTGGTAGTAGTTTAACCCCTGGATTAACAGATAGGCTACTTTTTATCCCGAAAAAGAACAGTGTTCCCGTGGACTACTATTTTTCCGCGGGCGGAGCCGCGGTCAAAAGTTTCTATCTATATTTGACCAGCCTAGTGTGGAAAGGTTAAATGCTGGGTAGAAATTTTCTGTTATTATTACATTGACAGAGAAAATTTATATAGTTAAAAAAAACTGTAACCCGACTACGTAACAGTACTACTACTACTACTACGGTAACACTAATTTATAAAAATCAAATCAGTAATTTAGGCGCTGCGATGGAACTAACATACATACATACATATTACATACATACGTATGTAATATGTATGTTAGTTAGTATGGTATGGTATGGTAGTTAGTAGTATTAGTAAGACTGCCAAAATCATAACCCTTCCTTTTGGCTTCGGTGTAGTCGGGTAAAATTAGATTATATCTGTTGTGTCGGTAAAAGTAAATGAGTTTTACTTTTGGAGTCACAAAGTAGGAACGTTCGGAAGCTGAGGCTAACCGAAGTCGTTCCATTAGCTGTGTGTTTTCAGAATTCTATTCTTTGTCTTTTAAGAATGGCATTGCGGCAACGGATACTGCAGCCATCACCTGTTCGGATAAGTCAGCTATTAATACTCAGAGAATACCTACAGGTATTAACGCTCTCTATACTCGTAATATACCTATTACGAGCATGCATTTGTTTAAATCAGCAAAAATTACCGATTACGAATTACGAATTTATTTTCCGAAATGCAACATAATTATATGGACCGAAAAATGTAAAAAGTACAGTAATCAGTCGCTAAATTAAGCGATTAAAAGATTTGCTATGATTGAAATACGAAAATGAATAACAAGGATTCACACCGAGACGATACACAACTTTGTTCACTACACAAAAAGATACACTTTTCATATGACATGAGTCATACACTACACATGCGCTCTGCAGCGCGTTGGAACTTGACATTCGAACTTTTACAATGAAACGTATATCTTCTGTTGTAATTAATAAAGGTCAATTTTGAATAGATATCTTGAAATTCAGTGCTATGTCGCGTATCGTTTCGTTTCGGTGTGAATTGACCCTTAGAACATAGCTTGCAAATCGCTTAATTCGTACAGAATTGTGAATGGTTTTAAATACACAATATCACTATCGAGTTTACGTTTCGTTTCATTTGTATGGGCTATCTAACAGCATCCCCAGCAGAAATATACGGGTACTGCCCAAACAAAGAAAGCTAAATTCAAACACTTGCAAAAGTTTAATCACACTTATGTTACATAACAAATATTGCGGCAATTGCCTACCATCATTCGATTCGTCTACTCGTTTGCCTTCAATAGAATGCCAGGAGTACCTAATAGAAATTGTAAGCACCCCAAGTAGCATTAAATTCCAATATTCTATTCTCATCTTTTCAAATAAAGCTTTTCAAAGTTTTTCAATTCAACGTTTTTTAATGCGTTAATGGAGGGAAATCAGAAAGCATTTACTTTTGTATAAATACACATAATTAAAGAGTATATCTTCTTGAATCGTCGTCTATATCCATGAATCTGAGATCAAAGGGTCTAATGACATCTAAAATTACTTTCACGTTGTGAAAAACGTCGTAAAATAGACGCAGTCATCTCAAATGGGGTTATTTAAAGATGTGTTCAAGGGTTTTTTACATTTGCGCTGACGACTGATGCATGTTTTATCAGAAATTTATACGACTGTAAATATTACTTTATTTTTGTGAGTATATTATAGCGATTAGGCTGAGACTATATGCTCCGGAATCCGGAACGCCGGAAAAAATTCAGAGCACTGAAAAGAAACTCTGGGCACCAGCCTAGTATAAGTATATAGTCTAAAATAGAACTGAAAATGGAACACATGAGTGTCGAGAGATTGGAACCCGCGACCCCCGGCTTGAGCATCAACATGCTCAACCACTAAGCCACAGAGAATCGTTCATTTTTGGATGTTTATGAAAATAATTATTATCTAGTATAAACCTAACCAAGAGCATGTCAGGACATGTCTAAGGAGGGTTCCGTTACTATAAACGCGTAATAGGTTTTTTCAAATTACTTCAAAAGTTGCTTTCCGATTTCGTTCAAAATAATTTTCCTAAAAAGTAATTAACATAATATATCAGCACGAGAAATTGCAATTTTCTAAGTCTAATATTTTAGAAATGCCAGCGGAGGGACCAACTTATAAACCACATTGGAGTCCGGTTGCTCGAAAATAGTTAACTTTGTAAAAAAATCATGTATGAAACCTTGCCTTTATTTTAAAATTCCTATTCAATGATATCACACACAATGGGGTAGAATGAAAAAATGTTTTTCATCCCCACTTCACATGTAAGGAGAGCCTCCCCTAAAATGTGAAATTATTATTATTTTATGATGCCAAAACTGAGATCTATACACAGTCTTTGACTATACCAAATTTCATTTATTTATCTTCATAATTGCAGAAGCTAGACAGACGGACAGAGCAACAATATGAGTATTACGGAACCTTAAAAAGGGATTTGTCTTTTCACATCAACACATTTCAAATCAATACTAGTAGCTAAAATCCCTAAAAATATGCTTAATTATGAATAATAATTTTAAACTATTGTGCGTATTGCTTATGCCTATCCTTATAAATAAATCGTAATGTTATTTTCTTCTGAAAAAGTATCTTTAACATTGGTAACTTTTTTTTATCTTGATTGCGGTGACCTCAGATTATATAAGTTATATAATCTGAGGCGATGACATTAAAATGTAATCGCTTGGTTTTTTTTACATATTTCTAAAGAAATAAACAGCAAAAATTATTTTCTTAGATAGTAATCTTCTTCTGACATAATAAAATCTTAGGATTACTTTAATCTGAAAAGTTTAAAATATTCATTTACTCATATATTCCTTTTAGGTCACCTTTTACTGAACATTCATATTTCATTCTATCCTTGGAGGACCCTTAAACAAGCGTTTTAGTATTCTTTACAGACAGAATCCTAAAAATAATTTTATTTGGTAGCATAAAATTATTATTAATAATTCATTTTAACTTTAACCTACAAATCATTTAAAATCTTTCCATAATATAGCAGATTTAGAAAGGAGCTTTGACTTCAAAAAGATTCAAATCAAGCGAAAATGTGCAGTGTAATGCATGTAATAAAAACGCAAATGGTGCGGTAGCTTCCGAGCTGCGAATGCATAGAGTCGATATTGTGTGCTAATTTATTTATGATTTAATTTTTTATAATTATTAAAATGTTAATCTTAATTAATAAGTCCAAAGGGACATATTAAAGAATTAGGAGTAGATTGACATCAATCTAATCCTAATTCTACAAGTAAGATACATATCTTTTTCGGAAAGAATGAAGTAATTCAGATTATTCAGAAATACAGATGCTTATCGCAATTATAGTCTGGAATAGTTTTGTATTCTTTTTTCAATCTTAGCCTTTAGGGAAAATAATATATTATGAATTGTTACTGCTCAATATTGACATTAAAATATGGCCATAATTATATGTTGCGGCTACACCGCAACGGGGCGCGCGGCGCCTGCGGATGCGCCTTATTCGCCAGCGCACACTGCGCGTCGATAGCTATACTTTACTTTCAACATTCTAATATTGTCAACGTAGGCGACTAGACTTACACATATCTTTATAATACAGTCCACTATATAAGTACCAAGTCGTTTTATTCCACATCTGGGAGCCTATATTATGGTCCTTCTTTGGTCTTATTAATACAAGGACCACGGGAAGTCACATAGGATAAAAATCAAATTGGATAATTACGCTGGAGGATACCTACAGGAAGACATATTTTCTGCATCGAGGATACCTTTGGTCTTGGAGGACAGCTTGGACTATCCGCAACAACCCTTGAACTGCGAAGTTGCTTTCCGACGCAGCAAAGTCAATCGGAGGACATCGCGGTCATTTCAAGGGTCCGTTCCATATCTTTTCCTTTCAATTTTTCTTATCCTTAGCCTTTTATTTGAATCTGGCATTTAGATCTCTTTATATTTTTAAATTAAAGTCATTTTTTTAGTATTTCTGAAGATTTGTCCTTGACAAGTAAGGTTTGACCTTTAGAGATATTAACTCCAAAATCTTTTTTTCACTTGCTTAAATACATTATTAATACTTAATATTAAACAATATTACATTTTGGTCAGTATAAATAGTTTCTTATTGTAAATTCTTAGAAATTTCTATGCCTAACTGATAAGAACAGCAGGGGTCCCATTGTATCGACCGCCGAGCGCCACTTGTTCATAAATTGCATTGTATTCATTATAGAAATTTTAACGTGCTTGCTCGTATTGATAAGAATCAATACATCAGTTTAACCTTAGGTAAATATTTTCTTTATAAAAATGAGTGATACACGCATAAAAGAATTAATTAAGCAACGTGGTAGCCTTAAAGTAAAGCTTACCATATTCCAAAACTTCCTAAATAGTTTAAGTTTAAGTAGTAATGAGCTGGAATGTCGTGTGAACAAAATTGAAAATATTCATAGTGATTTTGATAGATTTCAGACGGAGTTGGAGTTGGTATCGGATGATGTGGATGAAATGGTTCTTGAACGCGAAAAGTTTGAATCGAAATATTTTTCGCTAATGGCTTCAGCAAGAACATTGATAAATAAGTACGATCGTCGCCGCGATCGTGCATTATCCGAATCTGAATCGAATGTCGACCACGTGGACGCTATGCACGACTTCATCAGACTTCCTAAGATCAATCTACCGAGATTTGATGACGACTTTCAACACTGGCTGGAATTTAGAGATACGTAATTTTCACTTATTTATTCTAATTCTAAATTAAGTAATATCAATAAATTCCACTATTTGCGAGCGTCTTTAAAAGGCAGCACTTCGCTCATCATAAAAAAAAAACTTAGAATTTACTTCAAACAACTACGTTATAGCTTGGCAGTTACTTTCGAATAGGTATGACAACTAGCTACTTTTAGTTAATATTCATGTCAACGCCATTTTTAATTTGCCTTCTATTCAAATTGAGTTTTATGCTTTGCTCTAAGAAATTTAATTGATGTCATGAATCGTAATTTATGTGCCTTAAATTCACTTGGTCACTGGGACACTCTCATAATTCATATAATGACGAGAAAATTAGATAATGTCACATATCGTCAGTGGGAACAACAAAGAAATACAATTACTTCTACACCTACATTAAAACAATTCTTAAACTTCTTAACAAAAAGATCAGATTTATTAGATACTTTACAACAAGAATAAAAACATAGAAATATTTACAATCATCAAAAATTACAATAAAATAAAGATAGTCAAAAAATTAATAAATTACGAAATACAAATAATAACAAAAATAGTTTAACAACATATCTTATTTGTAAACATAATCATTGTTTATTTAATTGCCAGGATTTTAGAAATTTATACGTGAGACACGTCTACAAAAAATTAAACATTTTGAAGTTTGTAGAAACTGTCTAAAACCTGGTCACATAGAAAAACATTGCAAGTTGTCACACTGCAAGTATTGTGCTAACAAACACAATACTCTTTTGCACAAAGACATAGAAATTCAAAACACAGTTGCTTTATCAACAAATTTGGAAACAAATTTAACACCACACGTATTGCTTTCCACAGTTATGGTGAAAGTGGCTGGTGCTGAAGGAAACCTACAAGCTGCCAGGATCTTACTCGACAGCGGCAGCACAGCGCATTTTATAACACGACATCTTTGTGAGAAGCTGGGTTTAGTATGACGTAACGTAATCTCCACTGTGACAGGTATTAACAGTCAAACTTCCTTCAGTGCAGAGTCTTGTAACCTAAATATACAGTCAATTTCGGGTGACTATAAAATAAATATACAATGTTACGTTCTGCCTCAAATAACAAATATGTTACCATCATGTAACATAGACATAAGTTCATTAAAATTGCCTCTTGATATACAGCTAGCTGATCCCTATTTTCACATTTCTTGACATATTGGTAGGAGCATTCTGGGACGTCTTATGTTCTAATTTCATTAATTTAGGTGAGCAACGACCTAGGTTGCAACAAACCAAACTTGGCTGGCTAGTTTCGGGCCACTTTTCATATAAAAACATGATTAATACAAAAAATTCAAAATCAAAAAATACATTATCTTGTTTTATAGACCAGACAGATGAATTGCTCACGCGTTTCTGGGAGATAGAAACAATTCCTTCTAAATACAATCTATCTTTAGATGAACAATGCTGTGAGAAAAGTTTTGCAGAGAATACTCGACGTGATGATGGTGGTCGTTTCGTTGTCACTATACCTTTAAAACAATCACCAGAAGTTCTCGGCGATTCTTTTCAAGTAGCAAAAAATCGTTTTTTAGCGCTTGAACGTAAGTTACAGCTCAATCCAGTCCTAAAAGATAGGTACTTACAATTTATGACGGAGTACCTAAACTTAAATCATATGAGCCCATCTTGCTCAATACACAAGCTACTTCTTATTACATGCCTCATCATGGCGTCATTCGAGAAGCAAATACTACCACGAAATTGCGCGTAGTATTTGATGCCTCTTCTAAAACCTCATCTGGGAAATCATGTAATGATATCCAAATGGTAGGACCCGTCGTTCAAGACGACTACTTTCAATTTTATTGCGTTTCGTACAAATAATTTTTCACAAAGAGTACATCAGATTGTTACACGCAGGACCTTAGTTGCTTTTGTCTCACGTAAGACAAAAATATTGGCCACTGGGAGGGAGGAACCTCGCTAGGCGCGTCCTACATAGTTGTGTGCGTTGCTTTAGATTTAAATCTAGGCCCATGCAACCTATTATGGCAGACCTACCTAGTGATAGGACACATTTAGAATTTCGTTTTATGCAAACTGGTATCGATTACGCCAGCCCAGTGTTGATAGCCGACCGTTAAGGCAGAGGTGCTGAGTTTATGAAATCTTACATATTAATTTTTGTGTATTTTGCAGTAAAGACCTTGCATTTGGAGCTCGTCTCGGATCTATCCAAGGAGGCGTTTCTGGGAGCTCTGTTTCGATTCATATCTCGTCGTGGCAAGCCGCAAACTATTTACTTCGATAACGGCACTACCTTCTTCGGCGCTAGTAACGAAATCGCCTCATTTTTTTATTATTGTTCCGACGACATTTCAACTGAAATGTCAACAAATGGTAAACACTTTAAAACCTTACCTCCTTATTCGCCCCACTTTGGTGGACTGTGGGAAGCGGCGGTAAAATCTGTTAAGCATCATCTTAGGCGTGTATTATCATTAACACATTAAACTTACGAAGGGATGTCAACATGTCTTGTCCAAATAGAAGGTATCCTTAATTTGAGACCTTTGACCCCTCTTTCCTGTGATCCTTCCGATCTCAGCTGTCTTACTCCTGCTCATTTCCTAATCGGACGCACATTATTATCTGTTCCTCGTCCTAACGTCGCAGATGCGAATGTCCATCGTCTGCAGCGCTTCGAGAGGATCGAGAAGCTTAAACAACATTTCTGGACTCGTTTCTCATCAGAATATGTTTCTCTCCTTCAACAGAAGTCCAAGTGGCATACCTCGAGTGACAGCTTGCAGCTCGGCGCTCTGGTGTTGGTTCGCGACAAGAGCCAGCCTCCTCTCTTGTGGCAGTTGGGTCGCATTACCAAGCTGCATACAGGCAAAGACAAGATTTGCCGTGTTGCTGAGATCCGTACGAAGAAAGGCATCATCCAACGGGCGTACAATAATATTTGTCCACTTCCCACTAATTCAAGTTGAAGCTGGACACCTTTAACTTGGCCCGGGCAGTATGTTGCGGCTTCACCGCAACGAGGCGTGCGGCGCCTGCGCATGCGCTTTATTCGCCAGCGCACACTGCGCGGCGATAGCTATGCTTTACTTTTAACAATATTCTCAACGTAGACGACCAGACTTACACATATCTTTATAATCAGTAATATATAAATATAAATATAAATATAAATATAAATATAAATATAAATATAAATATAAATATAAATATAAATATAAATATAAATATAAATATAAATATAAATAAAAATAAAAATATAAATATAAATATAAATATAAATATAAATATAAATATAAATATAAATATAAATATAAATATAAATATAAATATAAATATAAATATAAATATAAATATAAATATAAATATAAATATAAATATAAATATAAATATAAATATAAATATAAATATAAATATAAATATAAATATAAATATAAATATAAATATAAATATAAATATAAATATAAATATAAATATAAATATAAATATAAATATAAATATAAATATAAATATAAATATAAATATAAATATAAATATAAATATAAATATAAATATAAATCAGTCCACTATATAAGTACCAATTCGTTTTATTCCACATCTGAGAGCCTACATTATACTATATCTATTTATGTTACCATATCTTTACACTTTTTTGTTTTCGTTTGATGAATTCTTCAAAATTGTTATAATCACAACTTAGTTTCGAAGTAGATGGAATATAATATCCAAATAATAATATACCTATCATTTGATAAACAATTAGAAATATTTCAAATTTAATGTTATTTTGTTACATAGAATGTATATTATACTATTTTATTATAAAATCTAAAGCATAGAAAAAAAATACGATGTCGTTTGCAACTCCATATCTTTCCAAAGCCCGTCAAGCTTTTATTAATGCGCGCAGATGTCCTGCACATCGTCCGTTTCGCAGAATTCAAACTAAAACCGCATAAGTCACTGCTACGAGTAAAAAACATGCTCTTATATTATTACTGGAATCATAACCACAGAGCCAAAGAACTGTGAAATATCACTTCCTTTGTTAGATTGCGAAAGTTAGGAGATATTTTATGCTTTATGCTAGTACATGATATAATTTTATACAGAGGATTAAACAGTTTAATATTGTTAAATGACACAAAGTACTCTGATGCCACAGAATTCAAAATATTCTTGAAATTCGTCGTAGAAATTTTAATTTAATAATATACTTATTGAAGTTAACTTTTACCGTTATAGACAAAGGACTTCAAATAACCAATAACAATAACTATATTTAATTAAATTCAATGTCACCTGGGCCATCATTTTAAATCTATTAACACATCAATCATTAAAATTGAATCGTGGTGGAACAAACATACATACATAGACTGCCAAAATCATTAGGTACCCTTCCTTTTGGCTTCGCCGTAGTCGGGTAAAAATTCACGCCCTTTGTTAAAAATTTTTGTCAGATTATAATTACAGTGTTACCCCAGCTTTTATCCATGTTCTCATAATAATATATTATTTATCTTTAAATTTTTAAACAATTTAATATCTAAATAATATAATAATAATATTATTAGGTATATCCAAATCGCGTATTTACGATAAATGCTTTATTGATTAAAATCTTGTAGCTAGGTAAATAGATAATCTGACAACACAACAGCCCACGTAGCTGATAATCCTCATTCATACGATCAAAAACTCGGTTGAAGATTTATATTTTTTGACAGCCCCTAGATACAGATAAGCATAAATGCCAAAAGCAAGCCGAAACTCGTACAGCCGGCAGCTCTCAGACGATTATAAATCTACAAGCATATAAGTGTGGCGGACCAATTAGCGCCACAATCCTGAATCGCGCTATCGAAGTTTTCTATGATCGGCACTATATATACGATATCTGAATTTCAAACAAGTAGGCTTCGGCCTGACCGAGCATACCATCTCGCTCGGCCGGAGATCTCCCTTTGGGGCATCCCACATTGGTGACCCTCAACAGAACATTATACCTCCTTCTGGACATCATCATCATCACCCCCCACCCCTCCGCACCACGCCAGCCAGACTCAGCCTCATCGGGTACCTCGACCACCAGCCTCAACGCATCGCGGCCTGGTCGAACCTTCATCGGCTTCAACGGGCACACTCACTACAACCCGGTCAGCAAGCAGAGCACATCCCTCCTGGTCAGCACGTAACATCGGCCCGCACGGCAGCACTCCGACTCACTGGAGCCCGTGCAGCAGCAGCACAGTTCCGACTCACTGGGACTCTCTGGCACTGGCGACTCAAGCAAGACGACTCAAGATTCGACCTTTCAGGTCTTCGGGGGAGAGTGATGTGGCGGACCAATTAGCGCCACATAACCTAACCTAACCTAACCTAATCCTAGCGCCACAATCCTGAATCGCGCTATCGAAGTTTTCTATGATCGGCACTATATATACGATATCTGAAATTCATACAAGTGGGCTTCGGCCTGACCGAGCATACCTTCTCGCTCGGTCGGAGATATCTCCCTTTGGGGCTTGCCACCATATTCCCACATGAGGAACTTATAAATACGGCTGGCGAATGGTAACCCTAAATTCAAATTTAGAGCGCAATTCTAGTGAGGAAAAGCTTATGAGTTGACAACCCTAGGCTCACACGAGCAGAATTTTCGCACGACGTCGCTCACTTCATCGCGACATTTGCATACTACATGAACAATGTGTCAAACAAAAAGGGGACTATTTTTCACGACCACTCAAATTTATTTGCTCGAAAATTCTCAATTTCCACACATTTTAAATATATAAAAATGAAAAAAGGAGAGACAGGGTACTTCATAGGAATATCAATTACTGGAATTGCCTGGATGTTTAACATTACGACACGTTATTCAGCCACGTCCCGCAAAAACTGCATTATAAACTGCAACTATCAGACGGTTGATTCCGCCGTATCAGAATTCAGATATTTCACGTCAATAAGCTCTCTGTATCGCAAATTGTGCCAAGGTCAAGAGCATAATGTCCACTTTGCAATTCAAAGGCTTGACTCTCTCGCCGTGTTAGTATCTTGACAAAATGAAAATTTCCATCAAAATATTAATTATTTCACAGTGAAGCTTATTAAATTTCGCTACGCCAGAAGTTTGTTTAAGACAAAGTAGTTCAGCAAGCATTCGCCATATTGGATGTAGGCCAAGAACAGAACCACTTATATCTCCCCAAGAGAGTTTATTAAGTGGCGAAAGGATTTTTGTAGCTTTTGTTTGAGAAATATTCTTTACGTCTGAAATAGAAACGTTTGAATAGTAAGATATTAGCAGTTGCAAAAGTTCAGTAAAGAGGCTTTTTAACAGACTAAGTTGAGATAAAATTTTATGTTGCGATAAAATATCGCTTGCTATAATAAACTTTGTATGAAATATCACAGATACTGATGAAATATAACTGAGATAATATTTTCATATAACGAACTGTAATATGAAATATATAGGTAAAATATTATAGTATCTTCGCCGTCTGAGTCGCCCTTTAAAGTGCGATCAAATAATAAATAGCAAATGAATAAATACATTAAAACTCATTATCACTGCCAAGTCAGGTCCACGCTAATGAGGTTAAGGGATTCAATGTGAGAAGGATTAGGTTAGAAAAAATAACTTTCCTGCTAGCCTACAGTGGGTTAGCAGCTTGCATTTAATACTATCAGTAAGCTTCAACCAAGCAGGTTAATTTCTAACGATTTTTGACCCTTAACCATTAGAGCGCCCTGCCGAACCTGCTACCGCTCGTGTCAAAAACGCCTCTTAAAATCAGAATGTCACAAATTTACTTCTACAAAATATGACTGCAAGCGATGAACTTCCATGTAATATGTAATGCAAAAGTTGGCTTAGCCCCACCTTCCTGATTACAAACGCAGCTACAACTTCAGGAATTAACTCGTTTCTTGTGGCCGCAGTTAATTAACGATTTCGCTCCGCTTCGGGACTTCGCTCTGCAACTTCGCCTCGCTTCGGGAACGCAGGCTTCGCCTCTTAGGTGTTGCTCATACGAGCTTTTATACGATAAAGTATTACGATTTTCATGTTTTATGACTTAGGTAAGTTATTTTTACAGTTGTACCTGGTAGTATAATTGAATTTAAGGTATTAACAAATCTTTCCTCTATAATATTTGTATAAAAAATGTAAAGATGGAAATATACAAAATAAACGTGCCGAAAAACAATAATAAAAGCTTGTTTGACACTGTTCTGTCTACTTATAATCTACAAAACCCTTAAACTTGAAAAGCATTTTTGTTGACTGTTTCTAATATAAACATGGCGCTTGAGCGGCAATATTACATTATTAGATATAGCAACTTTATTGTAAGCGTATATCTTATTCAAGGCTGAGCAAGCACCTACCTCTTACACCTATATCATATTTCCCAAGGGAGCAACCCGGTTGAAGCTTTTATTTAATAAAACTTTTACTACACCCTCACATTTAAGACGAGTTATTATAGGCTTAATTTGCCCTGTTATTTTTTGATAGTGTTAAAGTGTGATGAAATATTTTCTAACACCCGACGACAACATACAGTTGGATGTTTTTTTTGTTTAGTTTAGTTTGATGTGTCTGTGTGTACCTGTCCATGGCATCCTAGCTCTCAAACGGATGAACCGATTTTGAACAACTTTTTTTTTTGTTTGAAAGCTGACACGATTGAAAGTGTTCTCAGCTATAATTCATCATCATCAGCTCGCTCACTGCTTGACGATTCCGGGGTTACTTATTTACTCATAATGTTACAATCTACTTCAACAGGAACCACATTTTTTCCGGGATAAAAATTTGCCATGTAGTGCAATAGTGACAAACACACCACACATCTTTATAAATTTTCAATAAAAGATAATATACTAGGAATATTTAAATCCAATATCTAAAAATGTATTTGTAAAATATTGTAAAAACTGAATTACTTGTAGAAACTTGTGAGAATAAGCCGCGGAATCGTAGTTCCCTTGTCCTATACTTTAGTTATTCATATTTCTTACTATTCTATCTATACCCTTACTAATAGGGTTAGACCAGGATATATGCCCCAGAAGTATAGTTGGCCCGATTTTAATAACTATAGTTTTGCGAATGAATTGTATACGGTTTCAATTATTTATTGAAATACTTTTCAGCTACCACCAAGTTGACTCTGTCGTCAGTCTCTATGTATATATTCTATATATATATAGCATGGGAAGGCAAAATGCGATCAAAGCTTTGCAGGGATACTTGCCTCGTTTTGAGAGAGGGCATTTATCCTATACGGGATTTATATGAATCAGGCTCGGGCAGGAAATACCATCCCATACGTGGGATAGACGTCACAAAATTAAGAGGACTGCTAAAATCGCTAATATTCCGAAAATATTCAAGGAAATGTTTTTTACCTTTTATAAATAAAAACCCGAAGCACCTAATAGAAGGCTTAATAAATAAACCATTTAACTTTTTAACATTTAACTATTTTAAAAGAGATATGGAGTGTTTTCCCCTAATATTAAAGATGCGAACATGAGTTTGTTTGTTTGGTTGTTACGCTTTCACGTAAATACGACGTAATCGATCGCCATTGAAATTTGGCACAGACATTGAGTAGACCACGGAGGACATAGGCTACTTTTTAGAGGCTTTTTACATGCTTATTTATTTCGCGGGAAAATGTATGATTCCCGTGGAATATTGTATTTACGCTTACACGTAAAACTACTTAACCGATCATCATAAAATTTGGCACAGATATAGAATAGATGACGGAGAAGGACATAGGCTACTTTTATCGCGAGAAAATATAAGGTTATTGTGGGATACTGTATTAACGCGGGTGAAACCGCGGGCATAAAGCTAGCATTATATAAAATGAACCTCTATTTTGACTCACTATAACTTGAGAACAGCTGGAACGATTTGTCTAATTTTGGTCTAATAATAATTGTGGTCGTTCAGGGATGATTTAAACGGTGACAAATATTGGAAATATTGCGGGGAAAATGCTAAAAATAAGAAAACAACTAATAAATTTTCCCATACTGTCTGTTCACTGTGTTCAATTTGTCACTTGACTGTCAAGTATTTGTGGGTGCGTTCAGTTTACCAGAGTGCTAAGTGTGAGTTTTTCTTTTCGCATTCGATCGTGACCGCGTTTGGCGTTTACTAGGAATTTGTATGTGATTTGTGCAGCGCCACCTAGTTGTAAACGCGACAACTAGGTCATATCACATACAAATTCCTAGTAAGCGCGAAATACGCTCACGATCGAATGCGAAAAGAAAAACTCACACTTAGCACTCTGTTTGATTTATTTCAAGAAACTCGGCCGGCCCCAGTTGTTTGGTAGATATACATGCATGTGTAAGTGTAGGTGTGGAGTGAAGTTATTCGTTTATTCCATTTTACAGTTATGATAGAACATGTTGGGACAGCTAGTTAAAATAATACAAATGAATCACTCCAAGTCGGCCATTACAATTTCATTTGGGAACAAGTGGAAAATGACTGGCTCAGAGGAGGCGCGGGAACGGATGAGTGATGGAGCACCGGGGAATAGACGAGATTGGGAACTGGGAACGCATTCCTATCACATGAATATATATATTTATCAATGTATTGAAGTACGAAAAATGTACCAATTAGGATAAATAATAAAAAAAAGTGAAATTTTTACAAATAGAAGTAGTCATTGCTCGTGTTACTGTGTGCTATAAATTTTGCGAAGTATAAAATGTATTTGTTAAAAAGTTGGAATAAGAATAGATACGTGCACAGTGAAACCAAACAACTAATGACCCTCGGCAATCTACGTTTGTCTATGAAAACTATGGTGTATGAAACACGGCGATCCCCGAAAGCCATTGAGATCGTGGTCGTACTGTACCTACATAGCTACTTATTTTTACTTATATGGAGGTACTCGTTGTCACGGAAAAAGCTAAATTCTTCATCATATATATTTAACTAGCCGTTACCCGCCCGCTTTGCGTGGCATAAAATACATGCCAAGTGAAAGAAATATTAAATTGTGTTATCTAGCTGCCTAATTATTTATCATGAACGGATTTTACGAAATTAACACACCCTTAACTACTTAGCGTCTTATCGATTTATATGAGTTAAAATAATAAATAACACAGCTTTCCACATAAATAACACACTTCTTCTCGAATCTCATGTAAGAGAAGACGCATTTGATAACATTCAGTATTTCGGGAATGCACGGTATAAACTCTACCTAAAACTTGATCTTTCTTGACTCCTAAATGACCTGAAACAACCTTACCTTTTTTTCTTCTATCAAAACGGTTATTTTTCCATACTTAATAAGCTATAACTTCAACATACAAAAGAGTTTTTGCAAAGTCATCAACTTGGCAAAGCTCAAAAAAAGCCATTAGTGTTGTTTTTTTTTGGATTAATTACTTTGTTAACCACATCTTGCTCAGTAAAATAAATTCTTTGACCATTTTCAAGATGTACAGCAAGATGCATCACATCAGAAACCTGTCATGATACTGTCACAATAAGAAAACGAAATATTCGCCAGACTGCTTCAGAGCTATGATGTAACGTCCCGCCTGGTACTATCTACAGATTAAAAGATACAATTTTTTTAGATTTTTAGCGGCCCCGCACAACTCTCTTGGAGTTGAATATCATAAAATTAGTTCTTGATGAACTCAAACATGCCAAAAAAAATATTTTGGCCAAGTTTCAAAGTTCTAAAAGCAATAGATTGGAAGATACAAATTTTTAATATTTTTAACACCCCCGCACAACCCTCTTAAGATTGAATATCATAAAATTAGTTCTTAATAAATTCAAACGTGGCAAAAGAAATATTCTGGCCAAGTTTCAGAGTTTCAAAAGCTATAGATTGGAAAAAACATATTTATTTAATTTTTAACGCCCCCCCACAACCCTCTGGGGGTGAAACATTATAAAATTAGTTCTTAATAAACTCAAAGATGCTAAAAAAAATGTTTTGGTCAAATTTCAGAGTTATATAAGATATAGATTGGAAGATTTTTTTTTTAAAATTTTCAACGCCCTCGCACAGCCCTCTGGGGGTGGAATATCATAAAATTATTTTTTAAGTAAATTCAAACATGCCAAAACAATATCCTGACTAAGCTTCATACCTATAAGAGCTGTAGTTTTAAAATGTGATTTTTTTTAATTAACTTTATTTTTATAATTAAAATTAATTAACCCCTCTTGGGGGAAGAATTTCGTAAAATCCGTTCTTAGCTGACCTCTACTCGGTGAAAAGAATATTCCTACCAAATTTCAAGTCTTTAACTCTAATGGTTCCAGAGATATCGTGATGAGTGACTATATACGTGGAAAAAGCCCCCCCCACAACCCTCTGGGGGTGAAACATCATAAAATTAGTTCTTAGTAAACTCAAAGATTCTAAAAAAATGTTTTGGTCAAGTTTCAGAGTTATAAAAGCTATAGATTGGAAGATAATTTTTTTTAAATTTTCAACGCCCCCGCACAGCCCTCTGGGGGTGGAATATCATAAAATTATTTTTTATTAAATTCAAACATGCCAAAAAGAATATCTTGACTAAGTTTCATACCTATAAGAGCTGTAGTTTTAAAATGTGTTTTTTTTAATTAACGCCCCCGCAACCCCTCTTGGGGGTGGAATTTCGTAAAATCCGTTCTTAGCTGACCTCTACTCTTTAGCTCTCCTATTCTCCTATACTCTCCTATTTAGCTCTAATGGTTCCAGAGATCTCGTTATGAGTGACTATATACGTGGAAATCTCTTATATATATATATATATATATATATATATATATATATATATATATATATAGATTTCAGTTATCGGGGTAATCGTCGTCTGTCGATTGCCGAATGACATTATTAATTTAATGCACTGTATAATTCATAAATTCCTCTGAAATAATTTAATTATAAATAAATCTGAAATATTTTTTTGATAACCAAAATATACCTGCACATTATTCGTCATGTCCACAGCATTCCGTCGCGGAGCACTAAAAATTAATTTTATATGCGAATATTTGTACAGTAAATAAAATAAAGCAGATACTGAATTTTAATTTAATACAGCCAGTTGATTTATACTGCAGTAAGTGATTCCGATGAACGTCGTGAAATAACTGTGCGTTGTAGAACTACTTTATAATTTTATAGAGGCATTTAAACATGCGAAAAAAACATTCAAATTTTGGATGTAAAAACACCGAATATGGCATACTAAATTACTAAGTCGGCTAAAGAATGTCAAGTCAAAAAAAACTAATTTGGCGACTGACTATATTATACCAGTGCAGTTACTGAATATTCCAAACCGACAGAGAGTTATATGTTATGTTCGTCAAAATAATAATATTTGGACGAACAATTAACCGTCTTGGCAACAACTTACACACATGTAGAAGAATGGGCATATATTTTTTCATATATAATATTAAATAATAATTTTTTTCATTACTAAGCAGTTAATCGAAGGCGCATCAAAAAATCGAAATGGAGCGTATAAAATTCCATTTTTGATACCAAGATGGCGGACATTTCTTTTTAATAAAATTAATGAATTGGTGTCCTTTACTAGGTTTCTGAGGGTATCGATTACAGAAAAATCCATTTATTTTGAAATTTACAAATGTCGGATATTCATGTTTTGTAAAATTTATATGGGTGTCGTTTTGCAGGTTTTTGGGGATGCTGAATACGAAAATGACATTCATTTTAAAACATCAAGATGTTGGACATAATATATTTCATTAAAATTAATATGGGTGTCCTATCCTAGGTTTCTGGGGTGTAGATTGAATATGCTTCTTTTTATCCCAGCAAATACACTGTTCCCGCGAGATTTCTTTTTGCGCGGACGAAGTAACGGGAAACATTGAGTGCTTATTATTATATTACTATCGTACTAGGGTGACAATTATTATTAACGTAATTGTTTTTTTGCCAAATTATTTTTGGCATTGCATGCTGCCGGATTCACGCGATTGTTCTTTAGGCATTAGTTATTAATATTCATAACCGATGGGAAAGCCACTCTTCGGCGTGAACATTCCGAGAAATACTATGGCCTCAAAGTATAATATGCGTGAAATTACAACCCGGTTTTGGCAAGGATGTAACTTTGTAGTTGATTTTTTTTTATTTCTTCCTTTAATTTGTGTTATTTTGGTTATAATTGGTAGAATGTTTTCGTTAACGTGCACAAGTGTGGGCAAGTGGTACAACTTCCAAAAGCGTGCTATTAATATTGTGTTCTTTCCAAAACTCCCTAGGAAATTTCAGTAAAGCGTCTACCACTTACTGCATCAACTGACTGACTGACTCATTGACGATTTTTTGGACTTTGACTAGACTTTTGACTCGACGATTTATATTTTAGAAAAACAGTGTACGAAAAATTATATTTTACCACCTTTTTAACTTTACACTGGCAATGGTTTTATAGAATTATTCTTCGTAGGTACACTTGCATATTGTACAGCAAAGCAGAAAGCGATAGGGATGACAAGTTAAGTTTTGTCACTCGAATTTAAAAAGAAAATAAAATACCAATTGTTTTTAAATAATGTAACATTAAAACAAATTGGATTCAGACAAAGCAAAAAAAACGTTTCTTAATTTTGTTTAACCCTTGGCTATCGCTATTTTTGGCAACACTACTGGCATCGTGGGTCATATTTAACCCATACCAAAAAATCTGTTGTAGTATGTATGCATTTGTTTTATATAAGTAAATAGGGATAGAAATTAAATAATAAAACTATTTTTTTACAAAATTATCTTAGTTTAATTTTAGAATATTAAAAAGTTATTTAGTTCACATGAATTTGTAACTAACCCAAGTTTTTGGCACTTTTTGGTAAGAGTGTATTTAAAATGAAATAAAAATATAAACTCTAGAAAAACTTACACAAAAATAAATTAATGGCACTTCTTATATCCTCTTAATAACAAAAAAGTATAATTCTCATGAGATCAGCTAATAATTTAAAAAATGACAATCAAAAACAAACGACTTGACACTAACCAACAATATGACGTCATATTTGAGTCTTATACTTTGTGACAAGTAGTACACATAATATTTTGGACGGAATGTATCTTACAAACAAAATGTAAACATTTATAACATTTTAGAGAATGTTTTCGGTCATTTTTCCATTCACATAGGTAGCATCTGGCCCTTTTCCGATTTGAATTTGAAGCGACTGAAGAAGTCGATGCAACTGGTTCTTGACTCTGGGACTGATTTTCCGGCTGTTCTTGTATTTGTTCCAAAATTGTATCAATCCTTCTCTTTAGATCGGTGGAAAAATTAGCGTACCCTGTTTTCCGTTGCAATATAAATGGTGTTGCCAGATCTAAGCCAATTTTTTTCATATACTTGTTCCTTTTCATACGTTTTTCAGGGTTTGAGGCTTTCCAAAGTACAAATCCATTAGCTGCAGAAATATTCAATATTGCCCAAAAAATTACACATGGCCATCTCTGAGTTCGGGACTGTCTCGATCGCTGATGACTTCATCGTCACAAAGTAGATTTATATTTGGGCTCCTTTGAACATCTTCTGACTCCGAAACATCATTTACGTCGTGTAACAACTCCTCAATTTGTCTATCGTTCAAAAATCCTCCCATTGTTGTAGAAATATTCATTAAAAACAAAAAGTTTAGAAATTACACTCAGTGAAAAAAGTTACGTATTAGGTGTCGTGGGTCAAATGTGACCGGCCGGCTCCATACCTCGGCTCCTATGATGGTCACCACGCTGCACGTCCACCCCCCGCCGCAGCTTGCGACGTACTGAGAATACGTAGAAGCGCGCACTTGTACCATGAACATTAAAAGAATAATAACTAAAAATGTTTGCGTCTGGGTCAAATTTGACCCACGATACCAGCTAAGGGTTAATTTTGAAAGATTAGGTTGTTTGTTGGCAATAAAAGTCTCATACAGATGTAACTTTGTTTTTAATACACATAACACTATTACGTTTGTAATTTATGTCCAAATATAGTTTTTTAGCACATGGAAAAATGTTATATTGTGTCTTGTAGTGAAAAAACAAGCTATACGCGGGAACTCATGGCGGGGAACGCCCAAGAAAAAATGTGACATATAGTCGTCAGTTTTTTTTTTCAGATGTAAGCTTTATTGTAATGACTTTCAACTTTATTAGACATTCCGCCCACCAAGAACTCTGTTCTTTAAACTACTACAAAATATAAAAATACAACACATACAACAGTTTACATCAAATCAACAGTTTATAAACTTTCTATAAGATAACACTCAATAAAGTCTTGTGAATTAAATAAAACCATCAACTGGTACAAAAATTAATTTAGAAAAAGTTCTTTTAAAAATACCTTTTTAGTGTCTATTATAACAACTCTAACAATATGGTCTGGACCTGGGTGAGTCTTAATGACTCTGCCCAAAAGCCATTTTGCTGGAGGTAAATTTCCTCCTTCAAAATTACTATATCGCTTACTTTCGGTTCAACCTTATGGGTTGACCATTTATATCTATAATATTCTGTACTAATATTCTGTACATGTATACATGTATGTATACATGTCTCACAATTTTGTTACACATTTGCCATCTATCAGTAAGACTGATAACATCGTTATCCTTATCCACAACATTTAGCAATGCTTCACCAACTAAAAAGTGACCTGGTGTCAGTGGGACGGGATCATTAGGATCATTACTGAAAATTGTTAATGGTCGTGAATTAACACACGCTTCAATCTTAGCCAGGCATCTTGGACAGTTCTTCAAAGGTTAGTGTAGTCTCACCAATAACCTTTTTTAAATGTGTTTTTACAGAACACACTCCGGCTTCCCATAATCCACTACGGTTCGGGTCTTGAGGAGGTATGAAGTGCCAGTTTGTGTTTTTTAGTAAAAGAACTTCTGCTATATCTTGTGGGAATTATGACTTGGCCCCTTTAAACATGTCTTGCAACAATTTATCTGCACCAACAAAATTTGTGCCGTTGTCACTATAAAGATCTTAACCTATACCTTTTTACGATTGCATCTTCTTGTTTTCTTTTCAAGTTCATATCGTGTATCCATTCAAGTCCATGCCACCACGACAAATGATACCTTAATTCTCTTGGACTTAATGCACATGAGGCGCAATCAGCAGGATTCATATCCATCGTCACGTGAATCCATTGGTTATAGTTTAATATTGTTAATATCTCCGACACTCGGTTACTCACAAACGTAGTCCATCGAGATGCACCACCTTTCAACCATGCTAGCACAATTGTAGAGTCTGTCCAAACATAAAGATCTTGTTTAGGAATATTCATTACTTGTGAAATTTCAGATATTAGCTTAGCCGCTAAAGTTGCACCACATAATTAAAGCCTGGGCACTGAAAGTTCCTTCTCTATTGGAGCGAATTTTGTTTTTGCTGATACAATAGATGAGTATACATTATTGTGATTGTCTATTACTCGAAGGTATACTACAGCTGCATAACCAGAAGTAGATGCATCTGAAAAAACACAAAAAATAACTGAAACCGATACCTGGAATCGTTGATAACTTGAAGTAAGTAGCGGTGATAGTTCTATATCTTATCTTCTTGGTACTTCAAAGGCTCAGGCATAATATGGATCCACAGAATTATAAGAACGGTAGTTGGTACTATTTTAATTATTTTAATATTTTAGAGCAGTCCAAAAACAGTGTTTACTTGTTGACAGTTATGACATTTCGAGATGACATGACAGTTATGACATTTCGACAGCGATGACAAGGAGACAACTAAAGTACAAGTTGTTGTGAATGCATCTTCGAAAGGCGCTAACGGCATATCTCTCAATGATGAGTTAATGGTTTGTCCTAAAATACAACAAGACTTACGACACATTCTAATGCGCTGGCGTGCACGTCCAATATGTATAATATCGGACCTTGTCAAAATGTATAGGCAGGTGCTTGTAAATAAAGAGAATGCCAATTTTTAACGCATCTTGTGGAGATCCAACCCAAGCATGGCGATTCAAGACTAAAGACTTACCACACTTTCCTTTGGAACCGCTTGTGCTCCATTTTTAGCAATCAAGTCATTACAAACACTTGCAAATGAAGAACGGGCAAAATATCCAATTGCAGCTGAAATAACAATGAAAGATAGTTACGAAGACGATCTTATGACAGGATGTGAGACGAAAAATGAGGCTATACATATATACAACGAGATGAATTTACTTATGAAGAGTGGAGGTTTTCAACTACAAAAATGGAGTAATAATAACAAAAAACTATTACAATACATAAGTGAAGATAAATATAAGACAGAGATATTAGTAACTATTAAAAGTGACAATATGCTAAAAGTGCTAGGAATATGTTGGAACAGATTAAATGATAGCTTTGAATATTCTATTAACTTACCTGAGATTAGAGGAGCTGTTACGAAGAGGCATATGTTATCTGATATTGCTAGATTATATGATCCACTAGGTAGGATTGCACCTGTAGTTATTAAGACTAAGATTATTATGCAATAGGCTTGGAACGCACAAATAGATTGGGATAATAACTTACCTAAAGAATTGTAGAAGAATGGTTGAGATACAGGCACGAACTAATAGAAACAGAAGCAATCAGTATTCAAGGATGGTTATACTGATTGCTTCTGACAATCCTGTGTAAAAATGTCCAAGGACAACAAGAAAGAATGGAAGTCATGGACTTGTTCCAAGTGCAAGGGTAAACGAGCAAAGTTAAATGGCTCCTTGCAATCTAATGCATCCACGTCGAGTCCAGAAGAATATATTGATCAAAATGTTACGTTAAGGGTGCCTTATACTAATAACTTCTAATAACTCTTGCATCACCAAGCATCCTGCAAAAAGCGATGAAAAGTGAAATCGAGCCCTTATTTATTTCTCTTCAAAATAGACTAGTTCACCAGATTACCGAAAAAAATAAAGAGCTACTAGAGCAATTATCACAGACTACAAGTTTAATGAATTTCATAGAACAACAATATGAATAAATTGAGAAAATAACTATCAGTAAAGACTGCCAAACTGAATAATCTTGAGACAGAGAACTTAACTCTCAAAAAAACTGTTTATGACCTAAACGCCAGAGTTACTCTACTAGAGCAGCACTCCCGAGCTAGTAATATTGAAATTCAATGCATACCTGACCATTGAACTGAGAACATACACACTACTGTGAAACAGTTAGCGAATGCAATAAAATTTAACATCTCAGAGCAAGACATTCACCTGTGTACTAGAATTTCAAAAGTGAACAAGGACTCCAGCAGACCTAGATAGGCTTTAGTAAAGTTCAGTTCTCCTAAAATTCGCAGTAGCTTCTTAGCGGCAGCTAAAATATTCAATAAGAAGGTCTCGAAGGAAATAGACAAGTTAAACACTAGCCATCTGGGTATTGGTGGAGATAAAAATCGATTTTTGTGGTAGAACATCTTTCACCTGCAACTAAAGCACTACATCCAGCAGCCAGATCCAAAGCTAAGGATCACGGATATAAGTATGTTTGGGTGAAGGATGGAAATGTGTTTATGCGGAGAGCTGCTGACTCCGTGCATATCTACGTTAGGAATTTTGAGTTGCTTGCAACACTAAAGTAACTGTGCCGTTTATTATTATTATTTTTCTTTTTTGTGTACGCGCGTTTTTAACAGTAGTAGTTTTTTCGATCCTCACATTTCCTGCTATTACCAGAATGTAAGGGGCATGCGTGGTCATGTCATTGATATTTATCATAATATTTGCGCTAGTAACTTTGATGTTATCATTCTTACTAAAACGTGGTTAAATATTCGTTTGCACGATAGTGAATTTTTTGATGATAGGTACAATGTGTACAAACGAGATAAAGAAACCTGTGCAATAGCTCATACTTAAAGAGATGGTGGAGGTGTACTCATTGCAGTTCCGAAAAAAAATTGTCTTACCTTGAACCTTATCATATGTTCAGTGTACTTCCCCCGCAACACCTTTGCGCAACATTGGATGTGTTTCTGAATAACTCTAGTAAAGTCATAGAGAGTCTACAGGGTAGTGACAATTACGATGATCGGAGATTTCAATCTTAGTGAAATTGATTGGCGTCTATCTCAATCCACAGAATCTCAACTAACACCTGCAAACTACGGTTCTTCTTCAATTAAAAGTAGTTTAGTTGATTTTCTACACTTGCATGATTTTCGTCAATTTAATGGCATCGTCAACGCATCCAATAAAATCCTGGACCTTGTGTTGTGTGATCAGAATATTGTTTAGGTTGATTTGTGTACTTTGCGCGCGATGGATCCATTCCATTCACCTCTTGAAATTTCTCTACGAATAACAAATATAGCTCAAATAATATGGCTAAAAGGTTGAAGTTCTTCTCAGCTGATTACAATGCTATTATCTAAAGTCTCGATAAAGTGAAATGGATTAATGAACTCTGAGAATTTCGGGATGTGGATGGGATGGTTTCTAGAATTTATGATATTCTTAATGATATTCGAAGAGCTGATGTACCTTCGACTTGTCGCTGCAAGAGGAAGGTACCAATTTGGTTTTCTCCATACCTTAGAAGATTGCTAAAACTGAAGCAGAAATGTCACATCAAATATAAAAAGTACAAAATTTCTCTCGACAAAATTGAATTCCAATACTTGCGCAAGGACTGCGATAGCCTAATTGCTAGTCATTATAGGGCATATATTGAAAACATTGAAGCGCAAATCACTAAAAATCCAAAATATTTCTGTCTGTTTCTTAAAAAGTATGTGCTTTAAAAATATCCATGAACCTAACAAATCTTATCTGGACAAGTTACGGATTCTGCACATGCAAAGCCTTGAATCAAGACGTGCTATGCTGGATGCGTCCATGCTCCACAAAATTTTGCATGGAGCAATAGACTCGGCAGATTTACTGTCAAAGATATCATTCAGAATACCGTATGCCGCGTTATCCAGTCCCCTTGTTTTCAAAATACACACGCCGCACATATCTTCGTAAGCATTCTCCCTTTTCCAGAACTTTATACTTGTATAATAGTATTTCAGGTCAGGTTGATGTTAATTTTTGATAGCCTTACAATAATAAAAAAGGTTGTTTTAGGAAAATTTAACCGCGATCCAGATAACTTTATTTAAATTATTATGATTTTATTACCAATTTAAATTCAAATCTAATTTTATCTATGATTATTTTAATAAGTAGCTTTTAATGTAATTTTTAATAAATAAGTATCTTTATCTTGTATATGTACTTTAGCTATAAGCATGCTATTTTCTATGCTAATTAGTTATTGTATCTAGCTGTAAATTTGAATGTATTTTATTATTCTACGTTATTTTTGATGCAAAACTGTTTTTGGTCCATAAATAAATAAATAAATCTCTAACAGCTGCGTGGTGAGCAAGGTAAGTTGCTCTGGGATTCTCTAAATCATTGTGTGGGAGTAGCTCCATATGTCCTGAGGCAATGTAATCTTCTATTACTTTCTCATATTCTCTTTGTAAATTTGTGTATTTCTGTAATATTTTCTCTAGGTATAATAGTTTTGTTTTTGCTATGTTTCTTGTGTATGCTAACATTGTGGCTCTCCTACTTAAAAAGGTAAATTTACAATGAATCTCCCTTCTTCATTCCTTGTGGTAGTTATCATAAAACTCTATACATTTCTCTTTTTCTTCAGTTAGTCTTTTAGTTATTAAATAAGGTTCTGCTTCAATTTCCCAAAATTTTCTCAGTATATCATCACTTCTCATTTGCATGTGCATGCTTATCATTCTTTCCTTGTGTATCTCTCTTGACATTCTTCCCGATAATATTCATCAATTCATCCAAACGCTGTATGGTGAGTAATAAAACTTCCTTCTGGATGCTTAACCATCTCGGTAAGTAAAATCTCACTGTATACAGTGAGATTTTATTTACCGAAGATAGACATTATTTTAGGAGCAGACATATATGTCTGCCCCTAAAATAATGTCTATCTTTACTGGCGTTGCATAACTTGGGTCGGCTAACTCCAATTGTTCCAATTGTATCCAAAGGTTATCGCCTGGCAGTATTGATGTTAACACTACTAATACATAAGCTGTCACACGATATTTGGCATTTGGATTGTAACGTGACTCTAGCAATATTGAGACTAAATACTTAATTCTAATTTCCCCGTTGCCTGCACCTGACACCACATCACTTACGTTTAATGTTTAACAATTTTACGGTAGATTTACTAATGAATGACGCTTGTGAGCCTTGGCCTTGGCTTGGCCTTGCTTCCATATGCATTTATAAACGCTGTAACCAATAGTACATTGTAGGTATTACTCTGTAGGCCTTGTGAAAAGTTAGCTACTATTCTTGTTTCAGTGTTGTTCTTGTCCTCTTTTTGTATATTATTCTCTCTTTGTGTAGATTCATCTCTCTTTGTGTAGATTCATCTCTCTCAATGTGTAGTATGGTATGATGTTTTCGGAAACAGTTCCTGCAACTTGTGTTTCGATAACATTTACTCACTGTGTGATTTGGACACATGCAGTTATCAACTCTCTTATTTACAGGTTGTTGTTGGAACTTATCACAGTGATATATAATGAGATTCATTACAATATGCTCAATTAATATTTGAAATTTTGTTATCCTCTTTTACCACTGAATGAAATGCTTTAGGTTTAAACTGGTTAAGTTTACTAGGAACTGATGATTTCACTGGTGGCTTGCATGGATCTATTATTTCCATACTGCGGAATCTGTTCCCCAAAAATTCAGTAAGTTGTATCCATGTTGGTAAATCAGTTTGTGAACTCAATGTTTGTTCCCATAGTCTGTGTGACTCTGTGTCCATCTTTGCTACAACTAGGTAAACAATGAAAGTATCGCTGGGTTTTTTGTCTACTCCTATGCTCTGAAGTGATTACAAGCAAGACATAGTAGTGTCCAACATCTGTTTCAATGCATTTGCGGTTGCGATTACTTCTTTTGCTCAAATAACATTTTAAATTTTGCATTGCAATTGTATCGTTTGTTACTATATCGTTTCACCAGCTGCTTCCTAGCTTATTCATAGTTTTTATCAGTGATGCCAAAATTACGCAAAAGAATTTCCGGCTCTCCTTTCAAATTTGCCTTCATGTAATGCAGCTTTTACATATTTGACAAAGTTGTATTGTCATTAATAAGGGATACAAAAATATCATAAAAGCTCTGCCACTCTCATATCTGCGAGTAAATACAGGCAATTGAATGCGTGGTAGCGGTATCTCTTGTGGGTTTGTATACTCTTGTGTTCCCGTACTATTTGTTGTAGGTTTAGTTCTCTCATTCAAGGCAAAATTTAAAAAAGTTTTGTATGTAGTATATTGTTCATAAAATAAATCATAAGTATCTGTTGTAAAGCATGTGAGTGAGTTATGGGTAGTCTTGCGTAAACTAATAGTTTGTGACCCTCTCTGAAATCATACCAAATCTCCTCTTAAGTTTGTAATCTGGTCTTTATATAGGCTACAGTTAATCTATCTCTGGGCGATTTTCTGTAGTTAACTTCAGCCTTTTGCAGTCTCATATATTGTTCGTTTTGTATAATAAGTCTCTCGTTGGCCATTATTTCAGTTTGAAAATAGTTTTAATAGAAATAATAATAATGCGGGACTTTTGAATGCCTGTTTGAAATGTTTGAAAGCCTGTTTTCTCAACTAAATTTAATTTGTTTATGTGTCACAATTACTGAAATATTTCACGTCACTGCACTATGTCTATTACTCACGGTTTTACAAGTCCGTTTCAATAGTTCGATCTCCCTGGTTTCGGCACCATATTTAATTTTGAAAGATTAGGTTGTTTGTTGGCATTAAAAGTCTCATACAGATGTAACTTTGTTTATTAATACACATATCACACACATCTCATATGCCATAACACTATTATGTTTGTAACTAATTTCCAAATATAGTTTTTTAAGCACATGGAAAAATGTTATTTTGTGTCTTGTAGTGAAAAAACAAGCTATACGCGGGAATTCATGGCGGGGAACGCCCATGAAAAAATGTGACATATAGTTATCAGTTTTTTTTTCAGATGTAAGCTTAAATGTAATGACTTCCAACTTTATTAGACATGTTTATTAAAAAAAAGGTAAATAAAAACTATCTCCTTAAATAATTAAAGCGCGTAAATATCTTATTTCTACATTGTTTTAACGCATTTCTTATTTCAATGCATAATTATGTGCGTTGCCGGCACGACCGGCAGTGAATATGTCAATTACACTTTTGTTTACACAACTGTACCCAAAAGTATATCTATTAGGAAACGCTACATTGGTTTTTAAGAAGTTGATCTACGAGGAAAGTGTACCTACGAGGAATAATTCGTTTTATGCTGTACCGGCATATAAAAAAATACAACTCTTGCACCATGTTTCGCTTAGTTGCGGTGACTTCAGCAACATCCTCCTCTTTATTATTGCGGTTGTCCAAATATGGGAGTAGATTTCTTTAGATCGTCGTGTATCGTGTCGATTCCTTATAGAATTCAGCTTTTGGAGAATAAAATAAAATTTTCCCAAGTTTCCTACAAAACATGTGGCGTTTATTTTGTCATTGAACTAGGGATTAACAGAAGTACACGAAAATGGATTTGGACGGATTTTCTGAATCCCTTAAATCTGATATCGTATAACATACATAATACTGTATTTGTTTGTACTGTTACTTTAGCTATTCTCCAGTAATATAACTAACATAACTCCCCCACACCGATTTCGGTGACGGTGGCCGGTTTCATTGAAACCAGACCAGTTACGCAGGAGTAATTTTATAGTGCACGAGTGAGTGCACATGAGTACTCTATCTTCCTTTTCTCTCATAACCCGGTGGAACGGACAACCGACACGACTAGCGAGAGAACAGGTGCAGGTCCGACTTTTTACATGCCCATCCGACACATGGATCATCTTTCTTGTCAGACAATCAGGTGATCAGCCTGCATTGTCCTATCCAAACTTGGAACTAACATTTTTATTGTTTCAATGCGGGAATCGAACCCACGACGGAGCTAACATCTTCCGTGGTCTAGTGGTTAGAGCTCCTGTAGCTCTAGTAATATTTATATTTATATATAAATAATAAATATTTGAACCTATGAATCATATTTTGTAGTTAATTTATATATTATTGCCACTGCTTCTGAAAAAAATAAAGTAGGAAAAAATATTAACAGTTTTTGTTTCGACAAAAACCGCCCAATTTCTTTTTACACCTAATGCAACTCATATTAATGGCCCGTTTCAATAACCTATCTACCAATAACTATTTGTTAGAAACGTCAAATTTGTATCGCAAAAAACCGTCAAATGATTGAATGACGACGTTTTTAATAAATAGTTATCGAGAGATAGGCTATTGAAACGGGCTGTAAGACGAAGACTGTGGAAACCTTTGTAAGCAGTCAGATGAAAACCAAATATATCAAACCCTATCGCGTATTTATTGCGTTTCTGGACAGACAACAATATTATAACATAACAAAATTCTAAGCATACCGACCTTAGTCCCTGCATATCACGCTCATGTCGAATCGGTACTTCTGGGGAAACTCTACAAGTAAAGACTCGGTATTTAAAGCTCAAAAATATATGCGAGCAATGTGCAAAATAAAAAGAACTGACAGCTGTAAATCTTGCTTTATAAAACTAGAATTACCAACATTCCCCTGTTTGTATATCCTTATAACAATAATGTTTATAAAACGTAACTTAAACGACTATGATAGATTTAAAAGTCATAGAAACAAACATCGAATCTGTTATCCTCCGGCAAAAACAGCTTTGCTGAGTAAAAGCTATCTATGAATATCAATACAATTGTATAATAAATTACCAAAGGACATATTAGAGACAGGGACTTTACAAATATTTAAAAAGAGGGTCAAAGCAATATTAATTAGAAAAGCTTATTATAATATAAATTATTTTTTAATTGACTGAATGTTAAATAATGCACAAAAAATAGTATAGATAAGTAATTGTAATAAAAATATAAATGTAATTTATAATTTTAATGTAATAAAGTATAAATGCATAATGTATTAGAATCTTTATTATAATATAATCAATATTTGAAATGTGTAACTTATAATATTATGACAATAACATTTGCATGCCTCACACGGGTTAGAATAAGTTGTACCTCTATTAAAAGCTGTAACATCCATTTATAATATTAGGTCTTTACCTATGAAATTGCCGTTTTGTATGAAAAAATTTAAACTAATTTTTTTCATGTATTTTTATTTGTATTAATCGAAGTAATTACCCATGCAATCAATGCATCTTTGCTAACGCAGTGGCAGTTTATTGACGCCCTGCTTAAAGAAATCAGCTGGATGGGAGGCAACAAATTCTTTAAAGGCATTTTGTACTGCCTCTCGGGTATTGAATTTTATTCCCGCCGAGAAGTTATCCAAATTCTGGAAAAAATAGTAGTCTGTGGGCGCAAGGTCTGGTGAGTAGGGCGGATGACGGAGAGCTTCCAACCCCAGTTATTGCAACTTGGAGACCGTCTGCTGTGCAGTATGAGCAGCGGAAACGAGCGATTGAACAATGCTGGTTGGAGATGTGCCAGCTTCTCCACCATTGTGTGCAGTTCTTCACAGTACACATCTGCAGTAATACTCACCCCGTTTAGTAAGAAGCTGTGATAAATCACACCGGCGCTAGACTACCAAACAGTGACCATCACTTTTCTAGGGGTAAGTTTTCGTTTAGGGCATTGCTTAGGTGCTGAACCAGGATCCAACCAACTTGCGAGCGTTTGCGGTTATCAAACAGAATCCATTTTTCATCGCAGGTAACAATGCGGCTGAAAATTCCTTCATTTATGTGTCTGTTGAGCAGTGCAAGGCACGTCTCGACGCGTACTTCGCGCTGGCGATCATTGAGTTCGTGGGGCACCCATTTGTCAAGCTTTTTTACCTTGCCAATTTGACGCAAATGGACCAATATTGTTTTGGCGCTAACGTCGAAATCTGCTGCTAATTCAGCCGTAGATTGTGTATCATCAGCTTCCACAATCGCCTTTAATTCGTCATTGTCGACCAAAGTCTTCGGACGACCGCGAGGTTCATTTTTCAGGGAGGTTCATTTTTCAGGTCAAAATTTCCAGAACAGAAGCGAGCAAACCAATAACAGGTGGTGCGTTGGTTTGTAGTGTTAGCTCCGTAAACGTCGTTGATGTTGCGTGCCGCTTGTGTCGCGTTGCTGCCACGACGGTACTCATATTCCATAATTACTCGAATTTTAACGTGTCCATGATGACGAAAAACATTGAAATGCGATGAAAAACACTAATCAATAAACAAATGACTACTTTTGGAAAAAGAATTCCATGTTTTTATAATAAAATTTATTTGAAATTAGAATTCTTAGCCAAACAAAAATTATTTTGATTTGAAATGGCCAGTACTGCAGAACGGTAATTTCATAGGTAAAGACTTATTATATGTACATAATGTGCAAATAAATAATTTAATTCGATTTGATTATAACACGAGTCACTTACTGCTGGAGATTTTATGTCGTCTCAAATTGAAACTGTAAGCAAGTATAAGGAGATTACGGAGGTCCCCCCTCCATTTTCAGTAAATTATCCGTCGTAAGACCACATGACCCAATTGGTTCAAGTACTTAGCGTTTGCTTTTAGTTGGAATTTCCACATTAGCCTTATGTCCTTAGTTTCTGATTTCGATACAAAAGAATAAAGATATTTACTGAGATGCTTACCAAGGCTTACAGAAAATTGGTGTGTTACGCTTCGTGTTTTGACGAATTAAACTGGCGACGCACTTGTAGCTTCTGGACCTTTAGTCAAGAATCAAGATGCGTTCAATAATTTCGACGGCGAATTTCAAAAACAAAATGTATGGCATTGGACATAATTATGGCATCGCAAACGACATAATATCACTTAGCGATGACTTAATATTTCAAATTCCAAACATTTTTGATTTCGAACTTCGCCGTTGAAAATATCGAATGCATCTTGACTAAATTATCTATAAACTCTATTGTATCTGGCTGTAAATTTTCCATGTATTTTAAAATAAAATAAAGGCTTGGACCCTGGTGACTAAATAAATATGGAAAAGTAATAAGTAGATGTAATAATTAGCATTTTAATGGAACAGGGGCACAATATTATTTTGTATACTTCTTCAATTCGTTATTAAAAATTTAATAACATTGTTGTGTGTTATTTTATTTATCATAATTACATAAGCTTCTATATTTTTTATCAAAATAATATATATACAGTATCCAATTCTGATTGTCTGATCCTTCGTCCAATCCATTGCGTCAGATTAAATATATTTATCCTTTTTAGAGAACCTTTTTAAGAACCTTTTAAGATCACGCGAACTTTGATAAAAACGACGGGTTTCTTAAATTATTATTTACTAAGTAGGTACTATTTTATTAATATAGCTCCCCACACCGATGTCGGTGACGGTGGCCGGTTCCATTGAAACCAGGCCAGCTACGCAGGAGTTATTTAAAGTGCCCAAGTGTGTGCGCAGTACACAAGAGCACTCTCTCTTCCTTTACTCTTGAAACCTAGTGGGACGGATAACCGACACGACTGGCGAGAGATCAGGTGCAGTACCGACTTTTTACATGCCCATCCGACGCATAGATCATCTTTTTTATCAGACAATAAGGTGATCAGCTTGCATTGTCCTAAGCAATCTAGGAAACAACGTTTTTGTTGTTCCAACGCGAGAATCGAACCCACGACCTCCGAGTGCCATGCTCTAAGCCACTGGACCACGGAGGCTGTTTAATTTTAAAGTGAACATAATAATTATAATTATTTATTGATTTCTTAAATTTTTAAGCATAAATGTGATTAAAACAATATTCTACAATGTTTTGTATAACGATGAAAAAAAATTTTCAACAATTTATTATTTATTAAATATTTATAAAATCAAACAGACAGCAGTTATTAGTAGGGGGGTTAATGTATAACATCTGAAGCCCAATTCTCTAAACTATTTTCAATATAATCTCGGTTCGGTCAACGCGCTCACTCATTCCCAAACGCGTCATATCGTGCGCGGAGGCCAGCCTGAACATCTAAACGATATTTATTCGATAACAATTACGAGGTATCTGACATTTGACGTAACTTATTACTGCCTACTTTACCGATCGCTACACAAAACTTTACACGTAATAAGCTGTGTTTTAAGTGTATCACACATCATTCCAGTTACCATAGTAACTACGGTCTGATGATGATTAGAGGCATCACACTAGTTTGCTTGAACTATTACAGACGGCTAAAATACTATATATTGTCATAATACGTTAAATTGTAATATGTAATAAATCTTAAGATAAATATTAAAGTATCTTCGCCGTCTGTGACGCCCTTAAGACTGAAATCTATTCCACCTTTCTCCGTTATATTTTTCGATTAGAATTTGAGTGAACCAAAACCAAATCTTGAGAGTTGAGACCCATTGAAAATTTAATTACATATTGAAACATACCCTCGATACTTACGGAGGTCTAGATCGAGAAACATTTTCAATCAATTTTTAAGCATTTCTTTATGCTACCAGGGGCAAAGAAACAGAGGGATCACCTGATGTTAAGTATCCGCCGTCCATGGACGCATGTTACCTATCACCAAAAACCTTAATCCTACTCCCTCACTGATAAAAAGAACCGGAACTCCTTTCGAAAAGATCAACGTTATGTTTAACGTCAATTTTCTACAAAACCATGGTATCGTTTCTACTTTAATCAAACTGGCCTTAATTATATGGCTATCGGGCTTAATTCCTGGAAATCCCCCTAATTCCTGAAAAAAGAAAAAAAGTGTATTTTCGTAGGTATTTCTTACTGTGATTTAAAAAAATAAGTTTTTAATGTTGTACTTGTACCTAATTAGTTTATTATTATGATAATAAATACAGTAAAAGAGCGCTCGGTTGCGGTTCGAAATGCAGATATTTTATCTTCGGACACAGCCGTCTTATTATATTTTTGAGCTAGGCTAGATGACTGTTTATTTTATTGCATAAATGAATAGTACTCTTAAATATGAGTAACTTCTCTGAAGAAACAGTATATCAAAAGTCAATATTTTCAAAGGTACAGATATCGTTTTAGTATACAAAATTTTGCAAGTTTCATGAAAACGCTCCATACTAAAGTCGTACCTAGCTGTGACGACACGCCTAGGTAAAAGTGTATGAAGTATAAGGCCGCAGGAACATAATATTTGTAAATATCTCCAATATTTGTGTTTTTGAGTACTACTTACTTACCGTAATTAATGTTTATGTATATAAACTAACTATGTAGGTTTTGTTTACTAACTTAGCAAATAAAAACAATTTTGTACTTTTAGATGTACCTAATAATAAACCATAAAATATTATATTTTTTACATTAACCAAGTAGTAATGCCGACTAATGCCTCAATATTTCTGAGTTTATTAATGAAACTAAATATGTTAGATGTAGTCATCTCCCCTGTAGTCATATTTTCGTGTGTGCTACGAGGGCGGGTCAATAAGTCCGTGACTTTTGGAATAAAACACAGATTTTTTGATAAATAAATCATTCTATTTTTCAACGTAGTCCCCCTTGAGCTCTATACACTTTGTCCAACGCTTCTCCAATTTTTTTATCCCTTCCAAAAAATATGATTTGTCGAGGTCCTCAAAATTGGCCTTTGTTTGCGAGATGACTTCATCATTGGAGTCAAATCTTTTTCCACCGAGCCATTTTTTCAGGTTTGGGAACAAGAAGTAGTCACTCGGAGCCAAATCTGGAGAATAGGGTGGATGTGGGAGCAATTCATAGCCCAATTCATGGATTTTTGCCATGACAACTGCACATGTGTGCACCCTTGCATTGTCTTGGTGAAAAAGAACTTTTTTCTTGGCCAAATGAGGTCGGTTTTTTTTCAAATCCTCATTGAAGCGGTCCAATAAGTTGGCATAATATTCCCCATTAATTGTTCTTCCCTTTTGAAGATAGTCAATGTGGATTATCCCACGTGCATCCCAAAAAACAGTCGCCATAACTTTATTGGCTGACAAACCCACCTTGGCCTTCTTTGGCGCCGATTCACCCTTAGAAACCCACTGTTTTGACTGTTGTTTGGTCTCTGGTGTGTTGTAATGGATCCATGTTTCGTCCACGGTTACAAAACGGCGCAAAAACTCCTCCATATTGTGATTAAACAACGCCAAACCTTCCTGTGAAGTTGTTACACGATTGCGTTTGTGGTCGACTGTGAGCAAACGCGGCACCCATCTTGCGGAAAACTTTCTCATGCCCAAGTGATCATTCAAAATTGAAACCACTGAGCCATGCGAGATGCCTATGGCTTCCACAATCTCTTGAACTTTCAATCTTCGGTCGGCCAACACCATATCGTGAATTTTTTCGATTGTTTCGGGTGTAGAGACCTCAACTGGGCGTCCAGGACGTTCGGCATCTTCAGTGCTTGTACAGCCACAACGAAATTCAGTAAACCACTTTTTTACCATTGAAATCGATGGTGCAGAGTCCCCATAGTATTTATCAAGCTTAGTCTTGGTCTCGGTAATGGTTTTTTTTCGCAAAAAATAATGCTTAATAAGCACACGAAATTTTTTTCCATTGTTTCCTTAAGTTACTGGATAGTCTGATAAAGATAGCTGTAAAACACAAACTAACTGACGCAGCAAGTTCAAATTTTGATAGGAGTCAACTGACAGATGCCTGTTGACAGGAGTAGTGTTGCTTTTTCAGTAAGGAGGTTAGAAATTCAAAAAGTCACGGACTTATTGACCCGCCTTAGTATTTCGACACATGTTACTACATGCACTGTTTTTTTATGAATAAATAAATTTTAATATATAAATTCCTAAACCTGACAGCAGTATTATACCCTACCTATATTCCTTAGAGATTACTATGGACAGTTACAATAAATTCATTAGGTCCGACGGTACCTTCGGTTTTATTAATTACTCAATATTGAATATCAGCCGTTTATTTAGGCCCTGATCCGTAATTTAATTAAAATTAAACAAACATGATAAGGCTATTTCTGTGTGATTTGTTAATGATTATGAAAACTTAGTGTTTTCTTTTGAAATTCGATGCTGTGATGATAGCCAGGTACAACATTGACATAGTTTCTGGTTGACCAGTTCGATAACATCTTTCTTTGCACTAGAACACCTCAAAATATTTAAACGCAATAGAAGTGACCGCAACACCTGCGGACGTGGTTGAACTACATGATTCAACGGCGGTGTTAAGCGATTTTCATCTTATGCCTGTGCCTCGTCGAGCGATAACTTGTTCAACACTACGAGAGTTGAAATTTGCTGCTCATTGCAAGTATAAGTTGGAAATTATTGCAAGAGTTCATAATTATATTCTGTACACTAATATTATAAAACGGAATGATTTGTTAGCTTACATTTAATGGGCTCTGAAACTACTGGACCGATTTTGATGAAATTTGACACCATCCACGGGGAAGGACATTTACGCACATTTTTACTCCCGATAAAATAGGTACAGTTTCAGTGGGATACTGTATTAACGACGGCGGACTTCTAGTTTATTCAGTTCTTAATTTTTTTATTATGGAACAATACTGGTGACAACACCCGCAGCACCACAGGAGCTGCAAGTGCTGTTCATGTGCTGAAGCTTGAGTTCTTCCATTATAAAATGGTTTCAAAATACTTAACCAAGTAATAATAGCTCCCCAAACTGATTTCGGTGACGGTGGCCGGTTTCATTGAAACCAAGCCAGCTACGCAGAAGATATTTTGTAGCGCCCTTGTGTACTGCGCACATAGCACAGTACACCAGAGCATTCTGTCTTCATTTACTCTCGAAACCTAGTGGGACGGATAAACGACAAAACTGGCAAGAGATCAGGCGCAGGTCCGACCTTTTACATGCCCGTCCGACGCATGGATTATCTTTCTTGTCAGACAATCGGATGATCAGTCTGCATTGTCCTGACCAAACTTGGAAACAAATTTTTTTGTTGTTCCAACGCGGGAATCGAATCTACGACCTCGGAGTAGACAGCCAAGCTCTAATCCACTGGAAGAATAAAATCCACACGAAGGCTGTTTAACCAAACCCATGACAGCGACGTGGTTTTATTGTATACAAATGGAATGTGAAATTTGCAACAGTTTAACGACATTGTATGCAAACGCTTATGTTGCGAGCACGTAAGCAAAACTCTATCCGACGACGGTTTAAAAACAATTACGCGGTACAAAAATTCCCATTTCGCTTACGAAGTTGGAGCTAAATGTCTGGCTGTAAAATTTTAAACCCGAATACAAAGCAATGATGCAAGTTAAATTGCACAAATTGTATATCAACTGTTTCGTTTATGGTGGTTCACAGTAGCAAGGCGTCTATACAACTCGGCATATTATTGGCTTCCCTTATTTACTACTTACTGGCTTTTGGCCGCGGCGCGGATTTGTTTTGATCTAGAGTCTAAGCTTCTACGATACCAAATTTCATCGATATATCTAAGTATCTTGAGAGAGTAACAACAATCCATCTATCAATCCATCCACCCTTAAAACTTTCATATTATGTCATTACATAATATGAAATTGGCGTTTAGAATAGGAGGAACATAACGTCGATTTTTTTTTAAATTAAATATATATTTAATCAAAGTATGTACCATTGCTATCTATGCATTTTTGCCCTCTCATAAGTAGTTCAATGATTCCTTTACTAAAAAAACCATTCGGACAGGAATCAATAAAATCTTTGAAGGCACTTTGGACTGCCCCATCGGAGTTGAATTTTTCTCCTTGCAAGATGTTATCCAAATTACCAAAAAATGGTAATCTGTTAAAAATCAGGTAAAAGCAGCAGTGGCCTAGAGCGAATGACCAACTTCGGTTGTTCATCAGCTAGCTTTTCCATCATGATTTGCAGTTGCTGGTAATAGACATCTGCCGTAATCGTCTGGCCAGATTTAAGAAAGCTGTAGTGAACGACACCGGCCGTAGTCCATCAAACGCTCACAAGTAACTTTTTTTTGAGTCAATTTTCGCTTGGGGTAGGTTTTGGCTGGTTCGCCAGGGTTAAGCCATTGCGATGAGCGTTTCCGATTGTCGTACAGGATCCACTTTTAATCATAGGTGATTTAGGTGGTTTTAAATCGAATCATTAGGTGAATGATTCGATTTAAAATCCCTTCATTATTGTGCCGGTTGAGTAATGTAACGCAGCAGTCGATGCGCGTTTGTCGGTTTGCTGCACTCAATTCATGAGGTACCTTTACCTTTACTTTTTGTACCTTTCAAGCTTTTTCACCTTCCCAATTTGCTTCAATTGGATTAAAACAGTTTTATCACTAACACCGCAGCCTGCAGCTAACTCGGACGTGGTTTGCGATGGATCCGCTCCCACAATAGCCTTCAATTCTTTACTATCAACTTTGGTCTCCGGGCGTCCTAGGGGCTTGTTCTGCAGGTCGTAATTTCCAGACCTAAGACGTTAGAACCAAAAACGCACAGTGTTTTCTTTTGCGTTACCGCCGCCATTAATCCTTCGAGCCGTTTCTGCAGCACTGATGCCACGGTAGAACTCGTACTCGAAAGTAATACGATATTTTAAGTTTTCTATTTGGTAAACAGTGTGACGCAAAGAATAAACCAAAAGAGAAAAAAACAAATGAATTACGGTTTTCAAAACACAAATGCATGAGTCAATAGCGGTATAAATTTTAAAATTGGAATTCCTAACCAAAGAAGATATATTTGGGATCAAAACGCCAATTTCATATGTAAGGACCTAATATTCATATTAGTAAGTAGGATCTATAATAATTTATAATATCAATTAAAGGTTAAAGTTATAAAATACAATTCGGGCGGCTTCGGGCTTACCATATCTCGGAACTCACGCTTCGCCACCGATGGTTTACTGTCACAGTTTTGCCAACGTCATGCGGACAATATGGTTAAAGTAGGTCCGATTGAGATTCTATTCTTATGTCGAAGTTCCCCTATTTCATTTTGGAAGTTCCTTGGTTGATCCCTTTTGAGTTAGACCGGCCAGTCGTGGGGGTGTCCTGTGTTAGTCAGATCCGGGACACTCCCCTTCATAGCAGCTGATAGCAACCCGCAGGTGGGTTTATTGGGTAAAGTACCAGCGACAGCACCGGGAGCCCCTCATATCCTCGGGAGGCCCATCCCAGGGAAAGCGTAATGGCCTTTCCCTTGCCAGATCCATTCGATATTTCGATAAGGATTATCGAATTTCGATATTTATTATTGTGTGTTCCTGGGTCATAGATGTGTATTAAATATGTGTATAATATAATAAAAATCTTAAATATATATAGTATAAAAGTATAAAATATACTTCCCGTTTTCTGGTACCTGTAACACAAGTTCTTCGGATACTTAGCACGGGGCCAGATTGACGTGGTGTGAAGCGTCAATAGATATTATTATTATTATATACCACACTAGCTTTTGCCCGCAGCATCGCCCGCGTGGGAGTACTCGTTCGAAGCAAAAAACTTCTATCGCAAATATACCTGCAATATATATAATACAGAGTAAAAATATATACTTTATAATACATTTTCACACGTACATTTTAATTTTAAGATATCTCCTAGATAAGGATTAGGTAATATTGTATCCGTCAAATAATTTCTGAAAATACCACATTATTTCTGATATTTTTTTTAAGCTTAGAATGGGTATAGTAACCTATCCTTAAAATATAGACATAATATATATGCTATTGCGGAGTTTTTATAGACCTATAAAAGAGAAACAATCCCACCATCGTTTTCCCACCACGCAGCGTTTTCGATAAAAGTCCCAGGCGGCGACTAAAAGTTGATTTTTCCGACACAATCATAAATCAAACAATTTCCATAAAACCTTAGCAAATTATTATCGACGTAAACCTTCCTAAGAAACCACTCTGTCGGTAAATGTAAACGGCATAAAAATCTTTTTAGTAGTTTTGAGGTTATCGCGAACATGCAGACAGACAGACTCGGCGGGGCACTTAATCTTATGTTCGTCTCCTGGTTCTAAGCTATTTCCCCACTAATTTTCAGCCAAATCGGTTTAGCCGTTCGGTCATCGGTTTCAATTTATTGAACAATAGGTTAGATTATAATAATTAATCAATTATCCCCCGAGTTTGATGTGTAATATTATTGCTTTTTTTTTGTTCCTATGTTCATAAAACCTATTTATTGTAAGTTGTACAACTTACAATTTACTACTTAAATACGTCGATTTTTTGAACCCTCAAACTTGGGTTCGGATAACAAGTTAAACAAAATGTTCAGTATATTATATTCCCAGTAGCAGACTTATTAAAAATGCAAATATATACATATGCAATCAAAACTTTGCATTTTTAATTATATATATATATATATATATATATATATATATATATATACTGACGCACACAGCAGAAGCATGTCACGCACACAGCAGAAGCATGTCGTCCGCGTAACTAATGTTGTTAATACTAACGCCATCTATATAACAACCGACTCTAGTGCTGCTGAGCTCGCCATTGAGCTCGTTGATATATAATATATTAAAAAGAGTTAGTGAGCTCGATCCCCCCTGTTAAACACCGCACTCCAAAAGATACGTATATATTATATTATATACAAAAGATACGGATATATATATATATATATATATATATATATATATATATATATATATATATGCTGACGCACACAGCAGAAGCATGTCGTCCGCGTAACTAATGTTGTTAATACTAACGCCATCTATATAACAACCGACTCTAGTGCTGCTGAGCTCGCCATTGAGCTCGTTGATATATAATATATTAAAAAGAGTTAGTGAGCTCGATCCCCCCTGTTAAACACCGCACTCCAAAAGATACGTATATATTATATTATATACAAAAGATACGGATATATATATATATATATATATGCTGACGCACACAGCAGAAGCATGTCGTCCGCGTAACTAATGTTGTTAATACTAACGCCATCTATATAACAACCGACTCTAGTGCTGCTGAGCTCGCCATTGAGTTCGTTGATATATAATATATTAAAAAGAGTTAGTGAGCTCGATCCCCCCTGTTAAACACCGCACTCCAAAAGATACGTATATATTATATTATATACAAAAGATACGGATATATATATATATATATATATAACTATATATATATAAGATATATAAGATAACTTAAACTAAACTAAACAAAAAGCTAGGAGACCGTCTTTAACGTCGACCAATTGTTCAAAACTCCAAGTGTCTATTTATCTGCACTACGCGTATCTGACATTAGTACTCGAAATTACTCATATCTTATTTGGCGCCATAACGCGTTATGTAACGTAGTGGTAATATTGTTTAGTGGAACTTTTATCCTCCAACCTCTTAAGTCAGGGGATGAAAATTTGTAAGAGACTTACCTATGCAAATTTTTACTCCAGAGGTCTGAAAATTGATGTAGGGATATGGCTAGTTATGCGGCTTGGCCGTTTCGTTCCTACAAGAATAGTATATCAGAAAAACAGTCCGTAAATTTTTTCACCTTACGCCCAAGCGAATGTAGTCAAATGGCCAGGCCACATATTTTGACTAAGGTGTAGGAGTTTGTGAAGTTAGGCTTGTAGAGTTAAGGCGAAGAATTAGAAGTTCGGTAGACTCAGATGCTGGGTTTTACATGAGATATGATAGCTTTTGACAGTACGAGTCATATGGTATCGTCTTGGTATCACATTACATGAAAATAGTTTTGGCGGGATAGTAATAATCTCGATGTCCTGTCGGCTTACCATGACCCTTCGTCTTAAATGTGACATGGGAGACTGTAATCCTTTATCCGATCTAGTTATTTTTTCGAAGGCTTTCGCGGGGTCGGACGGTTACTTGTGTTCAGAATCAAATGATAAGACAGTGTTTAATGTCTATTTAGAATTTATTTTACATTTTTACATTTAAAAAATTAAGTAATGATTGCCATATTACTTTCGATTCACATAAAATTTTGCTCTGCTCGCTGAAGTGACAAAGAAATATGTAAGTCTATTTTTATGGAATGGACCAGAAACGAGCAGACGGATCGCTTGATAGAAAGCAGTTACTGCCGCCCATGGTCATCCGCTATATCTGCAGATACAAGTGCGTTCCCGGTTCCGGAGGCCTCCAGGACCTCTTACCTAAACATATTGTAATAAAACTATAATACCTATTTTTAGCATGTTCTAAACTGCCTGTTAGCCAGCCATTAATACGATACTATAATAAGCGTAGAATACCTATTTTTGCGTGTTTCCTAGATTTATCTAAAGCTTTTGAATTGGTTTCCTATGATATACTAAGGAAAAAGCTTGAAAACCTACATTTACCTACAGATCTAATAAAAATCTTTAAATACTGGTATGGAAATCAAGTCAACTGTGTCAGATGGGACAGTGCATTGTCTGCGCCGTATCTTTTGGAGTGCGGTGTTTAACAGGGGGGATCGAGCTCACTAACTCTTTTTAATATATTATATATCAACGAGCTCAATGGCGAGCTCAGCAGCACTAGAGTCGGTTGTTATATAGATGGCGTTAGTATTAACAACATTAGTTACGCGGACGACATGCTTCTGCTGTGTGCGTCAGTGTGTGGGCTTAGGAGGCTGATAGCCATGTGTGTAGCATATGCTTCAGCACATGGACTATCCTACAATTAAAAAAAATGTGGACATGGTCTCTAAGGACGGAAGTAAACGCAGGTCTGATGTACCTTCAGTATCTATTAATAACTGCCTGTTACAGAGGGTACAGAAATTAAAATATTTAGTAGTATATTTAGTAGTATAGTACTTATGCTGACTTCCGACCTCAAGGATGATGACGACATAGAAAGAGAACGAAGGGCGTTGTCGATTCGTGTGAATATGTTGGTCCGCAGATTTTCTCGATGTTCACGGGTGGTCAAAATTACTCTTTTCAGAACGTTTTGTACCACTTTCTACACGTGCACCCTGTAAGCCTTATACACGCTTAGAGCCTATAGTTCCCTTCGCATACGGTTTAATAATGCGTTCAGGATGCTGTTGGGCTGCTGCAGTGCATCAGTGATGTTTGCAGAAGCACGAGTGGATTACTTTTACGCTACCATGCGCAAAAGATGTGCATCTCTGGAGCGCAGGGTGAGGGGAAGCACCAAGAGCATTCTGACCATGGTTGCGATTTGGCTTAACTGCCCTTACGTTCGTCACTGCTGCGCTATATGTAACGGCATGGTGCAGAAGTGATGCATGTAATTAACAAAATAGTTCTATTATCAAATTTCTTTATTAACCTTTAAATTACAACATACATTATAAGTTTTACTAACCATTAATCAATATGAGTCTATGTAACTTTAATAAATGAATAGTTCATTCATTCATTCATTAAACAGTAGGTAAGTAGTATTTATAAACTCTTCCTTTTTAACCATCGCATAAAGTAACCCAAAACTGTAATATTCTTCGGTGATATCTAATCACCTCACGCTTAATCTCATCCGCTTTATTACAGCGATGAAACGGATATTCTTAGTTATAAAAGCTCGGTGATCGATCGTCGTATTGTCTCAGTTCGCAATAAATTCCCGTAACTTCCGAGCCAGTGGTCGTCCGATAATGAAGTGCGGAAGACATCGGTTCAGTGCAACCGGACAAAATCGGATGAAACCGGACAGGAGCGGACGAAACCGGACGAAGCGGGCAGCCGGATGCCGGTGTCGCACGATAATATATTACGAGGAAACTGTTAGCGTATCACGTAAGAAATAGCTGGTTTTATGCGGTTAAGACTAACCTAAGCCGTGTTAATGTCATTTCACACCAAGACACGACGCGACGCGGCGTTTCATTTTTAAGATATCAATTCAAAATTGAACTTTATTCACTACACAATACTAAATAACTTTATTCACTAAATAATACAAAATACAAGTTGCAATTGCATTTAATTCACATTCAATTTTTAATCAATATCTTAAAAATACAACGCCGCGTCATTTCGTGTCGCATCTCGGTGTGAGCTGACCCTTAGGTTTTTTGTTTTAATTTCTGCTATTGGTTGCAAGGGCTTTTATGAGTTGTATGGTTTTACTAGAACGAACAATGAAAAACCGGAAATCTTAACAGTGGTTTATAATAGGTATCTAGGTAGGTGCTATCTAAAATAGGTACTTTAATAACATACTTTGGTCAAAGCTAAGCCACACAAACACATTAAAACTACGACTAATTATTCATTCATACGACGATAATGCGAACATATCAACGAGCACTTCGCACAATAAAGTTTCATATTGTACAAAGGATTACCATAGTATTTACGGAACAATGCGGCTCATTAAAACGGAGTGGCCACGCTCACCGCTTACATGGATTAGCCTTAAATATCATTTGGCCGCAAACCAAATTCTCTAATCGGACTTCGATTTGATTATTCATTTCGGTTGTATGTGACTTTTATTGTTTTAAAAGTCAATAAATAATTTGGTAAGCAAATATTATGTACAAAATAATAATTTGTGAAATAAATCATAAGATTTATTTTAGAATATTAGATTATTCTAATGATTTCATCTTTTAGCTTCTAGGGAAATAATGAGCGATAAGGCCAGCACAGTTGTTCTCGAAAAGCTCAAAATAATTAAAGATCCGTCGAATTGCGCTAGGCCGGCTAAATAGAGAAAGAAATTAAGTATTTTATTAAAAACGTAAACCCGACAGCGTTAATTAAACATTGGCTAATGTTACCCGGGATATTATAACGAATTTTCTAGTCATCCGATTCCATTCATAGAAATCAAACTCGTCCGAATTTTATGAGTAAGGTGTGAGTAGCTAAAGGCTGTTCGGTGGAACAAACATACATACATGCTTACATAGACTGCCAAAATCATTTCATCACCCTTCCTTTTGACTTCGCCATAGTCGGGTAAAAATACACAGCAATTTTCGTATAATAGATGAAATAGCGTCTATAGGAAAACTCATAGAGTGAAGTTTCGATGGCCCATTAAGTCCAGTCACGTAAGGCTAACACAAACTTGTGCAAACTATCGTATTGAGATTTCAATTTAGGGTTTATGTGGTTGGGCATAAGGGCCTCTAATCCTTCCAACATTAAAGAGGTAAAACTTTTTAATTGAGTTTGTTTTCATCACGCAGTTTATCTATAAAGTTTTATCATTGTTACAGATAAAGCACACCCAATATAATATTATTATGTACTTTCATAATAATAATAATTGACAATAGTTGTAGGCGCCGAGCCCCGGTGGTACGAGACATACCAGGTAACCAGATACCACAAAGCAAATCTGTTGCTATCATTGTTTTTGTGTTTCCAGTTGCAATAATTATATCCATCCACACATCTGAATCTTTAGCCAAGTTGCTATCGCTAATTACGACGAAAAAGTCGTAAGTGTGACATAGCGATCGCTTGTCAATTAGCGATGCTTACGTCTAATCCCATAATTTTTATTTTTAAAGTTCGCGGTTGTAAATAGACATAAAAAAATGTAATCTGACTCAATAACAACTACAAGATCTCATATTGTGTGACATTTTTGAACAGTTTTTTAATAATAGCTCCCCACACCGATTTCGGTGACGGTTATTGAAACCAGGCCAGCTACGCCGGAGTTATTCTATAGTGCCCAAGTGTGTGCACAGTATACAAGAGCACTCTCTTTTCCTTTACTCTCGAAACCCAGTGGGACGGACAGACGGACACGACTGGCAAGAGATCAGGCGCAGGTCCGACTTTTTACATGCCCATCCGACGCATGGATCATCTATCTTGTCAGACAATCAGGTGATCAGCCTGCATTGTCCTAACCAAACTTGGAAGCAACATTTTTTGTTATTCCAATGCGGGGAGCGAACCCACGAGTCGAGAGCCAAGCTCTAAACCACTGGACCACGGAGGCTGTTAAACAGTTTAAATTTTTAAACAGTTTTTTATTACAGTATCATACCTAAATTACATATTGTTAATAATATACTGACATAATTTTTGCTTTTGCAATCAAAGTTCTTTTTGCTCAGAACAAATAAAAAAGTGAAGACGAGTTCTACGAACCACACAACAAGGCCGGTCTAAACTATGCCTTGCCGTGTATTTCGTGTGTGTACACAGTGTCACGCACACACGTGCAACGAAACTACGCCTTACCTTGTAAGGCGAGATGTCACGGTGTGTGGTTTTTATGTATGTACCTAGTGCGTAGCTACTACACGTGCACTACATACATAAAAAACCGGCCTCGGTTTTTTTTTAACAAGGCTCGGTCTTCAGTTTTTTCCTTGGTCTACGAACATAATTTTCTCAGACGTCGCTTATCGCGACGTATTTTCAACGAGAAAATCTAAGAGCCCTATTGCATAGAAATAATAGAATAGAATCGAACGATAATTTGACGTGAAAATAGCTTCTAGCTTGTTTTGCTGATAAAAGCAAAGAAAATTGAATACGCTGACACGTTAAATAATAGGTTTTCAAGAGAATGTCAAATTGTCGGGAAAAGAACAAGCAGAGCTGATAAAACGCTGTATTTATTAAAATATTATTGAGAAAAATTAAAATACAAGACAAAAATAGAAATACGTGAATATTGCAAATAATTATTTTTTGTATTGCAGGTGCTTTTGTAGGTCACAAATTTTTAAGTTTTTTTTGTATACCTGTAACAATAGTATGAATTGTGCTTGGCACGCCAATAAATGACGTAATATTATTATTATCGTAACGTGATTTACCTTGCACCGTGCACAGTTCGGTTACCGTGGGACGAAATTATTTCGGCGTGAGCAATAGTACCCCCTAACTTTTTCAGGTTGTTAGTGAACTAAGATTTCAAATTTCAAAAGACAGGTTGTTAATAATTATTATTTTTATTGTTTAATTTATTTAGTCTCGTTGATTTTGTTTTTAATTTTCATCATTTACTTATATAGATTACTGGCACATTCTATTTTATTTTTTAATATTTTTCAAATTTAGAAGACTAATGTCAATTTTTTTTGATATTGAACACATTAATTTTTGTAAAGCATTCGACCTAATTAATAAACCTTACTATTTGAAGAACTATTATTATTTGAAACCGTATGAAACTTTCAAAAACCCAGATATACCTTCTGTCCTGAAGACAGGTTTCAGGTTACTAAGACCGGATGCCATTTACAATATATCTTTGGCCAAGACGAGCTCTATCAGTGCGTCCCTTTCTATGTAACAGTTCGGTGACAAGTGAAATGGAATTGTATACTGTGGTCCAGTTTACTAACAATTCAAACAATTTCTCAAATTCTGTCCACAAACTAAGCTAGAGCGATTCAAATCTAGGTTTAGGATGCGTCCTAAATTCGATGCGATTCAATCGCTCTAGCTAATCATTAGCACACTAGAGATAGAAAATAGTAACTTAAAATAGCTTCTACTAGCTTTTTGCTGACTAATATCAAATTCTCCTGATTTAAGCAAGGTGTTAATGGTACCTTAACCCAACACAAAACACGAATAAATTACTATCTAATAGCAATTGGATCATCATCATTGAGAAAAAATATGGTTCTCTGTTTAGTCGGTTTCCGGATGATAGTTTTACGTGATAACATCATCACAAGCCGAACGCTTAGGCCGATCGTGCCTCTCTATGGCTTGTTCCGCGCTCTCGCTTGCACGCTCGGCTCAGGCGGAACGTGACCTTAAACGTAACAATCAGGCGGAACGTGACAATATTTCGTGCGTGTTACTGGCGTCCATCGATTTATAAGACGTTATCACGTTAAAAAAAACTTTTGTAATCACAAATTTTTGTATCTTCAATGAACTAATATTTCAAAATATTTAAATTTTTCAGATATTTACTTTACGGCCACTCACGGCACGGTGCAGGCTGTGGTGAGGATTGTGTGCATATGTGACACGGCCAGCGATTGCAGCCATCGGTCCATTTACACCGAGCCTTAGATTTTTACCCAAGCACGACATAAACTTTGCTTTCGCTTAGTATGACATGGGGTAATCTTTATTCCCGTGGTGCTTCCCCTTTGGTTCTTTGACTTTTTGATCATTGTGACTTTGCGCTGTCTCCCACTTTGCTTGGGGAGGGAATTTGGAATTCTTCCTGCTCATCCAAACTTTCTTTGGTTGCTTTTTGCCGCTGGCGATCCTGGCTCACAGAAGTTGCAACGGTGAAAATGTGTTGTGGGCCAATGCCCGTTAAAAATACCCGACCACGGCGAAGCGGCGAAAGGCGGCGACTCTTGAAATTCTACGCACAAATTAACAGTATTATAAAATCCGGACAGCCCTAGAATAATAAGTCAATACTTTCATTGGACTCATTACGATGATGAGACCACGGTTGTCGCTCCCTCTGATTGTGTACGTTATATTACTCTGTGAACATGTTTTATGGATTTTACTGGAGCCATCGATGTTTAACGTAAAATAGATCCTACTAATATTATAAATGTAAAAGTTGTGAGGATCGATGGAGTTTGTTACTCTTTCACGCAAAAACTAGGTACGGAACGGATTTTTATGAAATTTGGTATGGTAGCCTCAGCTCTGGATTAACGCATAGGATACCTTTTTGCCCCGAAAAAGTACAGTGCTACCGTGGGATATTGTAATTACGCGGGTGGAGCTGCGTGCAAAAGTTCTATTAAAAATTGGAAATTAAATTGAAAACAAAATTTTGTTGTTCCAACGCGGGGATCGAATCCACGAACTCCGGAGTCGAGAGCCAAACTCTAAACCACTGGACTACGGATGCATCTCTTAAAGAATAATACCTATACCCAAGGCGAAGCTTGAAATTTTGCACACATTTTTCTCATATAACGTAGGCATCCACCAAGGAAGGATTTTTGAAAATTCAACCACTCAGGGGGTTTTTTTTTTCATTTATTATAAAGAGGCCTTTGGGCTCTGTCAGCCTCATCGTACATTCACTTTATTAAGTACATAAATATTCTATTGAGCTCTTAATTTTAAACAATTATTAACAAATGGAACTATGGTCTGAAAATGTCAATGGTCAGTATGCGGCAATCTTATAAAACTAAACATTAAACCTGCATGATACAAATTAACTTTTAAAAACTGAAACAATTTTAATCTAAAGGCTTTATACCGAACACACTCCATGAACATAATATGATGGACATCCTCGGTAACACCACGTATTAAGTTTGTATGAAACTTTTTATTCTTTGGACATATTTGCATGATATTTCGTATGAATTGATTACGAAAAAATTATGAGTTATGTATTTCGGCGTTTTCTAAAATTTAGCCCCTAGGAGGGTAAAATAATGGATGAAAGTTTTAAATTACTATAAAGATATCGTTTAAAAACTAATTTCATGCGGGCGAAGCCGCGTACTCCTGCTAGTTATATTTATAAAGAGCAACCGAATTTTTTACTTAGTTTAATTTTGATTAATTTTCGTGTGTCTTTTATATGAAACATCGATGTTCGAACCATCTCTATGGATTCGAGCAGATGGCATGTTTTATCACATCTCCAGCGAAATTGTCACTCGCCTACTTACTCGGCTATTTTGTTAACATTCATTTGAATCAAAAAATAGTGGCATGATTTTTATTCACTTCAAAGATGAAAAACATCTTGGCTAAGAATTATCCGAGAGTGGACAGGGATAAAGTGTGTAGAAGAAATTTTCACTTAAGCTTGACTGCCAACCTTCAGTGATTGGACAGGTATTTGAAGAAGAAGAAGATTTATACTAAGACAATTACTGCACTGGAATATATGAATAACTACACCTACAGCTACAACCTACACCTACACTTACTTCTATACGTACACCTTTTGGAACCTATTTTCTCACCGTTTAAAGCTTCCTTGGACCTCCACAATTATTTCAAGACCAAAATAAGCCAAATCGGTCGAGCCGGTTTTTGAGTTTTAGCGAAACATTGGAATTGCAATCTATTTTTATAGAATTATCTAAAAGAAAGAATAATAAGTAACTATTTTAATTCACAATATTATTAAAATGTAATTTTAACCCTTTCTGGGTATGTACGAATAATAAAACTTTCTTTCTGAGCGAACAGAATCACCGTTATATTTCACTAGCTGGTGCTTACGTAGTACGTACGTAGAGCTATTAATGGAAACGGAACTCTTTTTCCAAACGTAATCCTAACATAAAAGTAGCTTAAGTTCATCAGCTTTCTGCCTATGAAAGTCCAGTGAAAATCGCTCCACCCGTTTCAGAGATTAGCCGGAACAAACAAACTGACACACAGGCAAACATTTGAAAATACGATATTTTGGTGTAGGTTACCGATTTCGGTGACAGGGGCAATAAACGCAGGAGTTATTTTATAGTGCCCAAGTGTGTGCGCAGTATACAAGAGCACTCTCTCCTACTTTACTCTCGCAACCCGGTGGGATGATGACCGATACGACTAGCGAGTGATCAAGTTCAGGACCCACTTTTTACATGCCCATCCGACGCATGGATCATCTTTCTTGTCAGACAATCGGGTGATCAGCCTGCATTGTCCTAACCAAACTTGGAAACAACATTTTTTGATGTTCCAACGTGGGAATCGAACCCACTACCTCTGAGTCGAGAGCCAAGCTCAAACCACTGGACCACGGAGGCTGCTTATGACCAGTAAGATTTTATGCAACATATTATATAATGCAATCAACCCACAACCTAACCCGCTGATCGTAGTGACCTGAAACTTGGAGGGTGAGTTCTTTATATAACGTAAGCATCCGTTTAGGAAGCATTTCCAAAATTCCACCCGTAAGAGGGTGAAAAAGGAGGACAAAGTTTGTATAGTCCAATCTACTTCAAAGTTTGCATAATACATTTTATTACAACCATTCCCTACTTCTTCGCGGACGAAGAATCTTGTATAGAAGATAACATTTTACCGAATGACATTTTCGCTTGTATTGCGTTTCCTTCTCGTTTAACTTTTAGTGATATTTAATTTTAATAATAACATCTAAAGAAAAATACTTCAACCATTTCCAATCTAAATATCCGTTGGCAATATTTTGGTATTTCTATTATATCGGTTTGTAATACGCCGGGCGGCGTGCCAAAAGATTCAAGATACAAATCAGAAATTGAAACCAACGTTCAATTTGTTTCGAACTAATATAATATTAATGAATATTTAGATGCTATTTACACCCCAAGGGATAAAGGAATTAGAAGAGGATCGAATATTATCAAATAAAATTGGAATTTATACCCATGTTAGAGTCAAGTCACAGCTATTTTTATACAATTTGTATTGTTACCGATGTTATTCTACTATTATAGTCAAATTAAATACTTTTTTATTCAGAATTGGTATTTTTATACATTTTCTGAACGTCGCGCGGTCTACGTGATGCCTACCACCGGTTCGGGAACTAGCCCGGCGAGAAGATCCGGCGTAAAAAGAGTACGGGGCCATCTTTTAGCAAAAAGATGGGAAAATTGATCTGTTCAAAAAAATATTGTTACAATGTAGTAACTTATTCTTTATAACATAAGTCATAAGTACATACTCAAATATATAGAAGTAGCCTTGCAGGGTGCCATAAATGTGAAAGTTTGTGGATGGATATTGTATGTTGTATGATGTATGTTCGTTACTCTCTCACGCATAAACTACTGAACGGATTTTGATGAAATTTGGTATGGCAGTAGTTTTTGCTCTGTATTAACACAATGCTACTTTCTAACCCGTTAAAGTACAGTGTTCTCGTAAAATACTGTAAATTAAATATTTTATACTATAATATGTATGTACAGGTGTTTGGTAAACTTTTACTGAATAAATAATCAATAATAATTTAAGCAAATAAACGAAGATTTTCTTACGAAAATTATGCGGACGGAAGAGTATGAAATTTGGAACAGTTCAAGTTTATATGGAGAATGAGTAGCTGTACTAAAATATATTAAATTAATAAAAATAGCTTAAGATTAAACCCACTTAAGATTATTTACTCACACTACTAGTTATGCGTTGGATACAATGATGTCACGCTTTTGTCAATCTGTATTTCACCATCGACCACGCGAACACTAGTAATTACAATTACTTTGTAAAGTTATCAAGGGGATTTTACTTATAGATACATTGCGCTGATAGATGCCGATCTAGTCCTATATCTTTACTAACCCAACAGCCTCCGTAGTCCATAGCCTTACAGCTTGGCTCTCTACTCGGAGGTCGTAAGCTCGATACCGCGTTGGAACAACAAAAAATGTTATTTCTCACCGCGATCATCTGATTGTCTGACAAGAAAGATTATCTATGCGTCGGATGGGCATGTAAAAAGACGGACCTGCGCCTGATCTCTCGCCAGTCGTGTCGGTTATCCGTCCCACTAGGTTCTCGAGGCCCTATTCTCGTATTTAACTTAGACTTTCAACTTACCATCAATTCATTATAAATTAATCATCCTGTTATCATAAATTTACCGAAAATCGGTATTCTACTGCACTATTTTAGTACATTTAAAATCCCAACACAGTCGTTTTGAAATTACATTGACTACAATTCATAATTATAGCGAGTAAAAAGACAGCTGTTGCTTGACGTTTGTACGATCCAGTGTTGCCAATTATTATCAGTTAATGCGCGTCTCCTGCTTGTGTTTTTTTGAAACATTACACAAAATCATCGAAATTGGGTCGTAGCTATGCAAATTTGTGTACGTAACACAATGTTTTTGTCTTCCGCCGGCTGGGCAGAGAGGGGAAGGCAAAAAAAGTGATTTGTGTGTAAAAGAAATATTTTTATGTTATGAAAGTGAAAAAAATCGGTTGACGGTTCGGTTCGAGTTAAATTGGAGTCAAGTTCATAAATATAAGAGAATACCGTTTTCTATAGATAAGTCAATCGACAATCAAGCTTCGATAAAATAATAATTGTATCGCCGTGAAATTCGTCGTTTGACGTTTGTTCAAAGTTAAGCAGAATAACGTTTGCTGTTTGATGGGATCCGGACTATATCGAACAAGTATCGAAGCTGCATAATTGTATTCAATAACTATACAAAATAGCAGAATCGACCTTCTGATTTCAATGAAACCGGCAACCGTCGCCGAAATCGGTGTGGGGAGCAATTAGTATACCTTTACTCTTCTTTGGGGCACTTACGAGGGCGGCACTGAAAATTTCGGGAATCAAGGAAGTGACACAACATTACTATTTAAAAATGTATTTATTGCTTTTCGAAGTATTCTCCGCGAAATTTGACACATTTTTCCATACGATGGAACCAATCATTGAAGCAACCATTCCATTCGGAAGTTGGGGTCTCCAAAATAGCCGTTTTGTAGGCGTCCACAGCTACTTCAGGCGATGAAAATCTCTGACCACGATTTATCAATTTATTCTTTATTTTAGGGAAAGTATAGAAATCATTAGGGCTTAGGTCGGGGCTGTACGGCGGATGGTCTAATAATTCTATGATTTCTTGCTCTAAAAACTCTTTTGTTCTGTGCGCGGTGTGAGAACTCGCATTGTCGTGATGGAGGATGATGCGGCGGTTGCAGTTCTCTTTACGGAGTTCAGAAACGACCTGTGGCAAACAAATGTTAGCATACCATTCTGCATTAACCGTTCTTTATCTCTCAAGAGGAATAGTCGCAACATGGCCGGTTTTGGAGACAAACGTGGCCACCATTTTTTTTGCAACACTCCGTGAACGAACAATTTTTGTTGGCTTTAACTTATTTTCGAACACCCAAACTCGTGACTGGTTTTTTGTTTCGGGTTCGTACGCGTATATCCAGGATTCGTCACCTGATGCGATGTTGTATACAGCATTTGAGGATCCTGTGTGGAATCTTTCGAGAGTTTTGACGCACCAAGTAACGCGAGCCGCTTTTTGCTCTTCACAGAGCAAATGCGGTATCCATCGGGAAAACAACTTTTTTACACCTAATTGTTCATGCAGGATTATTTGTATTTGACTCATGCCAATATCTAAAGTTGCCTGAATTTCGCGGTATGTCACATGTCGATCTTCCTCAATCAGCTTACGCACAGCATCAACGTTTTCTTGGGTGACTGCAGTTTTTGGACGACCTTGACGGGGATCATCACTGAGCTTGACACGTCCACGTTGAAATTCAGCAAACCAGCGATAAATTGTGGTTTTGGATGGGGCTTCATCACCAAATGCAGAAATCATCCGGTTAACACACTGTTTTTGTGTTAAACCACTTCGAAAGTCATAATAAATCATCGCTCTAGAATTTTCTCGAGTCAATTCCATTTTCTCAACGACTAAACAAGTTTGACAAGTCCTTGTGACAAGACCGAGAATCTTTTTTTAAATAAATAAACGGTATTCGATTTTTAAAACCAAGGAGTTTTAAATTAAAAAGATTTTCATATCACAGGAACAGTGGAAATATTCCATTCCCGATACTTTTAGTGCAGCCTATGTATCTATCTTACCTAATAATAGAGTTCTTATGAGGAATGATGAGATATAAATTAGATAAATGAATAATATTCATTATTTTATATAAAGAAACTTGCACAGTTTCAGAACTATTTCCAAATAAACGTTGAATTTCCTCGTGGATAGAATTATCTTGGTTATAATGTACAATTGTATACTGTATTGATATAAGGAGCACAGTCTCACAAAGCCCTGTTTGATGTGATTATTGCTGTGGCACAGATCGGCAGGTGGGTTTAAGCCGACCGCAGAGGCACGCCATATAAGGCCGTCTACACACGAAGCGACAGTTTAATCTATATTAGTGCTTGGCAACAAAACAATATTAACGGTAAACGTTGTTACCCCACGACAATTTAATGAATGAGTATGAAATGAGTTTATTAATGGGTGCACCGGTTTAAATGCGCTGGCTTATAATCATTTTTTGTACATTAGGTGTTTAAGAAAAATAGAACGCTAAGCTTTTCTTATACATAATATTATTGTTTAAAGCAGTGGTTCCCAGACTCTCTTGTTTCATAGACCACTTTCAAAATTTTGCTGGATCCGGTGGACCCCCTGCATCTACATTCTACATTACTACCAATTTCTAAATCTCGAAAAAAAGTGAAGATTAGATCTATCTATCTATGGAAATTTGCGATCTGGCTGAGTTTAATTGACGAATTAACAGTTTTCGAAATAAAAAGGTTAGAATTGATTGCTGTATGAGTTAATTATTTGATAATAAAGTAAGTAGACTAAACAAATTTTCAATTAAATTTTAATTCATTGTTTTGTGAGTGGATTTTAATAAAGAAAATTTGGCCAATCGAAAAAGTGACTCCATCCAACTTTACTTTTTTGAAATCTACAGTGACTCAGCACAAGGACCAATCAATTCTCACAAATTTTATTTAGAAAACGTCCCATTCGGAGTGGTAAAAAGAAATATAGTATATTTCATTATGTTGTAGGTATATATATTATATATTCAAACATATAAATTATTACACTAATAATTATTATTGTTTTAACAGTCGTAATATAATCAAAATTAAATACTTATTTATAACGTAATGTAACTTAGTTAGATATAATTTTAATGAGATGGATGTACTTGATGGATTGACAGCAAATGATCAATATTTGGCTTGAGTTTTGTAAGTAATAATCGCAAATCTCCCCGTTCTGTGATATTCAATCTGTTCCTTTTTTTGTTAATAAGTTTGTAAAGGCACTAAAACTTTTTTCGACGAGATATGACGAGTGAAACGCTATCAGAAGCTTTTGCACGATTCCCCACAGTCCAGGATATTTTTCAGGTATTTCTGCCTGCAGCCAAAATTTTTGATACCCTCTTTTAAATGTCACTTTCAGCTCCTCATTAGTGCTAAGCTCAAGTAGCTCCACTTGTAATATTACATTCTCCACTTCCGTTTCATCAAATGGATTTATGATCCATGGTGGTATTTCCATCCACAGAATGTCATCAAATCTGATTTAAAATCATCATGCAGGGCAATCAAATGTTGAACGTATGTCTGAATATCTTCATCAAGACATTCTACCTGCGATAAGTTTGAAGACTGTTAAAATTCGCGCCGACCAATATTGTCCTTCATAAATTTAAATTTACCAATAAAAGCTGAAATTACACTCTTTGCTTTTATTAAATTAAGGCTATCCCCTTGTAATTGAGGTCATTCAATTTTTTAAACAAATCTGTCAAATACGCGATGTCTGCTTTAAAATTGATTAGGTTTTTTTTTAAAATCAGGATCTTTACTTTCCAACAATTCTAAAACTGAGTCAAAAAGTGAATAAAATCTTGATAAATATGCACCTTTCGACAACCAGCGTACTTCGGTATGTAACAGCAATCGTTGGAAGTTTTCATCATTTTCATCGCACAATTGTGCAAATAAGCGCGTATTAAATTCATTGCTTCCAATTTTAATAACTGCATTAATCACAAATTGAAGCGATTGGTGCAATCTATCACTCAAATTTTTCACTACTACAAGTTGTCGGTGGATAATACAGTGAATTGCAGTTACCTCTGGTATAATTTTTAAGATGGCCTATAAACCCACGATGTCGCCCAACCATGGCAAGAGCTCCATCTGTTGCCACCGAAATAACGTTTGTAAAGGGAATTTTCTTTAAAAAAATCACTCAGGACATTAAATATTGATTCACCTTTAGTGACCGTCTTCAAAGTTTTCGCGAATAGTAGCTCTTCATGAATTTCTTCGCCCATAACAAATCTAACATATGCCAATAATAATGCTTCATTGCCAGGTAAAGTTGACTCGTCCAGTTGCATAGAAAATGAGTTGTTTGCAGATAATCACACAAGAAACTTTCAATATTAGAGCTCATTTCCACGCACATGCACGCATAAGTGAGTATCGTTCTTATGAAAACTTTATCGAATCGCGAATTAATTAGCGCATATAATTTGAAAAGTACAAATTACGCTTTACGTAACGTGTTACTGATGTGACTCGAAAACGACATCGACTTGTTTAGTACTACGCCTAAATATTTGACCTGAGTGACCTCTGGGATTATGTTGCCATGCAGGCTTATAGGACTCATAGCTTACGGGGGCAAGTACGCTTCATTGCACTTTTAATATCAAATTGGATGGCGTGACTTTTGTCAGGATTAACTTCGATTCTCCATTTGGAGAACCACTTACCGAGAGCGGTAACTGACTCCTGGAGGGATTTAGACGCGGTACAGGCACGGATGTGGGAATAATAAAGGGCTGTGTCGTCCGCGAACATAGCTAATTGCACCTTAGCGTGTTTAGGGATGTCACTAGTGTACAGGTTATATAGGGAGGGCGAGAGGACCGAGCCCTGCGGTACTCCCGCCTCAATATTTCTTAGCGACGACAGTGCGCCTTCTACGCGGAAATGAAACTTGCGATTTTTGAGAAAATTACTAATTAATAAAACAAGATTATCGGGTGTGCCCATTTGATAGAGTTTGTATAACAGTCCGTTATGCCAAATTTTATCAAAAGCTTTTGCAATATCAAAGAATATGGCGCATGTCGTCTTCCTGTCGTTTTTGCTAGTAATTTTGTACTCCGTTAAGCGGTGTATTTGAGCGGGACAGCTGTGCATTTTGCGGACGACAAACTGCTCGTCTGGAAGGAGTTTTTTGTCGGTTAAGACGTCATTGAGGCGCCTTTTAATTACTCTTTCGTAGACTTTTCCAAGGGATGAAGCTATGACAATAGCTACTTTCCAAATGTCTGGAAATGAATATCCTACTAAGAGGGCGTTAAAGATGTTCACTAGTGTACAGGTTATATAGGGAGGGCGAGAGGACCGAGCCCTGCGGTACTCCCGCCTCAATATTTCTTAGCGACGACAGTGCGCCTTCTACGCGGAAATGAAACTTGCGATTTTTGAGAAAATTACTAATTAATAAAACAAGATTATCGGGTGTGCCCATTTGATAGAGTTTGTATAACAGTTTTATCAAAAGCTTTTGCAATATCAAAGAATATGGCGCATGTCGTCTTCCTGTCGTTTTTGCTAGTAATTTTGTACTCCGTTAAGCGGTGTATTTGAGCGGGACAGCTGTGCATTTTGCGGACGGCAAACTGCTCGTCTGGAAGGAGTTTTTTGTCGGTTAAGACGTCATTGAGGCGCCTTTTAATTACTCTTTCGTAGACTTTTCCAAGGGATGAAGCTATGACAATAGCTACTTTCCAAATGTCTGGAAATGAATATCCTACTAAGAGGGCGTTAAAGATGTTCACTAGGAGTAGAATTAGCTCGGACGGACGTAATATTTTAAGTGTTTTGTTTCAAATACCGTCATGGCCTAGGGCCTTTTTGGCATTCATACACTTAATAATGTCGTTGACCTCCTCCGAGTCCACCATCCTCACCCTATCGTCATCAGGTGGCCTCGAGAGTTGGCTGTTGACCTCGCTATTCACTAAGCGAAGGTGCTCGGGATCAATCGGGAGAGTACTCGGCCGGCACTGTTGTTCTAAATTATCAGCTAGGCATTCGGCATTGTCTATGTCTTCGAATGCAGGAGGACGATTTGGTCTATCTAACGGAGGCATGTCGCTCTCCGTGTTATTTTTGAGGGCCTTCGCGAGTGGCCAGTACGCCACGTGTGACGGTTCTACATCGCTGAGAATTCGATCCCAACTCTCGGTTTTTTTGATCTTTGTGCTGTTTGATCTTAAACTTTACTTCCCTTTCGTAGTGACGGAGGGCTTTCCTCCACTCTGCCGACAGGTAGCGATCATATGTGCGTTTGGCCGTATTCCGGAGTCTGATGGACTACTTTATGTCCTCAGGGAGAGGGGCCAACGGCCCTTGGGGGTCGTTGGCACCTCTCTAGATGAGTTTTCTATGGTCGCTACCAGGTGAGATCGGTCAAGTGGGAGGTGGCCTTTATGGCTGTCTCTTTACTATCTATAGTATCGGGAATTTTATCGAGGTGACGAGATTGGAGGACTTTGATGTTCTCCACTAATAATTTATAGTCTACTATCTTCCTAGTACTAGAATTGTTGGGGTTAAGACTACCAAGTGTAATCGTAACCGGTCTGTGGTCCGAGTTAAGCTCGTGGAGAGTCTCAGTCAATAGATATTGAGAGAAACATTTTTACTAAAGCCAAGTAAAGTCTATCATACTAGGATCGCGTATGACACCGTTGATGTTTTCATTGGTGTCATAGTGAGTGGCATCTGTGGGAGCTAATAGAGCAAAATTAAGAGTATCGGTTAAACTACAAAGAATGATGCCGTTTCTATTGTTACGTACGTTGCCCCACTCAGTGTGTTTGCAGTTTAGGTCACCGGCAATGATGACGGCGTTGCCTAAGTTAAATAGCGATTATAGATCGCTAGAATGTAGTTCTTTGTTGCACGCTAAGTACGCGCTTACTATTACAATTGGTCCGTGACCGGATATACTAATGTGGCAAATAGATATATCTAAAGTTAATAGTGGTGGTGGCTCTAAGGAAACACAATGCAATGATTTTTAATAGTAAATAAAAGTGCCTCCGAGCTGGGATCGAGTTCTATCGTTTTTGATTATTTTGTAGTTTGCTATTTTAGGGCTCCTCATACTAGGTTTTAAAAACGTCTCCTGCACTAGAAGAATGTCGACATTTTGGCTGCTTACAAAGTCGTGAATTTCGCTTATGTTATTCCTAATGCCGTTCGTATTGAACGACACTACGCGTAACGAGTGCGGCCTTGTCCTTCCCAAAGGCTCCATTAATTACTGTCGGGGGAGAGCGCCTTGATCTGACGGATCAAGACCTGATGGTATGACAAAGGTTGGATGCAGTCTTTGGCTGACCCTTTTACCTTTGTCGCTAAAATAGAAAGCTCTATCGGGTCAATAGGCCCGATGTTGCTTAAGAACTGCGTGACGAAAGAGAGGTCTGCAGTGAAGCTGAGAGTCGGGGGGGTGGTGGGGGCTTTTTTACTTTGGGTGCTTTTTTGCACCCTCTGTAATTGGCGGTGTCCTTGGGACTTACAGATAACACAGCTGGGGGGTTAGCACTCCTCAGCTGGGCTCTTACGGGGACAGTCAGAGGTGCCGTGGTCACCCAGGCACTTGATGCAACGCGGCCTAGCTTGGCAATTCCGTACCGAGTGCCCATAAAGTTGGCATCGGTGGCACTGGCCAGGGATGATATTGAAGATATCCTTACCCTCTGGCGAAAGACGAAGGGTTACGAGTACCATGTTGTACTCGTGTTCCTTAATCGAATGGTACATACGATATACCTCTGTGGCGGGATAACCCTGGGCTTGGATGTCCATGAGTACCTCTTTTGTGGAGAGGCACTTATCGACATCGGTTATGACGACGCGTAGAACGCGTTCGTCCTCGAGAGCATAGGTGTGGTAACCTATGTTTTTGACGCGTAGGAACGCGGCGAGGAGGTATCCTCATATAATACCGATGGGGGTCGTATGTGCAGAAGAGTAACGAAGCTTATGCTCGTTAATCGCTGCGGAGATTAAGTTCCATTTGGCTTTCTCCTGTATGATTACAGGAGGAGGCATTTTTGGAGAACGAACGGTCTGTGAGGCCTGAGGGGCCTGGGAGGCCGGATGGGCCTGGGATGTCCGGGGGACCTGGGAGGCCAGAGGGTCCTGGGAGGCCAGAGGGGCTTGGAGGGCCGATGGGGTAACGGGGGCCGAGGCGCTATGAGCCTGCTTGGTTTTCCTACTTTTGACAGCAGATTTCGTCGGCGAGGATAAGACTGGAGAGGAGGTGCCCTCTGGGCGCTTCCTCTTCTTCGTCTTCTTGTATTTAACGGTAGTGAACTCGCCTTGTTCACTACGGTCGGATTCTTGCTCCGAGCAAGTCATCTCTGATGGAGATGATAGGTTTTCGGCTTTGGCCGGTATTAGCGGGACGTCGCTATCGGGCGACGCCGGTGGATCTAATTCATGGGCAATTCTGCTCTCTATTTATTAAATGGTTGGGGGTACAGCCCCTCCCGGCGACCGGGAGGGGAGGTGTGTGGGGAGGAAAACTCCACGTGTAGTGTGCCTAAACGTGTCACGGTACTTACAGTTGTTCCTCGGGCGGCTGGAACTCACTCACAAGCGTTACGCTAAACACGAAGACGCTAGTGTTCGCGAACAAGAACGCAGCGGAGCACGAGAAGAAGGCTCGCATTAAAAGCGAGACGGACGATGCGACCGGTCGCACGCTCGTCCTAGCGCGGCGGTTACTACGCGGCGGGGTGCGAGCAGAGGGCTCGCATCAAAGAGCGAGACGGACGATGCGAGCGGTCGCACGATCGTCCGGTATGCGGCGGTCGCGGCGCGGCGCGAGACACGGTACGGCACGAGTCGGGCGGCAAAGGTGGTTGGGTGATGCCTTGTCTGCACTCTTGAGTCTTGACTCTTGAGGCTTGACTCTTGAGTCTTCGGTCTTCAGTCTTCTTTCTTCCAATTGTTTCCCTTTCGCGGGCGAGCACTGACGACTGACGACGGAACGAGCGGAGCTGTTCATCGGACGGTGTCCGAGAGCAGAATGCGTTTATCTTTGACATTCGTATTTATATTGGTGAAGAATTAAACAAGTTCACCACAAGTCGTATTAATTTGCACGTTTGAACATGCATTGCAGACGCGACGGCGGCGGCCGGCGTGGCAACAAGTCTCGACGCGTTGTACTGAATATGGAATATGTAAGTTATTACAAGTAAAAGTCGCTTAGCTTCTTAAAATATTATCTGCCTTTATTGATAGAAGATAATTGTCTTATTGAGAAGGTTTAATTTAGGTATCATATTGTTTGTGTTGTTGTATTACCGTATGATGGACGGTGTGGCTCAATAAGTTATAAATGAAATTGAAAAAGGAAAGTGGCATAGGGCCGGATTGCTCAACTGGTAAAGCACTCGGCGTGATACCGACATGGTCTGGGTTCGACTCTCAGTTCGGAACTATCCATTTTTTTCTCAATTTATTTATAAATTGTCTTATTAAGAGAAGGTTTAATATAGGTATCATATTATTTATAATAACAAGCAAACATTTTAGTTCTTCACTATCGAAACCAAATTAATTTTCATGCACCCATGCTTACGATTGTAGACCCCCATTTTTGTCACGTCCAACGTAGACCCCCGTCGAGTCTCCGTGGACCCCTAGGGGTCCACCTGGAGCACTTTGGGAATTACTGGTTTAAAGGCTCATAAATCATAAAGAGTTTACTCAAAGTTCTTCATCAGACTAATTTCATAATAATGAAATGTCTGTAAACGCCCTTATACGAGGGCGGGTCAATAAGTCCGTGACTTTTGGAATAAAACACAGATTTTTTGATAAATAAATCATTTTATTTTTCAGTAATTGGCGGTGTCCTTGGGACTTACAGATAACACAGCTGGGGGGTTAGCACTCCTCAGCTGGGCTCTTACGGGGACAGTCAGAGGTGCCGTGGTCACCCAGGCACTTGATGCAACGCGGCCTAGCTTGGCAATTCCGTACCGAGTGCCCATAAAGTTGGCATCGGTGGCACTGGCCAGGGATGATATTGAAGATATCCTTACCCTCTGGCGAAAGACGAAGGGTTACGAGTACCATGTTGTACTCGTGTTCCTTAATCGAATGGTACATACGATATACCTCTGTGGCGGGATAACCCTGGGCTTGGATGTCCATGAGTACCTCTTTTGTGGAGAGGCACTTATCGACATCGGTTATGACGACGCGTAGAACGCGCTCGTCCTGAGAGAAATAAATCATTTTATTTTTCAACGTAGTCCCCCTTGAGCTCTATACACTTTGTCCAACGCTTCTCCAATTTTTTTATCCCTTCCAAAAAATATGATTTGTCGAGGTCCTCAAAATAGGCCTTTGTTTGCGAGATGACTTCATCATTGGAGTCAAATCTTTTTCCACCGAGCCATTTTTTCAGGTTTGGGAACAAGAAGTAGTCACTAGGAGTCCAATCTTGAGAATAGGGTGGATGTGGGAGCAATTCATAGCCCAATTCATGGATTTTTGCCATGGCAACTGCACATGTGTGCACCCTTGCATTGTCTTAGTGAAAAAGAACTTTTTTCTTGGCCAAATGAGGTCGGTTTTTTTTCAAATCCTCATTGAAGCGGTCCAATAAGTTGGCATAATATTCCCCATTAATTGTTCTTCCCTTTTGAAGATAGTCAATGTGGATTATCCCACGTGCATCCCAAAAAACAGTCGCCATAACTTTATTGGCTGACAAACCCACCTTGGCCTTCTTTGGCGCCGATTCACCCTTAGAAACACACTGTTTTGACTGTTGTTTGGTCTCTGGTGTATTGTGATGGATTCATGTTTCGTCCACGGTTAAAAAACTCCTCCATATTGTGATTAAACAACGCCAAACCTTCCTGTGAAGTTGTTACACGATTGCGTTTGTGGTCGACTGTGAGCAAACGCGGCACCCATCTTGCGGAAAGCTTTCTCATGCCCAAGTGATCATTCAAAATTGAAACCACTGAGCCATGCGAGATGCCTATGGCTTCCACAATCTCTTGCACTTTCAATCTTCGGTCGGCCAACACCATATCGTGAATTTTTTCGATTGTTTCGGGTGTAGAGACCTCAACTGGGCGTCCAGGACGTTCGGCATCTTCAGTGCTTGTAAGGCCACAACGAAATTCAGTAAACCACTTTTTTACCATTGAAATCGATGGTGCAGAGTCCCCATAGTATTTACCAAGCTTAGCCTTGGTCTCGGTAATGGTTTTTTTTCGCAAAAAATAATGCTTAATAAGCACACGAAATTCACTTTTTTCCATTGTTTCCTTAAGTTACTGGATAGTCTGATAAAGATAGCTGTAAAACACAAACTAACTGACGCAGCAAGTTCAAATTTTGATAGGAGTCAACTGACAGATGCCTGTTGACAGGAGTAGTGTTGCTTTTTCAGTAAGGAGGTTAGAAATTCAAAAAGTCACGGACTTATTGACCCGCCTTAGTATTAATAATTTTATTAGATGATATATATTATAATATTAATAACTTAATTAGATGATACGATATAGGGGGCTGATTAAGTAACTTAGTAATATCATTAGAAAATCACAGTAAAACGTTCTATAAAATGAATAGCATAATATTATGTTTTTCGTCAAAATATTATATATATTATATATAAAACAACTTCTTATTCATAGTCTCTGTACCTATGTGTGTACAAAATATCTTTCTGCGAGCTGCACTACGTTGCGCTGCATGGCGCCGCTCTTCCAATGAAACGTGTTTCATTTTGTTTAGTGAATAAAGTTCAAATTTGAATCGCGTCTCGGTGTGAGCTGCCCCTTAAAGTTGATAATCATCATCAGCCAACCCTGCAATATATCAATACTACTCGTAAAATCGAACCCCTAAAGTCTAAACGGATTGAAATAGCGGCTGATTTGAAAGAATGTCCAAAAATTCACTATTGAGCTGATGAAACGGGGTCTAAAATTTGTATTGGAGCATTCCAATTTAACTAGAACGAAACTGCGGACCAAAGCTACATTTATAAATCGATTTTGTCAATAATCCGGTGCAAATGTACAATGTGTGATTCAATTTCAAACGATTTCACAACGGAACGTGAAATACGGCCACGAATGGACCACGATATTTCTAACGCACGTGGCCGGATTGTGGATGAGCGGATTTGTCGCATATTGGCCGAAAATGGCCGAGTAATGGATGAAAATTAAAACGTCAAAAAGTCCGGTTAGTAAACCCGTTTAAAAGATCAGTTTTTTTTCATGGAATGGGATGGTCTGCCTTTGGAAAATCAACCTTATAGAAAACTGATGTGAAATAACGCTTGCGTTATTATAAGCCGAGTGAGTGAGGACTATATCATTCGGAATACCGAAGGCTGGAGCAAATTCATGGCATTGAAAATAGAACTCTGGACTCTTGGATTATAGAGTTGAAAATCCAACATACGAGTGTCAAGACAAAGTTCTATGTCTAATGTGAGTGACTGAAATCTGAAATTCTCGTATTTACCTTAGATTTTCTTACCTTAAATTTGTTTCAATGAATTATAAATTAATCGTCTTGATATCAAGTGATTTTAGAATCTAAATCAATTAAAACGACGTTGGTTTGATGTTTATGAAAATACCATTTTGCTGTATTAACATAATATTGCGACTGCATCTCACCTTATTGTAAGATTTAATTAGCAGAATCGACCTACAGATTGCAGAATCCGCCATACCGTGACCCGTGAGTTTGCGTATTTTGCCAGTGTGCAACTTAACACTCAAGTGTTCGATTTTTAACTCTATTGTATTAATCCAGAGTTCTATTTTCAATGCTCTGAATTTTCTCCGGCCTTCCGGATTCAGGACAATATTATCCCAGCCTGAGGGTACCGGATGCCCACGCCGGCAATACTCATGTGCTCTGATGTCCATTGATAATCGCTGACCATAAGGGTCAGTTCACACCGCGATACACGAAGAAGATACACGGTTCATTGCGAGAGTTTGAATGTCAAGTAAATCAAAGTCAATGTCGAAGGCGCCGCATCCGTTGCCGTCTTGCAATGAAACGCGTATATTTTTGTGTAGTGGATAAAGTTCAATTTGAATAGCTTTCTTATAAATGCAGTCATGTATCGACGCGGTGTGAATTGACCCTAAAGCGATCTATCTGCTAAATATGAGCATGACGTGTTATTCCATATAAATTTTCACAATACTTAAATCAGTAGGAAAATCAAAACGTTGGCTTAAATGTAACAAATATTCCTCCCAGTAAACTCATTCCCTGGCATTTCGGTGATAGTATAGAGCCGGAATCGCCTTAATTGAAAGTTTGGCCACTGACTGAAAAAACATTCTGTATACATAAGGCAATTCCTGTTATTCCCTGTAAAATATATACTGTGTAATTTTCTAAATTTTAGACTCGGCGCCTCATAAGGCGGGTGGAGTTTGGAATGAATAATTTCTTGTATAACATTTAAATTATTTTATTGCCGTCTTGTTTATATTGTTTGCGAACAATGCGAAGTTGCGAAGTGAATTAAGTCGTCTTATAACTTCGTCAGCGTTTAAGTTGTATGCAATTTATGGGCTTAGCTTTACCCGCGATTTTGTGTGGAAACGGATTTTTGTCGGATGCTACGAGGGCGGGTCAATAAGTCCGTGACTTTTGGAATAAAACACAGATTTTTTGATAAATAAATCATTTTATTTTTCAACGTAGTCGCCCTTGAGCTCTATACACTTTGTCCAACGCTTCTCCAATTTTTTTATCCCTTCCAAAAAATATGATTTGTCGAGGTCCTCAAAATAGGCCTTTGTTTGCGAGATGACTTCATCATTGGAGTCAAATCTTTTTCCACCGAGCCATTTCTTCAGGTTTGGGAACAAGAAGTAGTCACTAGGAGTCCAATCTTGAGAATAGGGTGGATGTGGGAGCAATTCATAGCCCAATTCATGGATTTTTGCCATGGCAACTGCACATGTGTGCACCCTTGCATTGTCTTAGTGAAAAAGAACTTTTTTCTTGGCCAAATGAGGTTGGTTTTTTTTCAAATCCTCATTGAAGCGGTCCAATAAGTTGGCATAATATTCCCCATTAATTGTTCTTCCCTTTTGAAGATAGTCAATGTGGATTATCCCACGTGCATCCCAAAAAACAGTCGCCATAACTTTATTGCCTGACAAACCCACCTTGGCCTTCTTTGGCGCCGATTCACCCTTAGAAACACACTGTTTTGACTGTTGTTTGGTCTCTGGTGTATTGTGATGGATCCATGTTTCGTCCACGGTTCAAAAACTCCTCCATATTGTGATTAAACAACGCCAAACCTTCCTGTGAAGTTGTTACACGATTGCGTTTGTGGTCGACTGTGAGCAAACGCGGCACCCATCTTGCGGAAAGCTTTCTCATGCCCAAGTGATCATTCAAAATTGAAACCACTGAGCCATGCGAGATGCCTATGGCTTCCACAATCTCTTGCACTTTCAATCTTCGGTCGGCCAACACCATATCGTGAATTTTTTCGATTGTTTCGGGTGTAGAGACCTCAACTGGGCGTCCAGGACGTTCGGCATCTTCAGTGCTTGTAAGGCCACAACGAAATTCAGTAAACCACTTTTTTACCATTGAAATCGATGGTGCAGAGTCCCCATAGTATTTATCAAGCTTAGCCTTGGTCTCGGTAATGGTTTTTTTTCGCAAAAAATAATGCTTAATAAGCACACGAAATTCACTTTTTTCCATTGTTTCCTTAAGTTACTGGATAGTCTGATAAAGATAGCTGTTAAACACAAACTAACTGACGCAGCAAGTTCAAATTTTGATAGGAGTCAACTGACAGATGCCTGTTGACAGGAGTAGTGTTGCTTTTTCAGTAAGGAGGTTAGAAATTCAAAAAGTCACGGACTTATTGACCCGCCTTAGTATAATTTAACTAAATACCCATAATGGATATACCCGTTTCAAATAAAATATATTAGACAATGGGCGAAACTTAGTGTAAATAAATAAATATTGAAGCGTTAAAGTTTGTTAATAATTAGGGCGAACATAATATTATATATCATGACGTTGTAATGGAGTCCACGTACTTAACCTCCATCAATGTTCATATGTTTTCTGGCTGCCACAGTCTAGATTCCGCAGTCTAGCTGGCTAGTGCGCGCTCGGCCTTAAATAATAACAGCTCCGCGCAAACGAGTTGCCGACTACTGCGACTGGTCGCCCTGGCTACATTGTCGTTATCTGTGCTATACCTATTACCTACTAAAAGAAATCCTGGAATATAACCTCATGATGCCTCTTAAAACATAGATCTACATACAGTGGAGTAGATGACGGGCCAAACAAGTCCTGGATAAATAAAGTATAGATAGTAACAATATATCCAGGGCAACCAGTCGCAGTCGTCGGCAGCTCGTTTGTGGGAGGCCGTAATTATATAGGCCGAGCGCAGACTTGTTTGGCCCGTCATCACCTATACACTATAATATAGCGTATTGTAGAGGTGACGACGGGCCAAACAAGTCCAGAACACCAATTCTCGTATTTAACTTAGACTTTCAATTTACTATCAATGAATTATAAATTAGTCATCCTGACATTATAAACTGATTTTGGAGTTTGGACCAATCAAAACGCGTTTGACAATAGTTTGACGTTTATGTGTATACCATTTTGCAGTTTTAACATATCGAGTCTGCGTCGAAACTGTATTAATGTAAGATTTAATTAGCAGAATCGACCTACATAGTTTTAAGTGTGAGTTTTTCTTTTCGCATTCGATGGTGAGCGCGTTTGGCGTTTACTAGGAATTTCTATTTGTATATACGCCAAAATTTTATCCATTTATATTCACAATTACAGAAGCTAGGAGAGCGGACAGACAGACACACAAACGAACTGAGCGAATCTATAAGGGTTCCTTGAGTATTACGGAACCCTAAAAAACACTATACATATTGCGCTATCATTGCGAACTTCAGTTATGAAGTAAATTTTTAGTTATATGACGTGCCTTTAGCGGCCATTCGTCAAAGATTTGTGGCGGTGGCCGGTGGCAACCGATCAAAAGAATGAATGACTGGCATACTTTAACACTTTGAGCCGCAAATATACAAAATCATAGCGGTAATAATATTTTATGAATTACCAGGTGGCAGAGATAAAATCGAGTGACGTAGGTTTAGTACCGGTTTAGAGGTTACGATGTCGTACCGTACGAAGTGCGTCATAAACCCTACAAATGTTGTCATATATTTCACATACACCCCATGTAATATAGAATTAGCATGTGCGTTACCTGCCAGTAATTCCTACATTAAAAAAATAGGCGATTCTTAATTTTTAGGTACTGACCCTAAATTCTCGTATTTAACTTAGATTTGTTTTAAATGAATTATAAATGAATCGTCTTGATATCATAAAGTGATTTTGGAATTTAAATCAATTAAAACGACGTTGGTTTGATGTTTATGAGAATACCATTTTGCTGTCGATTCTGCTAATTAAATCTTATTGTAAGATTTAATTAGCAGAACCGACCTACAGATTGCAGAATCCGCCATACCGTGACCCGTGAGTTTGCGTATTTTGTCAGTGTACGCGGTGCCATCAGATTCCGCACCGTGGTCCCCAACGTGGACGCGGTGTAAATGGGCTAACAAACAAAAATATGACTTGACGAAATACTTATAAGTTACATGCAATGAATCCGATCCGAGAAATCCAAAATCTGAAACAAACTACATTGAATGAACGAAAATAATGCTTAGGGGAAAAACCAGGATAGTTGCCCCAATTTTGAAATCACACCATATCTCTTATAAGATAAAGTTAAATGCTTTATTTATTTAACTAGCCGGTACTTCGGGTTTTCATTGATCAATTTGTAAAAAGTAAAAATATTTCCTTGAATATTTTCGGACTATTAGCGATCTTAGCAGACCTCTTAATTTTGTGACATCTATCCCACGTATGGGATAGTAGCCGGATTCATATAAATCCCGTCTCTCGAAACGAGGCAAGTATCTCTGCAAAGCTTTGATCGCATTTTGCCTTCCCATGCAATTACATAGAGACTTACCACACAGTCAACTTAGTGGTAGCTGAAAGTCTTTCAGTAAATAATTGAAACAGTATACAATTCAATCGCAAAACTAGAATTATTAAAATCGGGCCAACTATACTCCTGGGGCAACTCTCCTGGTTTTACCCTACTTATTTTAATTTATACTATTGATTAACTATAATATTATAATGTACCTGGATAACCGAGCTTTCCTCGGAGTTCTGATAAATTTAAAAAATAAAAAGAATCACAAAAATATTTATCTGACCGGGATTCACCACATCCCGATTTTTGAACACAGCAAAAATTTTACATACGCATAGCAAACTGCTACTCGGACTGACATAATAGAGTCGAAATTGTTAATATATTGTTGCACGACGAAAGGAAAAAATCGATATAGCTTAAAAATGGTCAGTTTCCAGGGATAAGACCTAGCTATAGCAATTTTTCTCCCCCGAAACTCCCTGCATACTAAATTTCATGGTAATACTTGCAGCCGTTTTCGAGAAACCCATTATGATTGATGACACCCAAGATTGTCCCAACTTAGTGCTTGTAAAATTGATGATAGTATCTCTTGAGTGCCTCCGGCCTCGCCCAATTTATCAAAAATAAGGATGGGCTATGACGCACCTACATTGGATGATATTCATACAAGAAAAAGTTACGCCATCTTGATTTCAAATGATTATCCACGCGGACTGATTAAACTGCGGAAAGCAATTAATGTCAAGATCACAAGTGTCAAACCTCAACTGCCCCGAACAAAATTTAAGTGGGGACACTTTTTGCCTCGACATGCATGCATCTATACTAAAAATTATAAAGAAGACGGATTTGTTTGTTTGTTTGCATTGAATTACTGGACCGATTAGCAGTAGACCACGAGGAAGGGCATAACCTACTTCTTATCCTGACGAAACGTGCGGTTCCTGCGGGATTTTCTTTTGCATGCGGGAAACATCTAGTCTTTAGATACTATATACCTATACGGCCTCGACACTTGCGGTCTTACAGTACTTCAACTTTCAAGTCCCAACTATGGTTGGCAGCTTATACAGACATGTTAGGCCAAATCATCACTGAAATCTTTAAATAATGATAATAAAAAACCAGAGATTATGTTACCCGAATGCGCCAGAAGGAGGGTTAAATTTTTCTAATGTATGTATGTATGTTGTATGTATATTTCTTTGGCACGCTCTAGACTCTAGAGCCTTGTCGCATTTGAGCTTGAGAGGTATAATTAGATTTGTCAGTTGTGAGAGTAATACTGGGTAGTGGGTACTTCAAAATTATTTGACGCCGTTGGGTTTTCATTTTCTTACTAACGGTATTAATTTGTTTAAGCTTACTTTGTATCTAAATCAATATGAAAAGCTGTATTGTCATATTTGCCACAGACTTTTTACACAAAATATTGTGTACTAGCATTTGACCGCGGCTTCGATCGCGTCAAATTCGGTTTTAAAGTATATCTTTATATATTCGTATTATATATAATATAATACGAATTTTCATGCAACTATGTCCAAGGAATAAAAAGTTTCATACAAACTTTTCATCTCCTATTTTACCCCTTGGGGGTTGAATTTTGAAAAATCGTTCCTTAGTGGATGCCTACATTATAAGGGTGTAGGGATCTCCTACATCTTACTTAATATTTACATATTATTTCACACACAATTTTATTTATACACCTATTTTACATTACAAACTTAACAATTAAACATATTTACTTCATTTAAAAGTATAAAACTCTGACAAGGCATCAGTTGCCCAGTCAGCTCATTTAAAATATTATAATTAAATAGATGTTTACTCTTAACTGCATGGGAGACTCGCGCGCCGACCGGTTTTCTATGGTATGGCGAGTACCTACGCGGTATGAAGATATCGCTGTGCACCGCGAGGCCGCTCGCCAGTTGGATTTCTGGATCGATACGCGAAACTAGTGACGCTCGTGCGCCGAAATTTAAGTTCGCGACCTCGATATCGTGGTCAGCTGTTTTGTATTTTTATGTACTTTCGTTACTGTGGACTCTCACACTCTCCTTCCATTTAAATATAGGTTTTTGTGGTGTAATTGTGAAATAATATTGTGACCCGTGAATATAAGATTCAGACCTGATCTTTTGGTTATTCTTACTAACTTTCTATTATACTCATCACCTACCAATAATTATACACCTGTAAGGGAAATATGAGTGCAAAATTTCAAATTTTGGCCCGTGCGTTAACACATCAGTCAATCAGCTTTGTCTTTTATGTATTTAAGATAAGCTAAAACTGTTGTTGCATTGTCGGTAGAAATTTATTTATTTTTAGTCACAGAAACCCTTCAATAAGAAACCATACATAATATTCCGGTTCCAAAGTCGCTTATGACGCTTGATGTCTATTATTAGTAAATTAAAATTCACTATAAATTACAGAGTCTCCTCCTCTTTGCTTCATAAAAGCAATATTTGATAGGAATACATATTTAATGACATTAAAACTGCTTCCTAAACTTGTGTAAAGTATTTTTATACTCTTTCTTGCCGATCGTCAAATAAGTATCGAATAGCTTAGGGTCAATTCACACTGAAACGAAACGATACGCGACATGGCGCTGGATTTCGATCTTCAAAATCCAGCGCCATATCGTAAAAGTTCGAATGCACGCAACGCATGTACAGTGTATGACTGATGTCATAATATGAAGTGTATCTTTTTTTAATAAAGTTCAATTTTGAATTGCAATCTTAAAAATGCTGCGCCGCGTATATTCTTCGTCTGATTTAACTGATTCTTATTCGGATTTTACTTTATATCAAGTGCACTTGATATAAAATATCTTTGTCGCGACAGAGATAAACGCAAAATACTGACACTTTAAATCAGTGGATCGCGAAATAGGCCCTAAGAGGTAAATAAATACGTAATACGTATTGGTAAGCTTTAAAGCTCGTTGTGAGATGACCTTAAGGTCAGCTCACAACAGACGTGACCCGGCGCTCACTTTTTTAGATAGCGATAGATATATAGACAATTAGTATACGTTCGAATTCACAACATCAAGCTACAAATTTACAGAGCAAAGGCCGAAACGTGGATTTCTGCGTGGAATTGTGATTGTCCGTGTTTTTTCGGACACGCCGTGCATTTTGCATGCGCATCTCTAATTTATCAATCGTCCCAATTGCTTTGAGCACAAACGAACGGCACAGAGAGATGCTAAATAAGAGTTCCGATACAAATACAGAGCGGCCAAGAGTGTTTCGGACATGTAATTTTGGACTCCGAAGCCGTTTCATCAGCTTTTAAAAATACTTACCTATAATTTTAACAACATTACTATGAATGACGATATGTATTATATCTACAATTTGAAATACAAATTTCACAGTTTGAACTGATCAATGATCTAAATGTTACGCTTTAACATTATTAGCACGGGGGGAGAGGTGTGTAATACGACTTTCGCCGCACCGCATCATGGGGATACACCGGTTGATTTTCGTCACACAAGTTCCACTGCACGGCGAAAATCGACCCGTGTGAATAACCTTAACTATCTGTAATAGAAATACCTTCACTATCACATTTTATATAATACGGTATTTTCCTGTATTCATTTTATTACCTATATGAATAGTGCTATGAAAAATAAGACAATTTACAAATGGAATAGTATACTAAAAATCAAAATTTACAAAGACATTGCGGATTGTTTGAAGCACATATTTTGTGAGTCTCGTGAAAACGCCCCATATAAAAGTCGCAGTAGCAGGTGACGCTAGTAAGTTGCTACGAAATGTGCCACACATTTCATATGCACAAAATTTCTGATATCTCGTAATTATGCGCGTTTATGTTGATACCATAGACCATAGTTTTTTTTTATGTATGTAAACTAATTGTGTAGGTTTTATACACTAATGTTTTAAAAAAATATTTCATATTTTGTGACTTCGAAATGCATATAATTACGAAACTACACATAAGGAAAGCCGATATGATGTCGAGTTGTATAACTTGCTACTTGCAGACAGTATACGGCACCAGCAAAAAACAAGAGATGCAATGAAAGAGTTAATTATTAAATCGTATCTCATTTTCAGAACGACATATTGCTTCCTCACTTTTTAATCCTAATTTCTTCGATAACAATTGTTACATTAAGTGCCATTGCACACGTACCGGGTAGTCGCCGCCGACTGTCCGGTATCGGTCCAGGAGACATTCAGCTTTCACACGGCCCGCGAAGGCGACGTACTGGACGACTGACCGCCCGGCCGGTGCGTATGAAAGCGTCCTACGTGTTCTATACACCACTGTGCGTCCGGCCGCCGGCTAACCGTACCCAGCGATCGGACGCACAGTGGACCCGGCGGCTACCCGGCGAGGACGCGGCGGCTACCCGGCGAGCACCCGGCGCCGGACCGGCCGAATACGTGTGCCGGTACGTGTGAAAGCTATCGTACATGGACATACACTTCGCGACCGACTACATGGCACCGGCTACCCGGCAACCGGGACGTGTGCAACGGCACTAAACGAATTAATAACCAGCATTAGGACTAATGAGTGAGGTCGTTAGCGACTATCCGGTGACCAGTCATTACACGCGTCAGCATGGCGGTCACGTGCGAGGAATCTGACTTGGACAAAAGAAAATCTTTTGTTAGATTTATTCTCCCGATGCTAAATACCTAATGGAAGGCGCTCGGTGCATGAGAATTACTTTAATTGTTGGTTTAATTTGTTTTAAAATACGTTTTGTAATGGTGCATTTTTTTATAAAATTTGATTTTGTGGGTGGGTATAATTTTTGGAACGAAGTTCCTTATGGCGCGTTGCGAGAGGGCGCTAGACGGAAAAAATTAAATTACAACTATAGCAAAAAGTGTCGTAGCCGTTGTGCGCGTGTTTCTCTGTCTGTCTCTCTCTCTCTCAATTATTACTAAAATTGAGCCCACTGATTAAGTTTATATTACATTATATATTTTGTTAATAATAAAAAAAATATTATTATAACTTAAAAAATTTTACTAATTAATTGAAAGAAACTTAGTTCCATCCGGGTGTCCCTTGACACCTCTCAAGTGTTTTTTTAATAATTGCTTCCTACGCTCGGTAAGGTGGCCAAAATTATATGGGTGTCGGTAAGCCCGAAATTATAATCCTTAGTTTAATGGCTATAATGCGAAAATCAGATCTTCGTCGTGCTCGTCTTGTAAAGTTCATTTCACTAGAGGTCGCCCTGCGGTCGAAATTCGCCCATTTTTCATATAATTTTTAAGTTAAAGTTTAAAGTTTGAATTTTAAAAGGATTCTTTTACCTCTTATATTGAAACAAATAAAAAAAAGGAAATCTTGTGACAGGTTGTTAAACGGCAAACGCACGGTAGTGTGTGTTTAATCATTTTAGTTAGTGTGCGTTGTTGTTATTTTTATTTATTATTAATTTTATATTATTTCTAAGCATTATTTAACGAAATATTAGCTTTCTGCACACATTCCTCCACATAAACGTCAACTGTGACAAATATCATCCTCCGTTCACATAATTCTGGTAAAACTGTACTGAAAGTTTTTGCTTCACGTATTAATATTATAATTATTGTAATTATCAGTATGAGTCATTTATCGGTACAAATTATATTCGGTAGGTATGCCAAAATATGTAACCAAGATGCAATTCACCTGCCAGTAGCTACGGGCACTTGAGACGAGTCGAGAGGTCTCGCAGAGCCTTTGGGAACAGCCTTTTGCACATTATGCCTTCGTTAGTGAACATCGGCATAGATGAGAGAAATATGCATAATATCATAGTATGCAGATTGGAAAAATCCTGATATCTGCGTCAAACATAGGCACTTTTTAAGTAGGTAGATGTAGATTTTTTTAACGGGCAATTGGCTCACAACACAGACCCGTCACTACAACTTCTGTGTAGCCAGGATCTACAGTGGTAACCAACCTCAAAAACTCTTATGAACTCAGGGGCGCCCGAGGGACATGCAGAAATCTTTCTTGGGGCCCGCAACGAAATTAATCAGAGGAATGGTTCCAGTTTCCCTCTTCAAGCAAAGCGATCGCAGCAAAGTTGTAATGACAAAAAAATCAAAACTAAAAGGGGAAGCAAAGCAATGATTGGTCGCGCTCGCTTGACTAGATGACGCACTCCCTAACAAAAACAGCTTCGTGAATGCGGAAACTCATTATGGTAGTGTGTAAAGTGACAATTGACTTACATATGACAAATTCCAGTGTGCGTGAAAAATTGTGATGCCAGCTACTCAACTTGTGCCCGATTTAATGGCAAAATATCTTATGCTGTGGTCTACTAGATAAGTTATTGGTTATAAATCTAGCTAAGAAAATACTTAAAAATAAGCATTTGCCCGCGGACCCGCCCGCGTAAATACAGTATCCCACAGGAACTGTACTTTTAACTTTCACATTTATAAATAAAGTAGGAGGATAGTAGGATTAAAAATTAATTAAAAGCAAATGTACATAATAACAATATTATATTATTATTTTTTATTTATTTATTAGTCAAGACACAATAACGTGGCACCTAGTACGATAATAATATCACACATAACATATTTTAACTAAAATAATATAAAATATTCGGGATGTACACCTGTCATAAAGCTTTCAAAATGACTGGCTCGGGTAAGCCGACCTCAGCTGAGTATTTATTGCAGAATTTGACAAGCACGTCTGCTCGGTCCGGTAGAGCGCCCAGCGAGACCAATGATTAGTCTAGGGGAAGCATCACGGGAATAATAAAAAAATATGTCTACAAAGCTAAATGTGTACAACGAGACATAACTGTATATTGTATTGTAAGATTTCGGTTTTGAAGAAAGATTGGAACATATTTTTATCCAAGGATTAAACGTAATGAAACGATATCAATATTACTCGTATTAAAGGCGCTATGAATGTATATATAGCAAGCCAATGTTTTTATAGGTAAATGTAACACGTTTTGTATAAACAATGTTTATATATTGTTTTGCACGTCTCGTGAGCAGATGGACCACTATTCCACAGGTTACAAGTGCCTTGGATACTTCTCCGAACCTACGTGACTGAACAGATTTGACTAAAATCTCAATCTAGATTTGTCTCGAAACCACGCCGGGCCGCCGGAGAACGTGTTTCTACAACGTGACTCCTGCTCTGCCAAAATGGATACAAATAGCGATAGAATAGAATAACGTGTTAAATATTTAGTTTAATTTAAATTCTCAGAATTACGTAAACGTACTCAATAAACGTAAAAAAAATATAATATTTTATGCGTATTTTAGTAACTAATAAAATATTATATTTTTAGAACAAAAAGTTGAACTTAATCGCCCAAATTTCGGAGTCTATATTTGCAAATATGTTCCTGCGGCCTTATAAGCCCATATTGTTAAAAAGTGTATGAAACATATTTCAACGTGACGTCACAGATACGACTATGAAATTATTGATTTTTAATATACAGGTCCCTCTGAGAAATTAGTCACACTTCATCTATGCAATTAAAAAATCAGTTGTATAGCCTTTATTTTAAATCTGAACAGCATTCGTGAGCAAAGAGCACTGCAACGCAAAATTACGTTTAGGTCTATGACGTACATTATTACAGTCCGGAGTGCAAGAATGCATACGCACCTTCTTTGAAATATTAGCAAAATGCTAACTAACGTTTGATGAACTGTGGCGTCCAAATACAAGCTGACTAATTTAACAAGATGGCTGCGTCAAATTATGCAGCAACATAATAATAAAGCACTGTTAACTTACATTAAATACAGCAATAATATTATAAGAAAACTAGCTGTTTCCCGCAGCTCCACCCGCGTAAATATAATATCGGGTATCCCGCGGCAATACTGTATTTTTCTGGGATAAAAAGTAGCCTATGTTTTAATATATCATACCACCATATCAAATATCATCAAAATCCACTAGTTTTTGCGTGAAAGAGTAACAAACACCCATCCATCTATACAAACTTTCACATTTATAATATTAATAGGATAAGTGGTATCTCACACTTTGTTACACTCTGTTTCACTTAGTTATTTGCATGAAAGAAAAGGAAAATTGAACGAAACTGACCGCAGTTGGCGCTCGTCCAGCCGGTCATTAGTTTGGCCACTCTAAGAGCGACAGCACACGGCGTATTTTAAGCGCGCAGAGAACGCGCTTTTTGGGTACTCGCGCTCCCGACGCCTTAGATTCTGATTGTAGGTAAAGAAATTCATTCGAATCTAGCTAAAAGGGTCATCTGCGCGTTTAGAGTACGCCGTGTGCTGTCGCTCTTAATTCACAGAGGTTGATAATTCAACAACAAACGTACCTATCATATTTTCATTAATGTGTTTTATTAACATTTAAACAATGTTAAGGTCTTATCTTCCTTATTTATTTGTAGTAATAAATTTTTAATCGTATTATATACATAATTTTAAGTTCGAGGAACATTTTATTAATTAGATACTATCATAATTAAGCTGAAAATACAATAAGTAACTAGGTATTTAAACTTGAAAGTAGAAACCTACAGTATGTTACACACACAAGGAGTATAGTGGGAGTTAATTGGTCGGTATAACTTTACTCGGGAGCGCGAGATAATGAGATCCGTGGTCGGTCATGGGGTACTCGTGGCAATTACACTTCCTTAAGCGGTTCTATTGCTAGTTAACATAGACTTATTTATAAGGACAAGCTAAAATTGAATACATTTAGCCTAAACATTTCTTCATACAAGGAAAAAGATCTTCAAGAAGATCAGACTTCCGTAACCTGTGGCAACAGGCTTTGATATTAAAAATTTTTATGAAATACCTTATGAACTTTAATTGTAACAATATCTTGTCTATCTCTTTCTACTCGTTTGTCGTAATTTTACAGCGGCACACTGATCTCTATTATCATATTATGTAAAGCTGGAGTGCCCTAAGGAAGTACATTTTTAACCTCCATATGCTCCGTCATTAATAAAAAAACTAGCGAGCCTTACATTATATGGTGTATAATATTTTAAGAAAATACTAAAGAAAATCACAATGCTTAGTACGATTTTCTAATATAATAAAAAAATATGGAAAATTTTCAAATAAGCAGTGACAGAAATCAACGTCAAAATTTAAAATAGCTAAATACCGAAATATTTTATTCGAATCTGACGGCCAACTCTACCACCGCGCGCTCAATCGTCAACTCAAATCTTCGCCCGTATGCTTCCGCAACTTCCTGTTACACTTCCGTCCTATTTAACGAAATCACCCCCACAAGTTGCAAGAAAGCGTTAACATAAGAAAACTTGTTTTTGTTACGGGTCTAAATGCATTTTTCCTTTGTAAATTTTAATATTATTTAATACACTAGTTTTAGTACTAGTGTCTTAAAGTAATGTTCCAAGTGCAAAAGTTTGTGATGACTGTTTGCAAAGATTGTTAAAAGTCATTATTCAATAAAATCTGTCTTTAAAGGCTTATTCACAGAGTGAAAGACCACAGTAAAGTCGTCATAGACTCACAATCTTTCTAGTTTGGAAAAACGTCAGCTTACTCCACTTGTTACTGTGGGTAGTACAGGGTGCCGTTCAAATTTATCTAAATATCCCTACAGCATCCCTTTTTGTGAAATGGGTGTTCTTATCTGCACCATGACAGCTGGGAGTATTATTCTTACAGTTGAATAAAAGGGCCATTCCGAACATATAAATGTACTTGGAAAAACGGTATTTACCGCCAAATGGAACACATATCAGATATGATACTGTGACGTAGGTGTACCATTGTTGTGTCTACGAAATACAATTACCATATTAAGTACTGGTAAAGAATAAAACTACCATTTTTATTCCATGCTCTGTTTTTAAATTTAAATGAATCAGCCAATCAGAGCGCACCGCGCTTAGCCTTTTTATGCGCTTGCGTCGGTAGAGGCATAGGCGCTTTCAGGCTGAAGTGCTTAAACAAGGTAACAAATATACAGTATAAAACAAGGAACAACAGCTATGAATTACTGTTTTAGAGTTGATACATTGTGTGGTGAATTTGTCAACACGTCATATAAAAAGTTTTATTGTATTTTTAAATGTTTTACTTTTCTATGTAACGTAATTTTCAAATAGACTTTGCAATAAAAATTTGCTACGAATATAAATAGTAAAAGTGATTAAAATAAATGGTTCTAACCACTCGTGAGTCTTTTAGTGTCTATAAAATATAATATTAAGATACACATTAGATTCACAACACCTGGTGACCGTGAAAATATATATACCAATAATAACATCAAAAATACACGTTTCAAGCCGTTGTCGAATCTTGTGGAAAAATATAATAGTAAGTAATAGCCAGATTAGATTTACAACCAAGCGGCCGTATGGTTAAAATGGATAGTTTAGCAGTCAACAGAATTTTCGAACAATCGAATGATTCCATAATTAATGTGCTTGCTATGAAAGAAGATACACCTACTACGTGAATATTATGAAGAGTTGTGCGTCGTATAAAAAAAATGTGCAGCATCGAAGACTGTAAGCACCTCAAGACGATGATTACAAAAGAGGAGGGGGAGGTTGAGATACCGTTTATGTTTATAAGTAACAGCGATGACGAGAGTTGGATTTTAAATAAATACTTTGACTAGTAATTTACAGAGGAGCTTTGCGCTAGAGATCCTAAATGGGTGCTAGAGTTGAATAAATCTAAGATATTTAATGGTCCGATATCACAACGCATTAGCCTTTTGGAGTTGAACAGCAGCAGCTTAAAACAAAGGGTTTTATGACGCTTTATAGTCCCATCAGCGCCATGGCGGGGAGGACTTTGGAAGTTGTCGATGTGTGCTGTTAAGGCAATGCTCTACCTCCTTTATACCTTTGACATTTGAGATCAAAGTGGCCAGTACGACAAAAATGCCGTACTGGCCACTTTGATCTCAAATATAACTTCTTTAGTTAGGAATTCCAATTTCAAATTTATACCGCTATTTACTCATGCAATTGTGTTTTGAAAATCGTAATTCATTTGTTTTCTCCTCTTTTGTTTCTTTGCGTCACTCTGTTTACAAAATGGAAAATTTGAAATATCGTATTATTGTCGAGTACGAGTTCCACCGTGTCACCAGTGCTGCAGAAACAGCTCAAAGGATTAATAATGTGTATGGCGGCGGTGTCGCAAAAGAAAACACAGTGCGGTTTTGGTTCCAACGTTTTCGCTCTGGAAATTTCGACCTGCAGAACAAGCCCTGTGGACGGCTGGAGACCAAAGTTAATAATGAAGAATTGAAGGCTATTGTGGAAGCGGATCCATCGCAAACCACGTCCGAGTTAGCTGCAGGCTGCGGTGTTGTGATAAAACTGTTTTAATCCACTTGAAGCAAATTGGGAAGGTAAAGCTTGAATGGTGGGTACCTCATGAATTGAGTGCAGCAAACCGACAAACGCGCGTCGACTGCTGCGTTACATTACTCGACCGGCACAATAATGAAGGGATTCTAAAACGAATCATTATCTTGTTACATATGTCAACAGTAAGATGTAACTGTCAATGTCGTTATTGACATTGACAGACGTCATGAAGTAAAGCCTATCGTGTTAGTTTATTTCAGTTGGCAAAAGGGCTATACATAGTGTAGGCGTATATTTGTGTAAGACATAATATCTCATTTGTAATACGTATCTGTGTAAAGCACCAATAAAGGAGAGTATAAGAATTGCTGCTGTATTATTATCATCACCACACGAGCGCAAGAAGGACATACATCAAGAGGTCGTAGCCCGTTATATATCTGTGATAAAAAAGTGGATCCTGTATGATAGTTTGAAATGCTCATCGGAATGGCTGAACCCTGGCGAACCTGGCGAACGCCTGCACCAAGCGAAAATTGACTCAAAAAACGTTCCTTGTGAGCATTTGTTGGACTAGTGCCGGTGCCATTCACTACAGATTTCTTAAATCCGGCCAGACGATTACGGCAAATGTCTATTGCCAGAAACTGCAAATCATGATGGAAAAGCACGCTGCTAAACAACCGAGGTTAGTCATTCGCCCTAGGCCACTGCTGCTTCAGGACAACGCTAGACCACACACCACACAACAGACGGCTACCAAACTAGAGGAGCTTCAATTGGAATGTCTAAGACATCCACAGTATTCCCCGGACCTTGCTACAACAGATTACCATTTTTTTCGAAATTTGAAAAACTTCTTGCAAGGGAAAAAATTCAATTCCGATGTGGCAGTCCAAAACGCCTTCAAAGATTTGATTGATTCCTGTCCGAATGGTTTTTTTAGTAAAGGAATCAATGAACTACCTATTGTAACGGGCTGCGACCTCTTGATATGTAAGTCCTTCTTACGCTTGAGTGGTGATGATAATAATACAGCAACAATTCTTATATTATCCTTTATAGGTGCTTACACAGATACGTATTACAAATGAGATATGTCTAACACAAATATACGTGTACACTATGTATAGCCTTTTGGCCAACTAAAATAAACTAACTCGATAGGCTTTACTTCATGACATCTGTCAATATGACATTGACAGTTACATCTTACTGTTGACATATGTAACACCTATGAGTTGGCAAAAGTGTGTAAAGGCAAAACTGTCTATACAAGACAGCAATGGTATACTTTGATTTAATAAATATATTGTGTTTAAAAAAAATTGACTTTATGTTCCTCCTTCACAAAACGCCAATTTCATGTTATGACCTAATACTTAGGTAGTTCAAGTCTAGGGTTAAAATGTTATGCTATCAAGTGTCAAGGACTTGAAACGTTCAAATCGATTAGACTCAATTCATCACTGGAACGCTATGCATTTCAAGTAATTAATTAAGTTGCTACATACTACTGATTAGTGGATTTACATAATTTGCCGTAATATAATCGATCAGGTGATGAGCTTAACTGGTGTTACCAGATTAATATAATCTTCCTTTAATAATGTGTCTGCAATGTCTCAGTGACGCCTCCATGGTTCAGTAGTTGAGCTTGAGAGCTTGGCTTTCGATTCCGGATTGGAACAAAAAAAAGTAGTTTTCTTGTGGCTGGCTAGGATACAAGGAAAATGATCCATCCGTCGAATGGGCATGCAAAGTCGATCCTGCGCCTGATCTCTCGCCAGGTGCCAGTCGTGTCGGTCATCTGTCCCACTCGGTAAAGAGTCAACGAAGAGAGAGTATTGAGCATACATTTCGGCACTATAAAACAACTCCTGCGTAGCTGGTCTGGTTTAATGAAACCGGCTACCGCCACCGAGATCAGTGTGGGGTGCTATAATTAAAGTCTAACCCCTGTACTTATAAAAATATTTATTATTCAATGTTGTTGCCTTGCCTGTCAAGTGACTTTTCCAACGTATCAGCAATAGCTTATCAGTTATGTGAATAGTTTTATTAGTAAGTAAACAGCTATAGTAAGGGATAATAAATACGAGAACAATTTGCTAAACATACGTTTTATATGGCTGTTTAGCAGTTCGATCGTCTTCATATTATTATGTAATCGCTTGCCGTTGTGAAATTGTTTCTGATAAACATTTAATTTCCTAGGCTGTAGAAAAATTGATTTTTCGTGTCTCAAAAGACATATTTTTTATTAAAAGCCCACGGTATCTTCTATCGCTTCAGTGAAAACAATTATAGAAAACATAAGTGCCTCATTGAATGTAAACCCATAAAATATTTGACGACCTATAAAAACGTGTATGTGATGTGAAAACCTAGACGGACATTTTTTTATTTCAGAGTAAACAAAGGTCGGATTTCAGAATGTGGATTGTAAAAATCGGTAAGAATAGGTGAAAATTAAATAATAGTAATTATAATAATCTAAACTCCGACTAGGTATAATACCTACGAAAGGATGATGGGTTGTGTTTCACTGAAAGTTAAATATAACAAAAGCCCGAAGATATTTGGGGTTGAAAAGACCGACAACCCTCCGAAGAGCCCTCCTATTCACAGGCTGTCGCTGTCTCTGCTAGCCGAAATTACAAGGACAGCATGTGTCTTGAACGTCACTTAATTTAACTATCGTTTCATTATTCGGCCGTGAATGTTTTGATTTCCGTTTTGTTTTTCTTACTCTTTTAGCTGTTGTGTTGTTCCTGGTGTATTTAATAGATATATTTTTATTTATTTATTTATTACACGTGTCTACACTGTACAACTGATGGTGAGCAGCAATCGCTCACCATCAGTTGATCCGTCTGTGCGTTTGCCCGTCCCACGCTTCTCAAATTTTAAATGATTCCGAGACGATCAAGCAGCTTGACGGCAAGCACGTAGTTTTTGATTGCATCAAACATTTTGATTATCTACATTTACAAGCAAGCATTATAGGCCAAGCATTACGTGCTTGCTCCGCGCTTGATACGATTTTATAATTTTATAAGAAATTTAACCATAGCCAACAATATTTCATAGGAACGATTTGCAGTACTCTTATTTAAAAATAGTACCTGGGAAACCGAGCTTTTCTCGGTGTTTTAGTAGAACGATAAAATAATAAAAAAATATAAAATAAAAAGAAATAATAAGAATTCCGGGATTCGAACCCACCACATTCTGAATTTCCAAACAATGCTAAAATTATACGTAGGTACGCATATATAAGCTGCTAATCAGACTGACGTGAGAGAGTCAAAATTATTGATATATTGTGCAACAATATATCAATTATTTTGAAAATCGACAAAATAAAAAACATATTGCTTAAAAATGCGCAGTTTCGAAGGGATAAGACCTAGATAGATAGTTTTTTCTCCCCCAAAACTCCATGCATACTAAGTTTCATGGTAATACTTGTAGCCGTTGTCGAGATACCGATTATATATATACAAGATTGTCTCGTGTAAAGTATAAGATATATATAACTAGTTGTCCCGACACACGTTGTTCTGTCTCAACTATGAACTGGTATAAATTACTATACATACACCTACAACCGACACCAACATGCACACATACATCTACAGTATTTTCTCTGAAATTTTTCCAATATTTCTCACCGTTTAAACCTTCCCTGAACTTTTTCAAGAACAAAACTTGCCAAATCGGTGTAGCCGTTCTCGAGTTTTAGCTAGACATTGGAATTGCAATCCATTTTTAGGGTTCCGTAATACTTAAAGAACCCTTATAGTTATAATAATAGTGTAGCTTTTCTTTTTCTTATTTTTATTTCTTCATGCTAATGCAACAGCTAGAAATGCTTTACTCTTGTTTGAATCCATTTTGCACAATCAAGAAAATCACGATCGAAATGAGGAAAAATGGGTCTTGCTGGTCAAGGAGCAAGGAGGACAGGCGTAAACTGGCGTATCAATATGTTTGAACAAGCAACAAAATTACGTGCTTACCGCCAAGCTGCTTGATCGTCTCGGAACTCCTTTAGGCCCTGAAATAGTGATGGACTGTCATTCACTATCTGGCAAGGATAGCGTGTGACAAGAGACCCTTATTTTAAAAAGCGTTTGATTATTCGACAATAGGTACTCCATAAGTAATCCATGGTTTCAGCTGCATTCTCTCTCATCAGCATAGCTGTGGCGGACGTCAGCAATAAGGATAATCTCCCCGTACTCGAGTACCTCGGCTGCGACGAGTGTCTACCTGTCTATGCGCCGGTCTGCGGGACAGACGGGATGACATACACCAACGTGTGCCGACTCAACTGCGCCAACAGTCTGCGCAAGAAGGACGAATATGTTATGATTGACAGGTTTTATTATATTTTAACCCTGCCACTAATTAAAATAATACATATAATATAACACAAGACGTGATTAGCTATCCAATAGTGCTGTATTTGTATGTCAAGTAACTTTTACAACATATTAGACAAAGACAGCAACATTGTACCGTGTAATATTGTAACTTAACAAATTGTGACAACAGTCGATTATCTTATACTTCAAACGAGAAAATCTTGTATGTATATAATTGTAATCTGGAAAACGGCTGGAAGTCTTACCATTAGTTTGTAGGGAGTTTTGTGGGAGAAAAATCGATCTATCTAGGTCTTATCCCTGCGAAACTGTGCATTTTTAAGCTACATATGTTTTTTCTTTCGTCTTGCGACAATTTATCAATAAATTCGACTCTATACATAATAGATCGGTTACTCAGGTACTGTTATTAATATTATGATATCAAACTGATATGTCATTGACAATTATTGTATTGTGAGTTGCGACTGCATGTTGCTATTAGGTATAATACAAATAAATTATGAGGCCACTCTAGGTGCTCATGAATTAGGTTCCGTGATAGTACAATAAAATGTACAATGAATCAGTCTAAAGCAAAATCTATGTTTGTAATTAATGCGTATTTTATCGTTTATTTTTTTCAGATATGGTCCGTGTATAAGCTTTAATATCGAATTTGAACACTGATCATACGCTAACAAGACTGTCCAAAGTTAAAGGAATCTTTGTTCGTTTGAAATTATTTAAAAGTATTTATATACTAAATCCTTATTTTAGTCTCTAATATTATATTCTACCTAACCCGGCGTGAGTGAGGTCGAGTATGTCATACCAGAGTAAAATTTAAAAATGTATATTTTTTAAATGCTCGTCTAGCAACTAGTTTGCTCAGTAGCTGGAGGTAGGGGCATGCTGGAGGGGTAAGTGGCGTGATCTAAGAGCGGCACGGGTCACTAGCCGGGATAGTCAGATGGAAACCCTACTAACCCTACCTAACCCTGGTATGTCATACCCTACCTCATAGGATACGTCCCTTTTTTTGGCTTATTATTTTAACATATTACATTTTTTGGTTCATAAACGTTTTTTTTTTCAATTTGGTATTATAAGTTTATTGTCATAATGTTATAGAATACATTTGTTATTTATTCATTTATTGATATTGTTTTTAATTTTTGACCAAAATGCATATTTTCAGTATGAACAAGAGGTCACGTATCTGTAGGATGATAGAGTAGGTAGTAACTGATTTCTTTAGTGAATCTAGTTCGGAACAAGTCACTGATCACTGTAGTGTCCGTATGTAAGCGTAATTTTTTACCCATATGTTTGGAGCATGCAAAATATTTTTGCGAAATATTTTGCTTATCTGGACAGTAGTGATTATTCATATATTTAATTAAAAATAATAACATATAGCTTATTAACAAGGAGTATCTCAATATATTTTAGTTTTCAATTGTAGTAACATTCCACAGAATTATTTTTTTGTTAAATTCTAAATAATTTGTTAACCTACAACCTTTTGGAGCTATAATTTATAATTTCATAGTCAAAGAAAACCTTAAATAAATGATATTAATGTTATAATTGAGAACTTTCTTCGTTTATTTAATAATTTATTAATTATTGTATAAAACTAAATCAACAAAATATCAATAATAATAATATTATCAATAATAAGGCACTTTGAATTTTGGGTATGTCATACCCCACCTAAAGCTTGTTGCATCTTTTTTTTCACCTCATCCACGCCGGGTTAATTATATTATGACTTTATGGACTATTTATAAAACCTAGAATAATATTATATATAACGGTCTCAAAAATAGCATTAGCATTCGAATCACATATACGCGAAATATTGTCCGTAATCCTTTTATTCAGAAAAAACTCAATTTGCCTTCAGTATCCGAACTAAAATTTAGTATGCGGTGCTCATTTTCCTAACAATGTTTTCTATTCACTAAGAAGCTGAAGGCAAAATATATTTTAACCCCAGCTTTTTGGTGCCTTTTACCTACTCTCTTTGAGCATTACTCTTTTTATAAAAGAAAGTGTTTATGAAACAGCATTTCAATCGCCTAATGTTTATGAAGAACCCCGCGGCCCGCATCAAATGCAAAGCAAAAATCATTACAATTATTTCAATTATTATACATTGAAATGCTTTTAATTCATTGTTCGGGTTTGCCTAAATCTAATGAAGTGAATTGATGAGTTCAAGTTAATGCTGCTGTATTTGAAGCTTTTTGCTAACCGAAGTATTTTATTTCCTGGAGAGATTCTCCTGGAGAGCCACACGGCAGACGGCAGACACAGGCTACAGCTAACGACCACCAGATAATTTTATATCATACGTATAAATTCTAATACCTATTAATTATTAAGTCTTGTTTTACGTAGATAGAAGAAATATGGGTACACAACAGACTAATTCTTGTCTGTTAATACGCGCGAAAAAATTGCTTTTCTAGATATTCCTATGCAATCAATGTTTAAAAATTATGTAAGCTAAAATGTGAAAGCTAAAATTAACACATATAATTTAAAATAGGGTATGGAGCAATTATACAAATCATTGTTCATAAAAAAATTATGACCGGTTCTTATTTATTTACGAGCCATTAAATCAGTTCACCCATCAACTTAAAATTGGAGCGTTTGAATAGGTCCAATTATATATGCAATTCCCGTATCAGGGTTCTTGAATGCGTTTTAATAGTACTTGTGTAATAAAAAATTATAGTCATACCTGTACTTCCAAATGTTATTTTTAACCCCCGACGCAAAAAGAGGCGTGTTGTTAGTTAAATGTGTCTGTACCTATATCAGTGTTCCTGTGTCTGGCTTCGAAACGCCTAAACTAATAGATAGAATTTGCATTTAGACATTGGAAATGTCTTTTCGTTCACTCCAGTGTAAGCATCGATATTAGACTTGCAACGAATATTCGGTTACTATTCGGTATTCGGCCTATTCGGCTGCTTTTATTATATTCGGCCGAATACCGAATATCTACATATTATTCGGCCGAATACCGAATACTTAAATAATATATTTTGTCATAGAGAAATAATTGGTAAAATGAAAAATTAAAATCGATTGATTACGTATATATTCATATTTTCAACTCCAAAATCTAGAAACTAAAAATCAAGATACGAATTTCGTATCTTGATTTTTAGTTTCTTGCCCCTTAGGGAACGTGGGTACCAACTTATGATATTCTTCATTGTGTTTATTTTTTAAATGATTTAACATTCCCGATGTTGTCGCCTTTCTTCCAACGCCACCACGAGAAATTTTTATTTCGCACAGTTTACACACGGCACTTTTTGGGTCATTTACATCATCCTCGAAGTATGCCCATATAGGCGATTTTTTTTTAAAGGCCATAATCGATTTTTTTATTATTAAAGTACGTTCGTAATTATTTAATTGTTTATTTGTTAAATTTCACACTATCACACTTACAAACAGATCAAAACTAAGAGAGCACAATAAACTGTACTTAACGTAATACGATATCCACGAAATGAACTTGTCGAAACATGCAGTGCGTTAGCAGTTAATATACCGCGCAGAGCAACAGCGGGCGCGCGGGCGATGAGTACATTAGAACAAAACAAAGGACGCGAAACAATCACGTCTGTACAAGTTTTTGGCGCTAAAATCCAGCCGAATACTTTTGCCTAATATTCGGCTATTCGGTCAGGGGCCTCGCCGAATATTCGGTATTCGGTATACTGCCGAATATATTATTCGTTGCAAGTCTAATCGATATCATGAAAAAGTGCGATCCCCTTATATCTTGAAGAGCTGAGAAGATGTGACATTAAAAAATGCGCATTCTTAAGAGCTATAAGGTGTAAAAATAATTATTCGGGAAAATCAAAAACAAAAAAAGTTATGGCGTAAATAGTGAAAAAAAAGAATACGATTTCTTTTATTTCAGCGAATAGAAACGAAGAATGATATCAAAAAATTGAGAAAAATTCCTCTGGAAAATTTAGTCCGCTACAATTTGAGCCTAAAATAAAGACGATCGGGTTAAGGGTTTGCCCTGTAGCCTAACCTTTTTGCGACAATTCAGTTCAATTCAGTCAGACAATTCAGAGAATTCAGTAGAATCATTTCCAATGTGCTCGATAGTCGTGTAAGGCACGAAAAATGTGATTTTTTTTTCATTTAAAAGCTAATGTGTTCGAGATGGTTCTTCTTTTAGATTTAACTCAGAATCTAATGATGTTTGAATGCACGCACACTGTTTGAAAATCTCGTGCATTTTAACCGACTGCATAAAATGCACGGAAACCAAAGAAATGAGAAGGTTACATATTCTACTCGTTTTTTTTTGTTTTTATTTTTGTATAGTCTAACTTTTTTTTGTGCATAGGGTTTTCTTCATATGTTGTAAAATACTTGCTAGGAAGATGGATGTGACAATAATCTTTACCACCTAGTCTTCATTTGAAATAAAACTTTTGAAATAAAGAAAAACGTTACCTAAGTATGAGCTAACTCTTAAAATATATTATAATATATATATATGTAGTACGAGTGTGTTTTATCGTATTTAAGAGCAGTTTCATATTACGCGATGCGATATCGCTTATCGTGCCGATAATTACAAAAACATGATAAAGACATGTATATTATATTTTATGAGTGTTTTGAAGTGATACTTCTTTATAGACGGAGGTATTAGGTACGATTTTCTGTCACGAAAAAGCGTTAGGTAACCCTTTCGTCGTGTAATACAGATAAGATATGAGTAATTTCGAATGCTAATATCAGTTAAGCCTAACGCAGTTACGTAGGCGATTGGATTTTGCTTTGTTGACCAATTGGTCATGGATTCGAATCTCAAACGAAATATTTTTATTATTTTTATTTCTTTATCTTTTATGATTTTTGAAACGAAACAAATATTTTTTTTATTTTTAGAAATGATTGTTCTTCAGGCACAAGAGTATTTTTGGATTTTAAACAGTAAATGATGTTGACATTTTTTTAAATGGAACAGATTGATTAGTGAGAAAACACACTTATGTCGACGACATACGAGCGCTTCCGGTCCGATGAGCGATACCTCTATCGCGTAATGTAAATACGCTCTTTATACGTCATACGTTATTTCCGTACACCTGCGGCTGACATTCATTATATTTCTTTCATTCGAAGTATGCATTAAAACGAGGAGTTTTCTTAGAGAAAACTTCACAAAAATTTAATGTTACAAAATATTTATGCATATATTCTTTAAATTTTCTTATATAAGTCACTATATTATGGTGGTTGATACCCACGATACCAGAGGAGTTACAAGTGTATTGCCGATTTATATCTCCCATGCTTTATATACCCTCACCTATTTGACAAAATACTACGCCGGTTTTGTGGATGGCTGTTGTATACCAAAGCATGCCTTTACCAGCAGAGTTGTAAATGCCAAAAATATTTTCAATATTCTGTGTATTGCCATCTTAAAAAGTCCTAACAGAATGAAAATATTCAAGAAAAGCCCACAACCCCGGGGGTCCAAATATGGAAAAACCGGGTTTTTGCAAGGTTACAATATAGTTTCCTGTTCACTGAGATATGCGAAAGTGTATTTTATTTTCATATTTGCGAAAATGTGCCACCTAAAATGGTATGCCACAGGGTTCGATATTTGGAATATAATAAGATAGTATAATATATTATAATACCTTAATCTCAGATCATTTCTTTTCATTACTATCTCTTTGTAAAAATAAATCCACAGAAATATAAAAAGCATATTTGTTTCGAGTTTTCCTGATCCCAACTCTAATCTGCGACGCGAAAAACGAAATGATAGACAATATGTTTTTTCTACTACCAAAAAATGAAAGTTTGTAAGGATGGATGAATGTATATTTGTTATACTTTCACCCAAAAATACTGAACAGACGTTGATGCAATTCGGTATGGTAGTTTAAACTCTGGAATAACATATAATATGCAACTTTTTATCCCGAAAAAGTGCATTGTTCACATGGGATACTGTTTTTACGTGGGCGGAGTCGCGGGCACCGGCTAGTCTGAAATAAATGTGTGGGAATAAAATGATTTGGTTACGCCTAGTAGGTTTCCATAACGAACTATTTCTTTAATATATCAGTTATGGGCAAGTAAGAGTTATTATTGCATTAGCTATAATAATTATTTTAACGACTAGATGTTGCCGGCGCCTTCGTGCGCGCAAAAGTTAATAATTTTTTATTACAGCATATTTTTCCGCGTTAAGAAGTAGCCTATGCTCCTTCTCCGTGGTCTACTCTATTTCTGTGCCAAATTTTATCTAAATTGGTCTAGTAGTTTCGGAGCCTATTCAATTCAAACAAACAAACTTTTCCTCTTTATAATATTATATTAGTACAGATATTATGAACATGTTATGTAAAATTATACATCCACTGTTTTTTCTTCACTTTTCGAGATCATTTTCCGCGATTCGAGTTTGAGAAGTCGTTAAGGGCAAGTCTCTTAACTTAGAAGCTATCAAAAAACCGCAAAGTACCCACTGCCCGATATCCGATAAAACTTTCAATGGAAAATGGTATACGTTCTCAAAATTCCTAATGAAACTGATGGTAAAGCCATTTTTTAAATAATATTTTTACGAAAGTATTTTCAAAATGTTGTAATGCAAGCGAATTATTTTAACAGCTGTGCTAACATACTTTATCAATACAACAATTTGGCTACAGTAGAGGGGAATTAAATTATTCGGTGTTGTTTGTACGAATTACAACATTAAAATAGGTAAGTAATTAAATATTTTTCTAAGCAATCATTATAAAACATAATCAGTATTGTCAAAACGTAACATATGACGGAAAACGTAACAATTAAATCAAATATAATTTAAAAAAAGTTTTGTCAGAAGTGGGATTCGAACCCACGCCCTCAGAGAGGACCAGAACAGCTCGACCTACTGGGTAGGCAAGGGGACCTTGAGTCTGGCGCCTTAGACCGCTCGGCCATCCTGACTGACGATGCGTGACTTGAAATTAACGATTAGTTTGTATTTCTTATTAGTAACGAGATGTTTTGATATCCATTATAAAACTATTTAAATATAATTTATCATTAATTAATATTAATTTTAGGCTGCCATAATCATAACATGATAAAGGGCCTTTAAATAAACATTTAAAATATATAAACATAATTTTGTAACAAATGACAAAACATTATTATCAAATGTAACAATTTTAAAATTTTTACAAATCAAGATAAGACTTTATTATGTTGCGGATCATAATAATAATAATTGGAATTTAAAATGCATTTAACTGTGGTCTAGTATCCAATGGGATCACTGAAATGTGTTAATGCGGTGTTTAAAGTACTACCATACTAAATTTCGTCAAAATCCGTTCAGTATTTTTTGCCACTTACATAAATTTTAGGTCCGTTTCCTATATTCATTTACGTAAATGATTTATTTACCTTATCTAGTAAAAGATAAGCACGAGATGGTACTTTTTGCCGATGATACTTAAAGTTTATCTTTAATGTGAAGCGATAAGGGTTAAATTACAATGAAGTCAACAGTGCTCTCTCAAAAGTAGTACTTTGGTTTAATGTTAATAACTTATAAATTTATTAATACGTGAAGCAAAAACTTTCAGTACGATTTTACGAGAATTGTGCGCACGTATAAGTATGAACTTTGGCACAGTTAACGTTTATATGGAGGTAGGTGTGTAGAGAGGCTAGAATTACATAAAATTAATAAAAATAACAACACATCTACCTCAGGTTATTATTAATACACACTACCAAGCGTTTGATAGATGCAATTTTGTTATACATTGACGTTTGTCAATCTGTCAAAATTTAAAAAAATCTGTTTAGTGCAAAAATTCTTTAAATTTTGCCTGCCAAATTTTAGGAAAGTCAGACCAATTTAGTAATAAATGACGAGAAAATGAAATTGGGAATTCAAGTGATTTCCAGTTATATAAAACTAAAAAGTAAATTACAGTTGGGTCCTCATATTGCTAATCTAGCGGATAGCCTCAGTTCTGCAGCATACGCAGTTAGAAAAATTTGAGAAATCTCGGATGAAGACACGACACTTTTGACATTGGAAATGTCTTTTCATTCGCTCCAGTATAGGCCCCGATTTCACGAAAAAGTGCGATCCCATTATATCTCGAAGAGTTATGAATATATGATATTCAAAAAATACTCAAAAGACGCGTATTCACGAGAGCTATAAGGTGAGAAAAGAATTATTTGACAAAGTAAAAAACGAAAAAGTTATGGCCGAAATAGTGAAAAAAAATATTTTTTTTTTCTTAATTTTTGATCTGAACAATTTAGTCAGCTACAATTTGAGCCTAAACAAAGACGATCGGGTTAAGGGTTTGCCCTGTAGCCTAACCTTTTTGAAAAATAAAAAGAAATATCTTATATTTCAAACGAGACAATCTTGTATACATTTAATCGAAATCTCGGCAACGGCTATAATAATTACTATTTAGTAATATGTGATATTACTATGAAATTTAGTATACCTACAGTGAGTTTTGGAGGAGAAAAATCTGTCTAGCTAGGTCTTATTCCTTAGAAACTGCGAATTTTTAAACAATATGTGTTTTTTTCTTTCGTCGTGCAACAATATATCAATAATTTCGATTCATTTACGTCAGTTTGATTGGCAACTTGGTATGCTTACCTATGTATATAATTTTTGCATTGCTTGGAAATTTGGAATGTGTGGGTTCGAATCCCGGTCAGAAAAATATATTTTTTTGATTCTTATTTTTTATTTTTCTTTTACAAATTTTATATTTAATTATTTTATCGTTCTACTAAAACTCCGATCTAAGCTCGGTCTCCCTGGTACTGTATACTTATGCGCCACGGCGACAATTATTCAAAATTCGATACGCGTGTGGAAATTTTGGAATTTGTTTGTTCAAATGCGTTATGTTGAGGACACTTAAGATAATCTTCTATTAAATAAACTAACATGTCCTGACTGACTGATTCATCAACGCCGAGGCAGAACTACTGAAGCTAGAAACGTAATAATTAGACCGTGGCTTCCTTTTATAACGTAATACGGATAGGTCCACTATGTAGGGGTTTTCCCGAAACTTACCCCCTAAAGGGGTAAAAAGGGGATTTGTTGTGGTTAGATCTGTTTGAAATTTCGTGATATTGCTCTTTGACATGATTTCGTAATACATTAATTCAATATTTTCTAAAATCAGATCTATTAATTGGTAAAAAGGGATATTAAACTTTGTATGGGAAAAAATATTAAGTGAGCATTTCGGTTTAAAGATGTGAATGTCGTCCTAAAAGAAAATAAGTAAGCACGTATTTCACGATTTTTCAATATTCAACCCCTAAAGAGGTGACAGGGGTATGAATGTATTTTTTTCACAGTCAGACTCATGCTTGACCATTTTACTATATATTTTGTTGTATTTTTTTGGAATATTCTCTTCAAGCTCTTTATTTTGATACCCGTAGTACCGAGCGGATGCGGTAAAGTCGTATTTAAAGTCATCATACATACAAAAGCTCGCTTTAAAAATAACATAAGAGTTCATTTGAGAGGTGAACAGTCTGCTGAGCAGTTTTATGAATTGTTGCTTAAAATATGGAACGGCGATTACTCTACAATTGATGGTAAAATAACTATACCGCAAAGTTTGGCAACAGTGATGACATCACTTACAGAACTCACGAAGTTTACCCTGATGTCACCAATCTCATGACAAAGCCCATAGAAAGGTTATATTGTGAGCGTGCAATTTTGACTCATCATGACAAAAATGAAAACGCAGCCACAATAAATGAACTTTTACTCAAGCCATTTGAAGCAGATGAAGTACAATATTATAAGTCAGTGGATTCAGTAGTACAAACTGATGATGCAGTAAACTATCCCGTGGAGTTCCTTAATACTCTAAACCCAACTGGACTTCTACCATATAATCTCCGTTTGAATATTGGAGCACCAGTTATGTTATTAAGAAATATTAAGCCTACATAATTGTGCAATGGTACCAGACTCCAGATAAAAGTTCTCCATCGCAACATTGTCAAGGCTATAACTGTACTCACTAGATGTGCTCAAAGGGAAATTATTCATACCTAAAAGTCCATTGATCCCATCAGAGTATTCAATTTGTATTTAAAAGACTGCAGTTCCCCTAAAACTATGCTTCGCCATCAATAAAGCTAAGGGGTAGCCACTGAAAGTGGCTGGGTTAGACCTGTTTCTCACACGGACAGTTCTATTGCGTGTTCCATAGTACCTTAGTTCGGTTAGCAGTCTGCTCATATAGTTAATGTTGTATATAAAGAGGTCCTTCAATAGCATAATACACTCTGATAATAAAATAATCTTAAACCTTTTACTACTTTATTTATATTAGCATAAATAAAGTCTCTTTCCAAAAATATTAGGAAATTAGTCACCTCAACATGTACGCCTACGAAGCCGCGGGCAAAACCTAATCTAAGAATAAAATTACTATCAATATCAACGTTGTAGTTTAATTTTGTAACTTTTTTTTCTTACCCCGATATCTTTATCGTCGCTCAGCGACAATTTTTTTTCGTATTCCGTAAATTCATTTCCAATGTCATGAAAAAAAATCAAAATCTGTGATTTTTTTATTTAGGTAGGTATTTTAGGTTACTTTTTTACTTTTATAGTAACGTAAATCTCACGGCATTCTATTATGAGAAAATTCCGCTTATGTTAATTCAATATTTCTGCTGAGGAAGCGTGCTATTTATAAAAAATCAGAAAATCTCCCTTTGAATCTCTGAGAGAAATTGTTTAATAAATTGGTATTCTGACCATAGTTGCATGTCAATATATTTTGTATAAATGTGACAATCATTTAAGAAACACTAGAAATAAGCACAACCTTGATGCGAGTACTAATGATTAGACTCAGTAAAGTGAGCAAGTATTTTAAATGTTAATGTATACTCCTATTCTATATATTTATAACAAAACAATATTTTACCTTTGCCATGCATGTACATTTATGAAATGACAATATTTGTTAAAAGTCACATGTATCTTATTGAGAAAAAAGAAGACAACACGAACAGGCCTTTGAGATATGAAAATAAATTATGTATACCTCTAAAAATACTAGACGTATTCAAAAGAAACGCTTATTGTATGGGAATAAAGCTATACAATCATTTACCTGATGATATGAAAAATACAAATATGAGAATATTAAAAATAATATTATTTAATTTACTTTTACACAAATGTTATTACTCTATTGATGATTGTGTAAAAGATAATGACTTAAGGTTATTTTGTTAAAATTAGCATAATACAATTAAAATTAAATGTAATAAAGTTGACATAAAGTAAGTGACTCAACAATTAATGTCTACTTAATTTAATTTAATTAATATTATATATTCATTACAATTACTATTATTTTTATTTTTAACAATAGACATACCTACAACATTATAACCAATAAAAATATTATCATTCTAATAAAATAAACTAACAATGACATCACTAAAAAAAATATAGACATAAAATAATTTATAAGAGAAGACATAAAGAATACATATTATATTTTTTTAGGTTAATACAAAAATGATAATAAATTAAAATTTCATACTATGACTGAAATAGCTTATAATGTTATCTATGTTTTTGTTTTAAATAATTCTTATTTAAGTTGTAAAATAAAAATATGAACATTTGCACGCCGCATCAAAGGCAGAATAAGCAAGAACAGAATTTAAAATTGTAACACCTTGAAATTGTACCTTATTTGAGCAAATAAACATTATCTATCTATCTGTTCAACAGGTTCCTTATAACAATAGGACCCCCCCCCCCCCCCAGACATATCCTGACATATCAGGACTAGACAGGACAGGATCTAAGGGGGGTACCGTAACTATTAACGCGTTCTAAGAAATTCTAGAGGGGGACCAACTTACAAACCACTTTGGAGGCTGATTACTCGAAAATGGTCGACTTCGTAAAAAGGCGTGTATTTTAAAAGAACTATTCAACGACACTCCACACGATGGGGAATATTTATAATATTTTTTCATCCCGCACACATTATTATATTTTTCATCACATGTATGGATGACCTCCACCCCTCCAGAAGCGCGGACAGACAGACAGACAGACAGACGGACGGACAGAGCGAAACTATAAGACTTATTTTGTGTGCTAAGACATAAATGATTTAATCCATGATTGCCCACCCCAGGAACAAGGTGGCGCCCTGCAAGGCTGCTTCTGTATGTACATTGTTATTTAGCGGCTTTGATTAGTTGTAATATATTGTAAGAGAACATTTTTTTCCATTCTTTTTGATAAAAGGTGGCCACGCCGAGTTTCTTACGCCAGTTCTTTTCGGTTGGTGAGGTCAGCGAACCAGTTTTAACAGGGATTTTGCTTTGATATTCCATGAATATATTCTTTGTAGATATTTTTTATAATTCTTCGATCCATCCTTACGAACTTTCACATTTTTAATAGTAGTACGAAGTAGGATGACAGATTGTCTAGCTATATAGTTGAAATTTTAATTTCTCTAGAATTAAGTAATCTGTAAATGTAGTGCGCAGTCCGTAGACAAAAACATACAAATGATGTTCATACTGTATGAATCATACAGTGAGTGATGATTATTAAAAATTATGCGCATCTGAACGCTCGGGTTGAGGGCTTTGAAGTCCTGAAGGTCCTCTGCGGTTCCTCACAGATCTCAGGCTATTAGATCACTTCAAAGACATAATGGAATAATCAAAGATAATCAAAATTAAACCACCTGGAACTCGCGGGGAATTGAATCGTTTAAAAGCGACACTGAATCATTAATATAATATATTATTATGATTCAGTGTCGCTCGTTTCGCTTGCCTATAATCAATTTTCTCCTTACTTTGAACCCCAAGATTTACCCTAAGTTATTTCCTTCGGTGGCTAATTTTTAAAAATCTTTTCTTACTTAATGTCTAATGTCAAATCTATCTGCTTGCCGAAAATTCTAAGCAATCCCTTATAGTAACATTATAGATTCTTTAATGATGTTTTCAGTTTAGTTTTAACTACTTTGGAATAGTGAGTTGAGTCTGCGAAGAAATGCTTGTTTGTACGAAGCCTTATTCGTCTCATATATACGCAGCCTAAACCGCTTCGTATGAACAGAGCCTTACTCCGTATGTGGCTCGCCTTAGCCACGTGCACTAAATTATCGTCTCGAATAATCTGGCCCCGTACATCCCGCACGCTCCACTGACCTAATAGCCTTCGGGTTACCTTCACTTCATTAACTCACACTGATACACTTATCAATGGAAATTGTAAGCGGTTGATAACATTGAGAATAGGAAGTTCGTGCATGTCTCAGTTGGTTGCGATGACGCTATAAAAGATTAATGTTCAGATGACAGATCCAAATCAGTCTACAAGTAAGTACTTAAGAAACAATAGCGCGCTATAATATTTTTAATTTAAGCATCAGCTATTTACATTATATCAATACAATAGCACCCAGCACATGTAAAGTTCGGACCGCGTATCGAACTGCGGTTCGGACTGCGGATCGAGCTGTCGTGTTAATTACGACTAAAAATGCGTTACGGCTTGGACTACCGCCCTCGTACATATATTTACATAATACGAGTACGTCGGCCCCGCGGTTTTGTGTTCTTTCGTAATACGTTCGGTTCGGAACACGGGCTTGGAACGGCGGCGTGTTGGTCGAATTTCATATTTTTTTTTAATTACGTAATTTTACATCCCGTACCTACTACGTAATAAAAACCACTAGGTACAATGGAACAATCTACCGCTTGACCAGGCATAAATTAAAAATTGCCGACAAATCGTGCGCACGCACACATACTCACGTGTAATTACGGACTTCAACCACGGCTGCAGTCGATGTGGTCACTTACTTTGTGTTTATATACTTCGAGGCGTTCTAGTGCCAAGGAAAAAGTTTTGAAACTAAAGTTTCTAAAAAAGTTTAGAAAAAAAACTTTAGTTTACGTTTAGAAATGGTATTCTCATAAACGTCAAACCAACGTCGGTTTTGATTGGTACAAACTCCAAAAATCAAGACGATTCATATATCATAATAATTCCAAGTTAAATACGAGAATTGGGATTCTGCAGGTATTACGACTATCCACTGATCGGTAGTGATAACTCACCATTAGACGATAATATAAGTTCGGTAGCCGGTTAAGCTGCATATCACAGAATGGTCGACACGGGCAGGTACGCCTGAAGAGAAACCTAACAGCTACTCAAATTTGTATGAACATGTGTTATAAGTTTTTTTTTACATAGGAGATACTCAAACGAATGTTTCAACCGCCGTCAGAAACTTTACCGTGACCATAACTTGCCGATATTGTACACAATATTTAATATTTATTTTATACTGCTCGTAACGTATTGCATTTTGCATGTGCAAAATTTACACGTAAAACAATATAATGCAAGCATAGTGAATATTGATGGAAAATTGAAAATGAATGTTCATACAATGTTATAACACCTAGGCACCGCTTGAAATAACAGAGTGTATTCAAATTAGGGCAACGCACGCTGGCAGAAAAGCCGCCGCGCCGCCGCCTCGAATTTCGCGATGGGCGATCTTCGAGCTCAGCAGATTCAGAGATTTCGTGATGTCAGCAGCGGCGACGTGCGCCGGCGGGAGCCATAGTCACCGCTTGTAAGGCTGGAACTATAATGCCGGCTAAAAATCAGAGCATTGAAAATATAACTCTGCGTTAACGCAATAGAGAAGAAAATCGAACACACGTGTGTCAAGTCAATTTTAAATCTGACAAACTCACCACGCATGTGTTCGAACTTCAACTTATAACGTATTTGTCCAGAGTTCTATTTTCAGAGATCATATTATAGTCCCAGCCTAAGAAATTGAATGCACTCCTGTCAAGCGGTGACTATGGCGTCCGCCAGCGCGCGTCGCTGCTGCTGTCACTGCCCGCCGCCGCCGCGCCGCTTGCCGCGAAATTCGAAGCAGCGGCCTCGACAATGCCACGCAACTGTTACGGAAACTTTGAAAATTACTTATTGTTTCATGATAAACATAATATCGACAGCTGATGAAGTTCTTCAACTCTGTTTCAGAACATTCAAGGTTCATGTGATACTTTAAAATTATATCAAAAATATACTGCACAATATGAACCTGAAACCATTTTCTAACTATAAAATCTCACACGTGTATAAAATATAACGAAAATACAAATACAAAACAAACACCGCTAGGTACACCCTTCATTCCTCTTGTTTTCCACAAAAAATCATACTTTTTATAACCCTTGCTCAAAGAAAATGTCAGTTGAAACCAAAAATATATAAAACGTCATGGAGTATACAAGATACAGACAAATAACTGTGGTACAGAAGAGTGGCCCACCACAGTAAAACTTGTCGCAACAAACATTAATCTTGGAACTTCTGTAGTTGGTTGGTTTTATTTCAACAAAATTTTAGAATGACAGGACTAGCTTGAAGCTTCACTACTAATAGAATGGCTTGACCGGAGACCATGGCCTGACAGAAAATCGGCGTAAATTAACAACGCACGCGTTGTGCTTCGCCGAGTGACCTCAGGGGTAATGATTTTGAGAGATCGGCAACACTTCTTTATGTCGATTCTGCTAATTTAATATTACAATAATACAGTTTAGATGCAGTATCGATATGTTAAGACGGCGAAATGGTATTCTCATAAACGTCAAACCGACGTCAGTTTTGATTGGTACAAACTCCAAAAATCAAGACGATTATCATAATAATAATTATTATCATAATAAATCCAAGTTAAATACGAGAATTGGGATTCTGCAGGTATTACGACTATACACTGATCGGTAGTGATAACTCACCATTAGACGATAATATAAGTTCGGTAGCCGGTTAAGCTGCATATCACAGAATGGTCGACACGGGCAGGTACGCCTGAAGAGAGACCTAATAGCTACTCAAAGTATGAACATGTGTTATAAGTTTTTTTTTTACATAGGAGATACTCAAACGAATGTTTCAACCGCCACTGTGGCGCTTTTGTATTCGGTCGTTACTAATTACTATGATATTATAATAGTAGGTAAGTTGAACGGGTGTTTAACTAAAGATTACAAGCTCTGCGGCAGACGGGCGTGCAATAACGAGTGGCTAAGTTTACAGCTTGAATTCTCTCTTTGCACGACTTTTACGCGCTTAAAATTTGTTTATTTATGTTATAAGGACCTAGTGCCTACTTTAACTAAAAACAAGAATATTTTTTCTGTTGTCCGAATGGAATTATAGCTAGCTTATAGCCTATATTTATAAAGAACACAAAAATAAGACGAAGCTTTATCACGGACGATTATACATAATGGTATTAATAGGTAGGTACGCGGAAAAATCTCAAAGTGACCGTGCTTTTCCACCGCGTTCGATGCGTCACAGTCCTCACTTATTCTATTGGAGACTTGGATCTGGCTATCCAGTGAATATCATTTTTGATGGAGATAATTAAAATATGGCTGGGGTACCTCGATTTATAATCATTAAATTTTATTTTAGAACAAATTAAAAAAAATTCTTTACATCAAAAATGTACAAACTGAAAAATATTTTTTTATACACCATAAATAATCAAAGTATATACCCATACAAATAAATACATCCTACTTGTATTATAAATGTGAAAGTTTGTGAGGATGGACGGATGGATGGATGGATGTATGGACGGATGTTTGTTACTCTTTTACGAAAAAACTACTAAAATAATTTTGAATAAATTTGATATGGTAGTAGTTTAAGCTATGGATTATCACATCGGCTACTTTTTATCCCGAAAAAGTACAGTGTTACTGTGGCATACTGTATTTACGCGACTGGATCCGCGGGCAAAAGCTTGTATTTCATAAACCTTAAAGGTCATTCAATTGGAAGGACAAATATGTCAAAGTGCTTATAGTCTAGACCAAAATATAGTCTAGCAGTAATTTAGATACTAAGGATGGTGAAAACCAAGATGGCGTAACTTTTTCTTGTATGAAGATTTGTTCTGTCAAATGTACGTCATAGCCATCTCGAGTTTTAAAATCCTTGTGTAATATGATATGTTTTTTTATTGGACTTAGCGCCATCTATTAAGTAATATTCATAAGGGAAGCCGATATGTATGCCGAGTTGTATACACGCCTCGCTGCTGCTAAGGACTATTGTATACCTAAAATCTATCCCATAAGCTTTATTTGTTCCACTTGTTTTACTTGGTTACACTTTGCTCGGTATTTTATTTCAATAAAACTACATCGTATTCCAATCGAATATTCGGGAATTTCAGCACACACAAGGGTAATTATTGAAACATGTTCAATTGTTTATCGCAATATGTAATGCGTTTAGAATACAGGATTAGTGCGCCGTCGCGTCGTGTCGACGAGGAAAGCGCAAACGGTTATTCTGTTATATTATTTTGCATTCGACACATCGCCGTTCGGACTAATAAGCCTGTTTCATTAATCAACGTTAGTTTAGGTTATCGATGGGATCTAATGTGGATGATCACAAGCTGCTGGCATGGTGTGACATTACAAAGGGCATTCCTTTGTAATGTCACACCATGCCAGCAGCTTGTGCCCATTTTGATGTACCTATTTTGCATCAGTATTTTGATTTGTAGATAATGCTAATCATTCACAATATATACCAGATATTCTTTAGTTAGACTACAATGTTTCATGGGTTCTTGGTTTTATTTTTGTGACTGTAAAAAAACAATAACTAACCGCATATTCACTTACCAACCAAGTAACATCGATTTCTAATCAATAATATCGCAAAAAAGTGAGAATCGTCATAGATCTTAAGCGGTAATTTTGATTGAAAAACGTTAAAATAAACATAAAAATGATTTTTAAATAGCTATTCAACGATACCCTGCTTGTAATACTTCGTCAATTTAATTTTTTTCTTTTTCACATTATGGCAATCAAAATCGGCCGTTTTGATTTTTCCAAATTTTTATGCTTTCTATGACATTTGCGCCGTCATAACCAATCAAACGATGTCTCATTTATCAAAATCGGCATTCGCACAGAGTAAAAATACTTACGTACCTTTCATAGAACAATCTCAATTTTATCAGGGTTGTCACAGAAGATAGACGTAAATTAAACTAAGCCTAGCGTCAATACACGGTTATTGAGTAAGTCTTTATTCGTACACACCACAAACCGGCATCGAACCTGCACGGGTGAGCGTGTGACTCAGAGGGTATATTCACTAGGTCATGGACGCTCTTATAATAAAGCAAGACATCTCCTAGAAAATGAAATATTCGATAGGTAAAATAAGACTGAAGAAATAATTATATTATTTTTCTTACACACAGTACAAGACATAACCACTTTTTGTATGTTTATATTTAATTAAGTTTAAACATTCATTGGAAACAAATATAATATTAAAAAAAATGTTATTCGTCGTCGCGAAAACCAACAACATAAAAACTCTAACACGAAATTTGAAAATTTAGACTTTCTTTTGACGGCGCACGATCTTCACCGATTTTTGTAAGGACTATAGTAAGGTGATAATCTGGGAAGCTGCGTCCACACTCGACTTAGTCTCGTAGGATGGATCGAACTGCAGCTACCAGCTGCCTACTTGCACCCAGGAGCCCAAGATCATCCTCCCATTTTTGGAAGAGGTCCTCGCGGGCATCATCTCGCCAACGGGCGACCTCTATTAGGTTCGGACGGGTACCTCCTTCAAATGCTTCTATGCGTCGCCTGTAGACCGCCACAAGAACTTGGGCCTCTAATTCCCGCGGCGGGCTACCGGAGATGATGCACGCCGCAGTCTGTTATCTGGACCTAGCTTTCTTTAATCTGTGCCACGCGTGTGTTCTAAACAAATAGTGTCACAAAAGTACAAAGAAAATACTTACATACATACATAAGCTAATATTTACATACAAACATAAGATAAACACATTACCACTGCTTTGCGTCACGAAGTCGGGTAAAAAAGTACATGGTCTACACTTTATGCTGTGGGCAAAACCTTTTGGTTTTATTGTTGAAAATTCCGTTTTTTTTTCTTTTCTTTTACAGAATAAACATCACTATAGCAGCTTATCTACATTATGTTTAGTGTTGCATGATTTATGTCTTGTCATGCGGTTAGTTTTACTATTCATATATCTCTACGGTTGACTGAGCTTGAAACATTGTTTCATCGGTTAAGCATTTTTCATGTACTTACCAAATAACTTTTACTACCGGAGATAGTTTGAGGAAACTCTTTCTTATTACACAGTAATAACACACAGGACTTCTTGCACTATTTCCACTTTAATAAGTATTTTACACTAATTTTAATATTATTGTAAAATTATTGTAAAATACTTATTAAAGTGGAAATAGTGCAAGAAGTCCTGTGTGTTATTACTGTGAAACATGAATTTCCACCAAGAACCTACAGTACAATCAATAACATATCTTTCTTATTACTTACAACGTTTTACTAGAAATTGATTCAAACAAATTTGAACTGTACGTAAACTTTTTACTAGAAACTGATTCAAACAAATTTGAACTGTATGTAAAGTATGTAATATAAATACACAATTTGGCAGACACTTAAAAGTCTATAAAAGATCTAGAAATAAAGGTAGTGGCAAGGATGATCGCTTTTACGACTCATTTTAAATTGTGCGAAAATTCTTGGTTCAAACTACAAAATAATCTTAGAGAATTAAAAAGATTTAAGAAAACATTTCCGGGTAATACAAAATTACAGGTTAGTGTACACAGAAGTTCTTGTGAATTTGTGCAAACTTTGAAATTGTTCCCCGCACGAAGCTCAGGAATTAGAAAATTCTTGATTGCTTATACAGCGGTTGAAATACTTCCTAATTTTATTGGCGTGTTCCTAATTTTATATTTATTACTTAATTAATAACAAATAATTTGCTTCTTGATATTGTTAAACCTCAATTTCAGTATCTAAAAATAGATTCTTCGTTGCTTACGGGATTATAATGTGTATTACTAGCTGTTGCCCGCGGCTCCGCCCTCGTACCTTTTATGAAGATTCCTGTCAAGGAGTGCAGTTTAGATGTCTTTACCTTGATGTTTGCTGATAAGCTCTCTGGTTTTTTAAGTCCAAGAAGCTGTTCTCTTTCGTCAAATGTAGCAATAATATTGGCAAATTTCCTTCTTTTCAATTTCGTCGATACATGTAATGCGGGAACAGTTTTCCATTCTGGTAGACTGAGATTACTTCGAATAATTTGTTTTGAAAGACATTTTGATTGCTTCTGTCCTGGATTTGTACATAAACGAGAAAATCTCGTCTGGCATGCTGCGTCCAGAACTCAAAATCTGTTATATGATCTCTTGAATATTCCATGTTATTTACAGAAGACGTAGAAATGACAACTAATTACTCTTTTTACAAACATTATTTAGTATTGCACATCCAACGATGAAAATTGAGGGAGAAAAAGTATTTTCAAAGAAACAAAGGTAACCAGGTCGAACGAAACCATTGTTTAAGTGAAAAATATGAAATAATAAAGAAAAGTGCAAGAAGTAAACTTTTTTTCTTCTTCTTGGATTAATGAGTTTTTTTCTTTCTCCGCAATTTTTTTGTCTAAGCCACAGCAATGGTTTGGGTGACCTTTCTCCCTTTGTTTCTTTGAAAATGATTTGTCTTCCTCAATTGTAATCTTTTTCAAGTTGTCAGAATATGTTTTATAATTTTATCACGCATATAATCTTATTATTTTTACGTTTCTTTAACTGGCAGTCAGTTTGAATAGGATTTAAAATAAGACTTCCAAAACCTGACGATTATTGTGTAATATGTTGATTTTGCATCATTTATTTGATGGCTAGGCAGTATTTTTTTATCACTCTTGAATTTGACAGACATCTTTAGGTACGCAATAAACAATTGCGCACAAGAAATTAAAAAAAAAACTACGTATGAAACGACAAATGAAACATTTAATTGCAGGTCCATAGGGTTGTCCCCTTGTAACTTGTATGGGAAAATTAAAATCGCAAGTCGGCACGGGTTACCGTTTATCAATTGGGCTCATATTTTTTTCTAGGTTTCTAGGTCAATACGAACATTTTAAGAGTATAAAAATATCGAACTTGAAATTTCTGGGACACCCAAATATATATATAATCGTAATCTCGGATACGGCTGCAAGTATTTGTATGAAATTTAGTATAATAGGGAGTTTTGGGGGAGAAAATCGATTTAGCTAGGTTTTATACCTGAGGAACTGCGCATTTTTAAGTTATATATTTTATTATACAACATATTATCAATAATTTCGAATCTAATAATGATTGGCAGTTTGGTTAATTTTTGAGTTGTTCGGAAATTTAATGTGGTTGGTTCGAACCTCAGTAAAATATTATTGGGATTCTTTTTTTTTAAATCTACTAGAGCTTCGAGCAAAGCCCGGTTACCCAGGAACTTTTTTAAACACTTTTTTTAAAACTAGGGCATTCAAATAAACTCTTGTGTCGTATAATATTATACTTTAAGACCACCTTTAATCATGCTGTTGAGTGTTATATCAGATGCCATATCCACATCACCATAACGCCATGAGTGTAATGTTTATGAATTTCGTAAATTTATTTGCTGTCACGAATAATATGACCATTTCACATGAAATTTAAATCCAAACAAAGGCCCAGGGGAGAATAGGCCTGAAATATTCGTAAATACGATAAGCCCGTGGGAGGCTGTCACGGGGGAACGAATGTCCCAATTTCCAGGCACTACGTCACCTAAGCTGGCGCTCATTTCCTTTAGACGATTTGGTAAGTAAATATTATTATTAGGATATTAACGTAGGTTTTCTCGTAATCATGCTTCAATGTTTAAATGAATATTAGATGTTGCTCTCGACTTCGTGCACACAAAAGGAGATCCCGCGGGACTCGTATGTTTGCTGCAATAAAAATTAGCTTATATCCTTCCCCATGGTCTATTCTATATCTGTGCCAAATTTAATCAAAATCAGTCCAGTAGTTTTGGAGACTTTTCAATACAAACGAACAAACATATATTTTCTCTTTGTAATATCTGTAAAGACTATTCGTCATGATCACCGTTTTCTGAGGCTCGAGTCTTTCCTCCATGTGACCTGGATCAAGCTGTCGACTACGTGACGAATTGGCAGATCTCATGGGTCTTTTCAACGACCCATCTCTGTCTGCCCGATAAAATGGCAAGCAGCCATCTAGCTTTTGGACACCTTTGTATCAGAGTGCGTCGTTAAACTTGCCAGGTAATTTCCTGCATTGCCATCCAGCGAGGAAACTCTTTGAGCCTAAATATATACACTGTGCCTTTTATTTATAGCCAATTAAGTTTCTTGTAGTTTTTTTAAGGTGTTTTTTTCTTTTAGTTTGTAAATAATTTTAAGCAGCAGCAACTAAAATTATTGAGATTTTGATAATGGAAGTACCTACTCTATAATAAAGTACCGTCGCGCTCGACTTCTCAAGGACAGCATTTTTAAACGAGTCAGGCTGTCACGGCAACAAATGTTCCAATTTCCTGCACGTCGTCAGTAGGGCAGCAAACTATTTCCTCCAACCGATGCGGTAAGTAAATATACACAAAATACTAACCACTGGCACTATGAAAGATTCTCATGAAATTTCACAATTTCTTATATTGTATTACTAGCTTAGGCCCGCGGCTCCGTCCGCGTAAATACAGTATCCCATAGGAATACTGTTTTTTTTTTCGGGTCAAATTGTAGCATATGTGTTATAAAATACTACCATACCAAATTTCATCAAAAAACCCGTTTAGTAGTTTTTGCGTGAAGAGTAACAAACATCCATCTGTATATCCATCCATCCAACCATCCATTTTAACATCCATTAATTTAACGATTTATAATAGAAGTAGGATGATGTATCCTAAGTACTTGTATTATAAATGTAAAACATTTTTTAGGGTTCCGTAGTTCACGTCTCGAAACCCTTGTAGTTTCGTCATGTCAGTGCGTTTTCACGAGACTTGCGAAATTTTGTAAACAAATTGATTTTCGGTATATAGGTACGGTTTCTTCCGAGAAGTTACTCATATCTAAGTTGCACCACAGTTTGGCGATTTATATAATGACTGTAAAAGACGTAATTTTTTTTGTTAATAAAAAAATATTCAGAAAAAAATCTGTCGTTTAACCGGCGAATTAACACATCTTAATATGTCATTAAATCTATCAATGACATATTATTGAGTATAAAATTCAGTACTTATCATAATTGAGTAACAAATATCTATTTGTTACTCAATTATGATAAGTACTACTCAATTCAATGCTTGCGGATAGTTAGGTACATGCAGGAATCATCGTTTTTATACATCGTCTCATGTCTGTCAATTCCATTGAAAAACTGATATTATTCTTGCTGGCTCATATCTTCAATACCTGGCATTTTTCGGGTCTCATCATATCGAAATATATGAGATAAAGTGAACACATTGACAACCATTTCATTGCTGTTAATTCTGGGTCGCTTTCGGACTATCACCATGAAACTGTAAAAAAACAGAGTTTCGAGTTAGCTTTTAACACAAATCTATTTATGGAATTCATCAGCAAATCCAATTTAAATAATTTCAGCAGCTCGTTCGTCCAATTCGTTAAATCCAAAATGTTTTATCTCAAAAATTGTAATATTATCGAATGATAATAAAAATTTTCATTCGAAAAATATACATTTTCTACATTAGCACCAGCTGGGCTGGGTCGTTTGACGCGATTTAAAAAAATATAAAACGGCGGCAAAGTTTTTATTAGTTTTATTCGAGAGACAATTTAGCTGATATTGAATGATAAAATTGCATGCAGTAAAATGTTTGGCATGATGGATATTACTCCAATTAAAATAAAATTTGATCGACTGCATTTATGACACGAAAAGGTTCGCAAAAAATGGAGTGCGGCTGTGTAATGCGCAGGAAAATTATCCTAAAATGGCGGTGCTTCGGCGTGTGTAATATACCACATATAAAAATACTTTAGTTTTGTATTTTACAATTTATGAACGCCATTGAATAAAATTAGCACGCAGTTCCGACGACCAACACGGCGTTCAAAGGCTCAATAAAATTATGAGATTTATTATGAGATAATTTATACTATACAGAAATACTATCAACAACACATTTTAATTATAATATGTATTGCTTTGATCGCATTAGTGATTTGTGCATACGAATCTGCATATTGTGTAGCAGTAGTTCGTAGCACCGACGCGACGTAGCCTCGAGCGTCGTGTATACTGATTACTGAGCTATGTGATATTGTCATAGAAACAAACATTGAACTACTGTAGGACGAAATTCAATATTATGTATGTATGCCTTTAGTTCACTAAACAATTAATTGAAATAATATCTACTATGCCCACAACATACCACGTCACAGACCACGTTAATTGTAGAATGTGGATAGTAATCTGACAAATGTCACTTTGTCAAAACACCCATAGATATTTTTTTTTTTTTTTGTCTTTTTTTTGTTTTTATTTTTTTATTTTTTTCCTATTATTATTCCATAGGCAAGGCGCATAGCCATTACTCGACTGCGCCGTAATTCCTTATCATTGTCTTGTCTATGTAATTGTTGTTTGTTTTTATGTGGTGAAGTCACTCACTTGCCCTTGCAGAATACTAGTGCAGCAGGCTTGCTTGATGCATATTGCTGAGCCAGAGTCAATTTTTGGCATCACACAACATACATAGTATGTATAAAATGTACCTAAGCTTATTCTGTATTTCATTTTGATGTGTGTTGTGTGATGATAAAATAAACCTATCCTATCCTATCCTATCCTATCCTATCCTATCCTATCCTATCCTATCCTATCCTATCCTATCCTATCCTATCCTATCCTATCCTATCCTATCCTATCCTATCCTATCCTATCCTATCCTATCCTATCCTATCCTATCCTATCCTATCCTATCCTATCCTATCCTATCCTATCCTATCCTATCCTATCCTATCCTATCCTATCCTATCCTATCCTATCCTATCCTATCCTATCCTATCCTATCCTATCCTATCCTATCCTATCCTATCCTATCCTATCCTATCCTATCCTATCCTATCCTATCCTATCCTATCCTATCCTATCCTATCCTATCCTATCCTATCCTATCCTATCCTATCCTATCCTATCCTATCCTATCCTATCCTATCCTATCCTATCCTATTCTATTCTATTCTATTCTATTCTATTCTATAAATAATTTTGGAATTACTCATACCGATTCACCTGTCTATCAAACAAAAAAATTTTATGTTACTCGCTGGCAGTAACTATAGGTAAGTACCAACTTGTTGGTACAAATATTATAGTTTCTTCAAATTCGTAAAAAGGGTCGATTTCATATTATAACTATGTAATTTACACGTATACCATTTGATAGAAGATTTTTTTTTTCATTAATAAATACTGCAAACTATTTGAAATTGTTTAAAAAATAAAAATAATATTCAAAGCCAGAGTTACATTCATCTTAAGTTTTTAATTTGGTGTACACTTACAAAATAACTTACAAAGGCCCAGCTTAAGTCGCAAAGTATGAAACTAATTATAGGTTTAATTGGCTCAGGGTCTGACCGCGTATTTTGCACTTAATTTGACAAGTTTGTGTGTCCAATAAACACAAACACTAAATAACGTCTACTTTTTAAGGTTCCGTACTACAAGGAATCCTTATAGTTGCGCTCTGTCCGTCCATCTATCTGTCTGTCTGTCCGCCCTTCGAACATCTGTAATTCTGAATATAAGTGGATGAAATTTGATATATTTATATATTGTATATATAGAACTCGGATAATCATAAAATAAAATAATTTAATATTTTAGGGGTAGCTCTCCATACATGTGAAATGGGGACTAGAAAATATTTTTTTCATTCTACCCCATTGTATCGACGAATAGGTCATTTTAAATAAAGGCAAGGATTATTACATGACTTTTTTACAAAGTAATTTTTGTTATTTTTAAGTAATCGGCCTCCGAATTGGTTTATAAGTTGGTACCACCCTGGCACTTCTAAACTACTAGCTTTTTCCCGCAGCTCCGCCCGCGTAAATATAGTATCGGGTATCCCACGGGAATAAGGTACTCTTTCGGGATAAAAAGTATTGTATGTTTTAATCTAGAGCATAAACTACTACCATACCAAATTTCATCGAAATCCGTTCAGTAGTATTTGCATGAAAGAGTAACAAACATCTATCCATCTATCCATCTTTCCTCACAAACTTTCACATATATAATAGTAGTAGGATAAGTTTTCATGCTGTTAGGTCTTGCTAAAAATTCTTTAGGAAAATTATTTTGAGCGAATCGGACAAAAATTTTTGGAGTATGTAATTTAAAGAAAACTTATTGCGCGTTGATAGTTACGGAACCCTCCTAAGACACGTCCTAACACGCTCTTGGTTGGGTTATTTTTCTAGTATATATATAACTAGCTGTTTCCCGCGGCTCCGCCCGCGTAAATATACTTAATACTATCGAGTGTCCCGCGGGAACAT